>JAQFVV010006295.1:1515000-1872204 GCA_028023455.1 Epiperipatus broadwayi | reverse complement strand
ATCTTAACTATTTTTGTAAAATAATATTTATTTTTGACATATTATATGAAAATAATTTGTATTTTAGTTGTATTTCATCAAAAAATATTTTAAAATGCTCTAAAACATTCGTTTATCATTTTCAAAATAAAACAAAAGCGTTCAGTAACTTTTTAATTTTTGGCAGCCATATAAAAATTTTAACAGCTAATAAGATTCAAGAAAAGATGATGAGAAGGCGGAGCTTTTCCATTTTCTTTTGTTTACAAAATTTCAACAGCCAATAAGATTCAAGAAAAGATGTGAAAAGGCAGTGCTTTGTTTTTGTTTGACATAAATCGTCTTTTTATTGATTTTTTACTTGTAAAATAATTCAATAGATGGCAGTATATTATAAAACTTTTTGCGTTCTAAAAAATGACGTCAAAACCGTAAACGTAGTACAAAAACTAAGCAATTTACAGTGATGTCAAATTGCCTCGATTAAAAACGAGCAGGTCAATCAAAAGGTTAAGCAATCTTAAAAAATACAATCCTACAATATATATATATACTATGATAACGAGTGGTTAGCGCATTCGTTTATTACCAATATTATAATTTCGAAACAATGATTTAATAAAATAAACAATGCTTTTAAAATGTCTAAGTGAAGATCACAATTATCTCCTTTATAAATTACTTACTTAGTTTCATTGTTTCAAAATCTGAGCATATTATCACATATTAAACATAACAAAATGCATTTAAACAAAATATTAAAATTACTGAAATTAGGCAAGACCGTTAGTTTGTAGGAATTGAAGAGAATAAATTTCGGACATTTAATGAGTATATAAAAAAAATATGAAATCTTTTAATTCATAAAAGATTTCAGCAGTTTATAAAATTAAAGTAAGTGATCTTTTCTTCTTTTACATTATATATAAAGTTACACAGATTGTTAGTTTCTTTTTATAAGAGGGTAAAATTAAAGAGTTTTTATAATTTAGATAGAACGTTCTTTTTAAAGTGTTATAAGAATTTATAGATTAAAGTTCATACTGCAGTTTTTAAAATCATTACCATCTCTCTACCTCCTTGGTTGGACTTGAAGCGTATATCAATGATAGTGGCGGGAATAGGGCGTCTGACAGCGTCATAATCTTCAGTGGCCTTTCAGATAGGTTAAATTTCTTCATATTCTCCGTGCAGGTTGCTGGAAAGCCTATTCGAAGGAATGTTTAAAGGAACTGAGAGCAGCCATCTGGCTCAAGAGCCAGTAAATATATTATTTTACTCGATCATTTTGGATTCTGGTCTCCACAACAATTTACAGAAAAAAAAAAAACAAGCTAAAGAGAATTTCAAAAAAATCTGCAATATTTATATTCCCCAGATCAAAAGCCAGCGACTATCTATTTTAAAACACAATTCAAACTTCTTCTAAGTTTTACAGCCTGCAGTCTCTTTTGGTTCTTATCTTTCTCTTATCTTGTTGCCCAAACTTTTACTGGTTTGATCTGGGAAAGGAAATTCATTACAATCATAATGAATGAGCTCTAGAACAATGTCAATAACCTAGGGACCATCTGATCCCACCTGCGAATTATTCTAAATAAAAATCTGCGATATTTATATTCCCCAGATCAAAAGCCAGCGACTATCTATTTTAAAATACAATTCAAACTTTCTCTAAGTTTTACAGCAGCCTGTCTCTTTTGATTCTAATCTTTTTTTCTTATCTTGTTGCCAAATTTTTACTGGTTTGATCTGGGAAAAGAAATTCATTACAATCGTAATGAATGAGCTCTAAAACAATGTCAATAACCTAGGGACCATCTGATCTCACCTGCGAATTATTCTAAATAGTCTTATTACCAATCTGTGAATTTCGCATGTGATTTATAATTTATCTAAACCAAACTTGTTAAAGAATATTTAGCCACATTTTCTAAACAAAATAACCCTTACACAATATATTATTTATATAAATGCTGCAATACATCCACACAAAAATTAATCATTATCATTTACAGGTGCTTGTATGTGTGACAATAAACATACAATTGTTTGAATACATATAAAACTGTGATTACATATATAACTGTGTAAATGAATATATCGCTGTGTGGATATATATACAACTGTGTAAACATATATATACAACTGTGTAAAGGCATATACCACTGTGTGGATACATACACACTTGTACTAAAGAGTGTTCAAAACCGGCATAGATGTGTCTATGGAGACATAAAGGTGAAACAGATAGGAGGACAGTAATATCTGTTTCATTTCCCCAAACTTACAAAAAAAAATCAATAAAAAAAAAAGATTTTACTTGGTGAAGAATATCCCTCAATAATACCACTATTTCATAACAAAACAAATGATGAAACAAAATATTACTTGCAAAATTTTTACCTTGCCTGACTGTCTGGTCTTAAAGTGATGACAGTACACTAATACCATTATGACTAAAGTCTAAGGTTATACACATCTACCTATAACTGGTTATACTAATGCTATTTGTCTATGCTAATTTGCTAAACATGTGGTTATTACATATATATATATGAGCACACAAAATTTTAATATGTATATACTGTTGGGTTGGAATAATATAGCACCAATTAGCTAACTAATTTGATAAATATCACCTATATAGAAGAACACACAATATATATATATCTAACTACTGGGGTAGGAGCAATTTCTATAAATGATCATGCATCATCTTTGTAGAATCTAGGAGATAATCATCAAAACTAATCTTACCTAAGTTGGGTCTGGGAGTAAGTTTTGAAATGTTTTGGGTTCCTGGAGCTTATCATATACCAGGAAGCTTCCAGACTTTCTGACTGGTTGCAGTTTGGTTTTCTTTCTAAAGGGGAAATACTTATGATACCTCTGAAGACATCTCTTTATTAAATTCCAAGTTTGAACCTCCTTCTGGTTTCCAGTCTTGCAGACATAGGCACCTTCTTTTCTCCTCCTTTTCCATACTGTCAGTCCTATCCGGGCACCACCAACATCTCTTTCCCAGAGTTTTCTATGCTTCCCACACTTCATCTGGGTTTGGTGCAGTTTCTTCCTAAAAGGAAAATATGTAGGATATCTCCAAACATATCCCTCTCTCAGATCCTGAGTTTGAACTCTTTTCTGGTTTTCCCTCCTAAAAACATCAGTATTTTCTTTTCTCCTCTTTCTTTTCCACCCTGTCTTTCACATTTGAGCTCTGGAAATATTCACGCTTCTATCACAATCAAAAATCACTCTGTCCCACAGGGCCTCGATCTCGGACTTAGCTCCACTGTCTTCTTTCACTGGATCAAACTCATCCATTTTGGGAATTTTTGTGAAATGTCTATCTTTTAAAACATTCCTGTCTATGCAAGTTTTGTTAACCTCAATTGCATTTATTTTTGGTACTTCTGGGTAAGATTTTGGCTTAATTTCTTCAATATAAATAACATTTTTAGATGAGATTGAAAGAAGATTTACTTTGTATTCTTTCTCATTTACTTCAGTATCTATAGACTCTTCACTGTTCTGAGCTATATTTTGTTGTTCAAGAGATTCCTGCATGATTTTTATATCAGGTTCCATCCCTTCCATGTTTTTTGTATCAATTCCAGTATCCATTGCAGTCTCTGAATGCATTTTTGAATCCTCTGATATTTCCATTTTGATTTTACAAATATCAATACTTACTGCATCAATTTTAGACTCTTCCATATCATCTTTGACTTTAGACTCTTTTACAAATTTTACATCTCTTTTAGATTTTATTAAATCAGCTTGCAACTCCTCAGCAGTCTTTGCATCCATTTTAAATTCTTCTACAGTTTCTTTATCAAGTCTTAACTCTTCCCCTGTTTTTACATCGATTTTAAACTCATCAATCTCTACAACTATTTCAGAGTCTTCTATTATCTCCACATCCATCTTACATTCTTTTACTGTGTTTGATAGAATGTCGGTCTCGGTTTCTGTATCTACTTCTTCTTTTGCACTTTTAGTGACATATTCCACATTTAGCAGTTTTTCTGAAGGTGGATTGACAATTTCAATATCAGCCTTCATAATTTCAATTTCTTCCTTTTTAATAATCTCAATTTTTGCTTTACCAGTAATAGGATCTTCAACGTGTGATTCCTTCAAAATATCTCTAGTTGGAACTTCTAAAGTTTCTTCAACTTGCTTTAATTTAATGATATTCTCTGACTCCCTTTCTGTCCTACTATGTCCCTTTGCTAAACTATTTTTTTTACTCATTTCCAACATCTCTTTTTGCATACTAACTTGTAACATTTCTTCTACAACCTCTGAATCGATTCCTTGCTCTTTTAATCGTATTTCAAAAGGGGATTCTGACTTCTCTACTTCCTCTGTATTTACTCCTTTTACTGGTTCTACCTCAGATATATCAATTATATCCTTTTTAGCATTTTCATTGCCTGGCATACAAGAATCTGCAGTTTCAGCATGCTTGTTTTCTTGGAGACGATCTTCTGGATCTGCTAACTTTACTTGTTTGTAATGATAATGGCAATCCGTATCTGAGTCTTTTGCAACATCAAGACATTCAAATTTTCCCCTTTTACGGAATAGATTTTCTTCTCGTGGTTCACCATCCTGATCAACACTATCCCCTAAATTTCCTTCAGGAATTTCTCCTGCTTCTCCTCCCTCTACATCTATATCCTCTTGGCTACCCTTCTTACTCTCTGCAATATCTACTGGGTGCTTCTCCAGGTTTATCATTTTCTTCTGAGAAGGCTCCTCCAGTTTGAACACTTCCTGCTGGCAGTTTACTCCCAATCTCCCCAACTCCTTCTGTAACTTCTCTATATTTTGATCATTTTCCTCTATTTTTCTGCCTAGGGTTTGCAAACCTTCCCCAATTTTAAAACCCCATTCCTGTTGGACTGTCTCCATCATCGTTTTCATCTGTAGCCAGAAGGTTGGTGACATGATAATTTGGCTTTCACCCATGACTTTCTTTGGATGGCTGTCCATAATAACTTTCAGCTTTGGTTATGACTAAGAATTATACTAATTATTAATACCTGCTCTAAATGATTATTTACTGACTCTCCCCCCAAGACGGCTCTCTCTCTCTCTAATTCCTAACTTTCAGACAACTGCATTCCTTTATTAACCTATCCTTACCACTGATCTCAATAACCACTGCCACTATCAAGTTTAAGTCCTGTTTACATTTAACATACTCAAGTATTTTATAAAAAAAAATTTAAAAGTAATAGTAAAAGCATTTATGTAAAAAAAAATTTAAAAAAAAAATTATATTACCAATTGCACCTCCTTTCTTCCTTCACTGAAGCCGATCATTCCTAAGACAAGACTTTAAAAAAAAAATTTATTATGAAAAATTTTGCTTTCTATGCCAGGTTTGATCTGAAGTACATGTATATATCTCCATTTATTTAATCTACTTTGACCTTGCCTCCTTTTTGTTTCCTTGCTCGTTCTCCAAACCAATCCAAATTTTTATAATAAGTTTAAAGCGATAGAGCCTGCAAACCCTTTTCTCTACCCCTGATGACAAAATTTATATGAGGATGACTATCGACCTATTCAAATCACCCTCGGGTACCAGTCACCAGTGAGCAAGAAAAACACCACATATATAACCTAAGATTCCAATTTCTAACATGTATGTGACACACCTAATATCCGGTTGACACATCCTGCCTACATTCATGCTATATCTGAGCCAGAGACACTTTTAAAATTCTTTACTTAAAGTAAACAGAGTCTCAGTAAATAGACAAAAAAAAAATTATAAAATTTATATATATATATGGCTCATGTGTATATAGCCAAGAATACTCCTCCCATTGCAATACCATAATTTAAAAAAAAAAAATTACATATATTTTTCAACATATATCAATTCAGAGCCTGTATTCAGTTCAGGACCTGTATCATTTCAGGGCATGTGAATTAACTAACTGGTTGTTCATACTCAAGAGAAAAAATATACATATGCCAATGTTGTAAGAAAAAAATATTTCACAAAAAAAAAATCTTTTATATATATATATCATCAATACCCACACACTCTGTTTAGGGTGTGTAACTAAGTTTGTCCATGCATGGCATTCATATTTGGAGAGAAAATATAATATAAATGCATATTCAAAAAACAACAACAACACATATATTCAATTCAGGGCCTATACCTGGTTCAAGACCATGTTCGGGGTCTATACTCAGTTCAGGGACATGAACATCAATTGAAGAAGCCCACTGACCTAAGCATCCATAATCAGTGAAAAAAAAATTACATAATCAGGAAAACAAAAATTTGTACTCATATATCTATATTTCAGGGTCGCGAAAATTAACTAGGCCCCACGGAAGGGCGTCCATAATCGTGGGAAAAAAAAAAACCTATGTAACAGTCAGATTTGTACACTCATGCAACAATATTCAGAGCCCAAGCAAAATATACCAAAGCTGACCGGAGTGAGATGGTTGAGACCTCTAGTCCGACCAAACTCCAACTCATCTGCCAGTACTTCAAATTTAACACCTTATGAGTGACATTCCTGAGGCTACACTCAGTCCTCATTTAACCGCGAGCCGACATAGAACAGGGAGAAACACGAGACTTAAGGTCATTACTAACCTAACTAAATAAGTGATATATAACACTTAACACTCTATTAATCTTAACTACCAGACATACACACACAGCATATAAACTCATTAAGAAATTGGAGTAATGAACTGTGACATTTAATAATATACTGTGGATTGGATAAAATACTATGGATTGGATAAGATATTGGTTTGGTTTGATCTAGAGTCTGAGCAAGAAAGATATACAACAGTTTATATTTAAAAGGATTTATTAAAACAATAACAAATGATCTAACACAAAATATCATAATGGCAGGGATTGTATAATCTTCACAAGGTATTCAATACAGGCAAGCATGTTACAATAGTTGGGACTGTTATCAAGTACATCTGTTCCCTTTTAAACATATTACAATACATGTGTGTGTGAGTTATAGAGGTCATGCCTAATTATTTAATATGCTCATCTTATGAACTTGACTTGCTTAAGTTAGAAGTTGATACTTTAGTAGAGATGATCCGATCTAGTACAACCAGTTTTAATGGCTGTTATACATACTAATAAAATGAGCAACTAAATACTCAGAATCATGCAGATTCAACCCGATAACCCAGATTCAAACTCCAGCCTAAAGCTGAATGATTAATTACTATGGGAAAAAGAACTGGTTACCATTAGGTCCACATATATGTGCTATGGCGCTATATAATATTAAAGAAATAAACTTGCAGTGCGAGTGTGTGATTCTTCAAGAGCTTCAGCATCACATGCTCGGTTTGCTCTGAGACCGACGGTTTGCTGCTATTGATATATGAACATAAAGTTCAGGAAGTCGGATTGGCTTTAGGAAAAATCTGGGTCCGCACGCCCCCAGTTCTAATGAAGATAGCCATAACCCAAACTAAATAAAGGGGCGGTTTGTTACCGTGAACCCTTGTCAGAGGCAGCAAAACGTAACACATATAAGTGTACTGTATAAAAACACACCCGCAGTGCACGCAATATATATATATATAGGCAATAAGTATGCATATAATTAATTGCGCCTAAAACAGATAGCTTTTATCTGTCAAGCTAATTCAAAACAGTTCTTAATATTAGCATTATAAGTCTGCTAATAAAATGGGCTTAAACTATATAAAAATAATCTAGTTAAGATCCTGAATCTGCATATAAATATTCTTAATTAAGGAGGGAAAGTATATTCGATGGGACTTAATACAAACATTAGCAAATATACTTTATCATCTCTAGACAATATATATATCCCCTTCCAACTAATAGATATCAAAAGATTATAATATAAGATCGGTTAAGCAATCTTAAAAAATACGATCCTACAATATATATATAACTATGATAACAACGAGTGGTTAGCGCATTCGTTTATTACCAATATTATAATTTCGAAACAATGATTTAATAAAATAAACAATGCTTTTAAAATGTCTAAGTGAAGATCACAATTATCTCCTTTATAAATTACTTACTTAGTTTCATTGTTTCGAAATCTGAGCATATTATCACATATTAAACATAACAAAATGCATTTAAACAAAATATTAAAATTACTGAAATTAGGCAAGACCGTTAGTTTGTAGGAATTGAAGAGAATAAATTTCGGACATTTAATGAGTATATAAAAAAAATATGAAATCTTTTAATTCATAAAAGATTTCAGCAGTTTATAAAATTAAAGTAAGTGATCTTTTCTTCTTTTACATTATATATAAAGTTACACAGATTGTTAGTTTCTTTTTATAAGAGGGTAAAATTTAAAGAGTTTTTATAATTTAGATAGAACGTTCTTTTTAAAGTGTTATAAGAATTTATAGATTAAAGTTCATACTGCAGTTTTTTAAAATTATTACCATCTCTCTGCCTCCTTGATTGGACTTGAAGCGTATATCAATGATAGTGGCGGGAATAGGGCGTCTGACAGCATCATAATCTTCAGTGGCCTTTCAGATAGGTTAAATTTCTTCATATTCTCCGTGCAGGTTGCTGGAAAGCCTATTCGAAGGAATGTTTAAAGGAACTGAGAGCAGCCATCTGGCTCAAGAGCCAGTAAATATATTATTTTACTCGATCATTTTGGATTCTGGTCTCCACAACAATTTACAGAAAAAAAAAAACAAGCTAAAGAGAATTTCAAAAAAATCTGCAATATTTATATTCCCCAGATCAAAAGCCAGCGACTATCTATTTTAAAACACAATTCAAACTTCTTCTAAGTTTTACAGCCTGCGGTCTCTTTTGGTTCTTATCTTTCTCTTATCTTGTTGCCCAAACTTTTACTGGTTTGATCTGGGAAAGGAAATTCATTACAATTGTAATGAATGAGCTCTAGAACAATGTCAATAACCTAGGGACCATCTGATCCCACCTGCGAATTATTCTAAATAAAAATCTGCGATATTTATATTCCCCAGATCAAAAGCCAGCGACTATCTATTTTAAAATACAATTCAAACTTCCTCTAAGTTTTACAGCAGTCTGTCTCTTTTGATTCTAATCTTTTTTTCTTATCTTGTTGCCAAATTTTTACTGGTTTGATCTGGGAAAAGAAATTCATTACAATCGTAATGAATGAGCTCTAAAACAATGTCAATAACCTAGGGACCATCTGATCTCACCTGCGAATTATTCTAAATAGTCTTATTACCAATCTGTGAATTTCGCATGTGATTTATAATTTACCTAAACCAAACTTGTTAAAGAATATTTAGCCACATTTTCTAAACAAAATAACCCTTATACAATATATTATTTATATAAATGCTGCAATACATCCACACAAAAATTAATCATTATCATTTACAGGTGCTTGTATGTGTGACAATAAACATACAATTGTTTGAATACATATAAAACTGTGATTACATATATAACTGTGTAAATGAATATATCGCTGTGTGGATATATATACAACTGTGTAAACATATATATACAGCTGTGTAAAGGCATATACCACTGTGTGGATACATACACACTTGTACTAAAGAGTGTTCAAAACCGGCATAGATGTGTCTATGGAGACATAAAGGTGAAATAGATAGGAGACAGTAATATCTGTTTCACTACATAAACTATTATTTTATCATGTAATTAATAGTAATAAATGTGTAAGTATGTACAAAAAAGCTTGAAGCTTCTCAATAAATGATAGCCTTCTTGATAGTGCTATTCTATTTCAACAGAAGACAAGTTTAAAGAATTCAAACATTTAATAAGTCTTTTCCAAGTTCAATATGAATACAATATATATGCAACATTTGTCATAACATTGCAGATACATATATTCTTATGTCTTTCTGTCTCCTGTTGAGATGGGCAAAAGATTTGATTTTATATACATAAAAGACATTATTAAAAAATCATATGAGTCTCATTTATAATAGAATTTTGTGTCTAATCTTTGTCATTATAGCATATACCATCATAATTAAGGTTCTGTTCTATGTGATGTGCTTCCAGTTCTGTCCTAAAACTTCATATGAACTCCCAAATAACAAGCTACTTGATTATTATCATAATTATTCAGTGTTTTATTACATCTTGTCTTCTATTTCTAAAAGTAGGTAGGTATCTTATAAGACTTCCCCCTAAACATTTTCATACTATTTATATTGCCACACACACTAGTGATAAATTTTATTAAAGCAGTTTACTTATACTATTCATGTAATATATTTTCTACACCACAATACTTAATGTTAAGCATTTAATGTTAATAATTTAATTGCAATTACAGTAGTCTAACTACTCTATTTGTTTGCTATAATTGTTATGTAAGACCATTCTTATTTTTGAAAATAAGCACAAACATATTTTTTTCTGTTTATTATACATAATCTCTATATGCATAATATTTATTATTAGTTTTATATGGTACATTACGCAAGTTGCCAGCCCTTTAGTATTTTACACCTGACTGTATCTGGTTTCTTTAATTTTCATTGAATTTCTTTTTTATCTATCCATTTATTTCCTCCCCCTATCTACAACCCATCTTCTTAACTTTTTACATACTACATACTCTTTGCACATTTCTTCCTTTTCTTGCTTTATTTTTAGTTCAATATATAAATTATCCATTACATTTCAATCTTTTTCATAGTATATATTCTTTAAATAGTTTTTCCTTTTATTGTTTCATATTTAGCTCAGTATATAATCTAAGCTGTCCTTTAAACATTCCCACCCTTGCTAAATTTTATTAAAGCTGTTCACTTATACTACAGGCAAGTAATGTATTTTCAACTTCATAATTATTATAATATCTAGTATTCAGTACCCAATGTCACTAACTTAATTACAATTATTACAAAAAATAATGATTAAATCTAAAAATATATAATACAGATTATTGATGGGCAATCTATGTTACCAAATATGCACATTATAATTCATTAGATTGTAACATAATTACCGAAACGAAAAAAATGACAAATGAAATATGACTGCAAAAAATTATTGTAATAGGCATTATCTGCATTAGAAAATTTCTCTTGAATTGCAGCAATTCTCCAAGAGATCAACCAAAATTCAAAAAATAGTAAAATCTTATATACATAAGCTTTTTTTTTTTTAAAAACAAAAACAAAACAACAACATTACTATTATGAATAAATTTGACCAATTCCACTAACTGTTTTGCTTTCCTTTTTGTGAATGAATGAGCAATAATAATGTAAAAAGGGTACAACTTTCATTAAAATTGTAATACATAATGAATTAAGAGTTTGAAACCGCTTTCAAAAGATTTTTGAATTAACAATTTGATTCAAACTTTTTTAAATAGTTGGATTTTATAAATCAATGACAAAATTTCCAAAAGAAGCTAGTAAAATATGTTTAAACAACAACAAAAAAATATATTGTTAAAAACTTAATCTAGAAATAACATTAAAGAAAAAAAAAGACCTGAATGATTTTGACCATCTCTTTTTGATCAATTGTGCCGTTTCCATCAATATCGTACATCTTAAAGGCCCACTTGAGCTTGGCTTCAGGAGTGCCAGCAGACGTGACGTTCACGGCTAGTAGGAATTCCTTAAAATCGATATAACCATTGTTATCAGCATCGAATGTTCTAAACACGTGATCACAGAAAGACTCGGCATTGCCTGAAGGGAAGAAGACCTTGTAGATCTCCATGAACTTTTGTGGAGACAGCTTACCATTTGGGCAGTCTTGCTACAAGGAAAAAAATGTAATCATTAAAATATATGAGAATCATTTTAATTATCAGAATAGTTGGTATGATTATACACATGCATATAATAATGATATTAAATATCAATAGACTTGTTAATTAAGCCTAAAATAAAAATAATACATTTGTATATCTATATTTATGCTATTATAAAAGTAGTTATTTTATGACAGTATGTACATTAAATCTAATAAAACTTCAGCTTACAATAATTAAATGCATTGTTATCAATGAACAAATTCAAGAAATTAAAATAAAGACTCCAGAGAGAAAAGGCAATTAAAACAGATGAGAAGCTTAGGCTAGGCATTTTTATCTGGAAACCTACACTGAAAAGAATTTCTGAATTTGAAATGACATCACTAATCAAACATACTGTAAATCAGAGGTGATCAACTTTTGTCTTCATAAGATCTACTTTTTATTTTAAAAATATGTTGCCCCCGATTTGTTGTCACAGGCGTAGTATAAGTGGAGGGAGGTGTGAAATACATACTATTTTTATATATCTACCTAGTAAAAAAATAACAGTTATTTAACAGGCCAAAAAAACTCACGTCCGGGGAAATTAAAGCAACATGAGTAATTATTAACAATAATTATTAATTCAAATTAGCTACATTAAGTCAAGACTAAAAATATTATTTTCAATAATGATACGACTTAGTGAACTTCACCTATCTAGAATTGAAAATTTTTTTAGAACAAAAACAAAAATAACAAAAAAAACTTGACTTAATTTGTTTCACTCGTTACCCGACAGCTTTTCCCAGATTGGCTTCGCAATCGACCAAAATTGGCTTTGCGATCAACCGGTGGATCACGATCGACTTATTGGCCACCCCTGCTGTAGATGGTAGACAAGTTACACATTTTATCAGTCTGTATTATTATTGTGATAAGCTCTAGAGAATGAACTGATATAAATAAAAATAATTGTCCATGAATATATATATATTAAGCCATGATAAATTATATATACTATCATGACTAATGATGTAAATAATTGGTTAAAAAGTATTTATTTGGTCGCTCTTAATTTGAGTATAGCATTCATATATTATTTTTGTATGATATTAATTCACCTTTACTGCAGTGTGCAAATAGAGACAATCAAATTCAGCAAACTAGCCACTGTACAGACAAGATAACAAAATCGTTTATTACATAGTAGTATGGATGAGGGCATAAAAGGGTTCTCCTTACATTGTTATGAATAACCAAATAGTTATGAAAACTAAAGATATTAAAAGAAAAATATAGATAGTGATAGACAGTTTGCACTGAACACAATGACAAGAAATGTAAACACAAAAAGGTCTGGTTCATTAATAACAGAGATGATAGTCTTCATGCATTTTGGGAATGTGCATTTAAAAGTATAATTTCATATTTCTGTTTGTTATTTTGTATATAATGGTTGCCTCTGAAGAGAATTTCTTAGCACAGAAAATGCATTAAAATTGCATTTAATATTTTCAAAATTTCTCTGAATATACAGTATTATCATTGTCATTAATTTAATGTAGGAAAACTGTGGATAGAATAGATACTTTAGTTTACAATAGATGCCAACATTGAAGAAATGATTTAGAAAGCTTGAATCCTAAACTTAATAAAAAACTGCATCTATGGAACTGATCCAGAGAGCTCTTTTATAGCAAAAGTTATAGGCAATGATAATAATCTTAGCCAACAAGGGCTTAGCATTTAGTAATACATCTTATGGTAAGGCCAATAAGTATTCAAAATCTATGAATTATACCAATAGATTTGGTAGACATTTCAGTATAATATAATCTAATTATGCAATTATTCATAAAACCTAAAAAAAAAAAGAAAAAAAAGAATGTGCCCAATAGGAAAAATGTCAAAATCAGAGAAATGGGTAGAGACATGTTATTGCTGTGGAGAATGGCTTGAAATTCCAAATGAAAAGATGAACTGGCAATAATTCAGGAAAACAAATCATTTAGAAAAAAAATTGTGTTGAGGAAAAAAAAAACAGCAAAACTCTCTATATGTATTACCACTCAGTGAAAGCCAGACTAATCAATGGATTCCAGAAGGCTTGTGCATAAATCCCCATCTAGTGCCTATTCATTCAATATTCCCTGAATAGTTTCTGGTTGTGGCCTTCATCAGTGAAGAGCCTTGGATCTGAGAGCACTGCAACTAGATCTTAGGATCTAATGCAACCCTCCAGCAGCCACCTTTTATTTCTACTTAACTACAAAACTATGAGTCTTAAATTGAAAACACCATAATATTTTCACTGAGTGGCAATACATATAGAGTTTTGCCTGTTTTAATAACAGTTATAAGCAAGCATAAGAAATAGTGATCATGTGATGTTTATTGGCTTAAAAAGGAAAAAAAAAACAACAATCCCAAAACTCTTATACAATCCAATGAAAATAGTAAAGACAAATGACAAAGATGTATAAATAATGCAGAAATCTAGATGCTTGACAAATCCACCATCAAGAAAATTCACAGTGGCATGGATATTTCATTCATGACAATTAAGAGACTGGAAATTGCTGATCCCTAATCATTCAGACATATCATATCTGAACAAGATCACTCTTCCAGTGAAAGATACTAATGATAGTCCTGTAAAAATGAGGAATTAATTTAACAGCAGATCAAGACTAAAAACCAAGATAAAAACTTACCGTTATATGTAATCTGTCATAGTATTAATTGAATAATTGGCAGAAAATGATTTAAATCTGACATTTTAATCCAGCACAATCAAAAAAAAGCTCAGGTAAAATTAATTCTGTACATATTTAAAGAGATTTCCATGATGAGGTAAAACCTGCATTATGATAAACATTGTAAAATATTCTTCACACAATTAAAAAGATGGAACTAGAATTACATGAGTTAGTAAAAATGGACATTCTAATGCGAGTACATACTCACTGTTAACTTTACTAAATAAAATTGGAAAACCACAATCTGGAGTGATTACTGCACCACAGTGAATAAAATACATGTGATAGGGCATTAATGTGAAGAGCTATGCATTTTCTAAATTCAATTTTCTTTTACAAAAAAAGTTGGCAACAATTTTAATACATGTCAATTACAATTTGAGGTTACTACTACTGTTTCAACCATATTCAAAATGGAGATACATTGATCCAACAGGCAGAAATACTTTGATGATCATCTTAGTTACAGCAAATGTAGAATCACTGCTAAAAAATTAATGATTAACCAATTTTTTAAGATTAACTTTCCAAATTTGGAGCCAGAATAATTCCTGGTAAGTGCATGGGTAAGGCAAGAGAGTTAAAATTTCACATTTCTAATCAGGATAAGGAACCAGTCCCTGAAAAGGTACAGGATTAAGAATGCTAAGAGACATAGAAATGTGAAAGGTAAAAAGTTACAGATCCTTTTATTTGAAATTTTTCTTAAGAAGAAGGCATACATAACCCATACTCTTTATGATTTACTAAAAAAAAAAAAAACTAAGGATGCTGGTAGAAAGTAAATTGTTTTCATTAAAATATCTGAAAGCTTAGTGGTTTGCTATAATAATAAACTGGAGATAATATTAATGAGATGCATTGGAATTTTGGGATAGGAGCTATGCTATGTAAACTGCTTTTAATGATGAAAAACCAATTGTTTTCCAATTTTGAACATTATCCAGCATGAAAAAAATTACAATGAAGTAAACAAGGGGTTGTCTGTCACTGAAGCCAACATTTTCAATCAATACTTATATGGGTGAACATACAAAATAGTCATTGATCATAAGCTTTTATTAGGAATCTTGGAATGCTATACTGGATAAATATGTTATCAAACTATGATTTTGGGCCTAATATAGGCAAGGAAACTCAATCCAGAATGCAGACACACTTTCAGGGTTCCAGATAAGGTAAAGTCTAGTAGAACAGATGTATATAAATTCAAGACTGTTTAACAGCAAAATGATGGCATTCTGAATAAAAGTAACTCAGATTTCAAGCATCTATTAATATGGATTAGCAAAAGCTGATCGAAGCAATACTCTAAAAATTTCTACAAATCTTTTATAGCAATGTGAATAATGAATCCTATGCAGTGTTCGATACCAGCTCATAGTTATGTTTAGTAGTTACACATAAAGTACAAAGCACATCAAATAATAACATATATAGTCCAAAAAGTAGATAGATATACCGATAAGCAAATAACCCATAGCAATGCATACACACTGATCAAATAAAAAAAATGCAAAATAAATTTTTACACCAAAAATCCTAGAAAAATGGAAATAAGAAAACTCATATTATACTTAAAAAATTATATTATAAACCAATCAAAATAAACAAAAAAAAAAATCATATGAATACGTAACATATCTATATCGCAATATAGATTTCCCACTTTTAAATATATATTACAAATACATATATTTTAGAATATTATAAACATAATTGACTGCAGATTAGTTTGCAGATTAAGTTGTTTGACAGAAGTTAATTAACAAGCAAAAAACAAGTGATTAGGAATCCAGAAAGAATAAAAAATAACAGAAGAGATAAGGTAACAAAGACTGATGAACAGCCTATTAGGCCTTCTTGTCTGGAACAAAAGATTGCACAACATGAAGAAAATGACACCAATCACATATGCAATAAATGATGGTCTAACACTTCCAATCACATCCATCAATGTATTTGCTCTATGATTTAAAGGTCATATTGGGTCTAATTATTATTTTAATAAGACACTGGCAGCTATCTATGAGTAGATATACTTACATATATTTATATCTTATGCAAACTAAATTACATATTACAATGGTCAATGTTGCTAAAATAAAAATCAAAAATGTATTTGTTTGATTTCTTTTAATTTGAATTTATTATTTATGTAATGCTCTTATGTGTGTGTGTGTGATTGTAATTTACTGCAGCATGTAAATACAGAAGGTTTACATGTACGTGTTTTAAAAACCAAAAGATATCAAGTGCAAATCACAAACTGCACATTGATACATAAATAACATTGATCTTTTATATAGTTTTAGGCATAAGCATTTATTTATTTTATTATACATAAATTACCAGAATGGTAATTTTAAGCTATTGTTAGATCTTTGCATCGATAAATTATATTTCCCAAGTTTATGACAATCTAATCAATTATTGTTATATATTAATATTGTCTATAAGAGTTACATAAGTAGTAAGTAGAGGAACTTCTATAATTTTGAAATTATAAAAAAAAAAAAAACTACAATTTAATCAACAAGTTCTAATTTTTTTTTACTCATGTATTTGACTACATTTACTTTACTAATAATTTATTATTCTAAAGATTATCATATCATTTTTAGCCCAGATATACATTTTAAACTTAATAAAGGATTAATATATTTATTCTTATTAAATACAACCACGTTATTATTAATCCAATTCCACCCCCCCCCAGTAATATTTTAAATAAATTTAAACCCTTTATTATAGTACAAATGCACTTCCAATATATGAAGAAAAAATGATTTCAGATGACTTTATTCATGAATTGAAATGTTTGTGGTAAAATATGTTTAAAGTATGCAAAATCAAAAAATTATCATTTCTTCCATCATTTTATTACATTCTTAAAAGTTAGGAAGATAATTTGCAGAATTAGTCATTGCCTTTCAAATGATATTCGCATTATTTGTAAAGCAAATTTTATTAAACAAGATATTTTTGTTATTTCTGGTAAGAAAAAATAATTTAAATAGTTAATTTACATTAGAATAATAAATTCAGAGGATAACAGTTAAATAAAATAATTTTTTAAATTATTTTTCGTTGTAATTGTTCTTCTTTCATTCAATCATTTGCCCCTCTCACCTTTAAATAAATATAATTAATTAATTTTTTTATATTATAAATAAAGATCACATATATATATAGTGCCTCCTATCTTATTTCACAAAGAGCTCAGATAAAAGTGTTTCAATACCTGATTCATATTTTAACAGCTAACTAACTAAATATCTCGAGTGATTTAGCATAACAATAAGAGCGATGAATTAGAGTCAAATGTTCCTAAATAGATTCTCAATATAATAAGGAAAAAAAGAGTCTAGTTATTAGAAAGTAATTGTTATGCTTAAAATTACCCTTGGATGTTCAAATGTCACCTAACCTACCTAGTAACTACCTCTTACTAAATAAGTATTCCTACAAGACTAGTATTATTAGTCAAAATATTGTTTTACAATTTAAATTATATATTGAAAATCAATGACAGAAAAAATATGTTAAAGTAATGATTGCTCTTTTAAATATCCATACTAATTATAACCATTAGCAGCCACACTCAAAAAACTCATCATTCTATTGCCACATACATACACTCAAAGACAAAAAAATTTAGAATTGTTCTATGATTAACTAAATAATAGAAAAATGATTTTATAAGGATGAAGTTAGTGAACAGAAAAATAATAGACAGCACAATAGGTTTACATATGACTCTATAATAACCTAAATGTAAGGTAAAAAAAATACAGAGAGAATTTTTTAAAAAAAAGCATAAAGAATAAATAGTAATGATAAATTATCAGTATGTCAAATAAGATTTATTTAAATGTTTGTATATCGTCTTTATTTATATTTTACTGATAATTTATCATTACTATTTATTCTTTATGCTTTTTTTAAAAAAATTCTCTCTGTATTTTTTTTAGACATTTAATTTAACAAGAAATAGAAATGGTGGACACTTAAGAATTCCTCAATACAATCTTTACTATGCAAATATTTTTTTCCGTTTACTATCCATATTTTCTTAATAAATGAGTAAGTTAAAAGAACGATTAATTTTTGTAAAGAAAACACGATGGCGTAATGATTATAGAAAGCTTAAAAAACATCAAAACCATTGTTTTAAATAAAAATAGATTCTCAATTACAATATAAAAACATGTCTACATTTCATGCTAGAACAAGCTTTGGATCATATCAAAGTCTTGGGGAATTTCAACTGACAAAATAAAAATATAATTGGGAATAAAAATTACAATATGCAACTAATGGATAAAATAGAATAATTTTTCAAATTGTAGAAAAAAAATCAGTAGTACAGAAACAAACCTATATTTTAATCCCAATAAAGATGAAAATATTTAAATATATATAAAAATCAAACATTTATGAAAATATATCTATTTTAATTAACACAATACTTTTTGTCTTACTTTTAAAATAAAAACATTTACTTATTTTCGTTATTAATCTACAATTTTACATTTATCTATCTGTAATATTTGAATACAAGTATAGTACTTATACTTAAGCTAGAAGTAATTAGAGGGGATTTGAACACAGACTTTCAAGTTCCCTTTAGTCATTCACTCCATCTTATACAACCAATACACATGACCACATATATGTGAAAAAGACAAATAATTTCCAATATATGTATTTTGTGCTGAACCTGCACTCATCAGTTGGTCTGGTTCATCATCTCTCACACATATACATAATCAGTGTTCATCTTGTATTAAGATAGCAAATCTTTAAACTTTAACGGACAAGGTTCAATATTTTCTATTCTCCAACTCGTTAGCCATTCATATCATTGAAAAATCTGATGGTAGTATGTTCAAAGCCCTTGTTTGGTAATTTTGTTGTCATACCCATGTTGACCATAAGTCATTTTGACCCCTCATATGTAGGCTCTTAAGTCCATTTAAATACACAGAAAAGGGATGGACAGAATACAGGCTGAATCTGTAATATTTAAATACTAGGAAATATACTTAATCAAAATATAATTAGAGGGGATTTAAACCCAGTCTTTCAAGCTCCCTTAATCATCCACTCCATTTTATATAACCAATCCACATGACCACATACATGTGAAAAAGATAAATGATCTCCAATATATATATATATTATGCTGAACCAGCACTCATCAAAAAGATAAATGATCTCCAATATATATATATATTATGCTGAACCAGCACTCATCAATTGATCAGGAGCATCATTCCCCCCACATATATATAATCAGGACTTGATTTATATTAAGATAGCAAATCTTTGGACTTTGATGGACAGGCTTCAATCTTCTCTACACTTCAAATCTTCAGTCATTCATATGATAACAAAATTAGCAAACAAGGGCTTTGAACATGCGGCCATCAGATTTTCAATGATATGGATGGCTGAATAGTTTGAAGAAACTGAGCACTGATTATATGATGATGATACAGACCAACTGATGAGTGCTGGTTCAGCTCAAAATCCATATACTGGAGATCATTTATCTTTTTCATATGTACATGGTCATGTGTATCAGTTGTCTAAGAGGGAATGGATGACTAAAAATAATATCTTTCTAATTACATCTAGCTTAAGTATACATACTATACTTGTATTAAAATAATACAAATTCAACCAGTATTCTATTCATCCCTCTTCTGAGTATTTAATTGGCCTTAAGGTCCTATGTACAAGGAGTCAGAATGACTTAAGTCAATATGGGCATGACAACAAAATTGGCAAACAAGAACTTTGAACATACTACCCATCAAATTTCCAATGATATGAATGACTGAAGAGTTGCAGAGTGGAGAAGATTCAAGCCTTTCCATCAAAGGTTATAAGATTTGCTATCTTAATATAAGCTGAGAACTGATTATATATATATATGGAGACAATAGTCTGGCCCAACTCATGAGTGCTGGTTCAGCCTGAAATACATATATTGGAGATCATTTATCTTTTTCGTATGTATGTGGTCATGTGTATCAATTGTATAAGATAGAGTTGATGACTAGAGGAAACTTGAAAATCTGGGTTCATATCCCATCTAATTTATCAATCTAATAACTAAAAATTTAAATTAGTTTTTGATTTAATGCATTATGACAATATTTTCTGCTTTCTTGCTGTATTAATTAAAATTTTTCTGTTTTCAATTTCTATGACGAATTATTAATTATATTTAGACTGTAGTCAAAAATTATTTATCTGTAATATTTACATTAATAATTCTGCTAGATAAAATATATCATCTCCATTCAATAAAGAGGGAACACAATTCAATATTTATTTATTAAAATAATACAGATTGCAATAATGCATTCTTTTTTAAGGAAACAAGAATTTATTCATATATACGCTATATAACCATGTAATCCATCAATTCAGTAAATTTAGATATTGATCACTTGAGCCTAAAGTCTTTGATTTTCCGATTAAGATCAACTTAGAAGCATTACCTACCAATTTTTTTTACAAATATAAAAGACAGATTCAATCAATAAATGCTTGCTGTGGTCTTTGTAAAAGGGAGTCCGAAACCCAATCACATTTATTTCTCATGTCCTAGCTTTGACCAGATCAGGGCATAAATACCAATCATATTTGAGATAAAAAATATATTGGATATATGTTTAAGGAATTTGGTAAAGGTATTTTTTCTAATGTATGTGCTATATGGTGCACAAGATGCATATGTGTCTATGAAAACAGTTCAAGAAGACCACTAATTGCTTTTAGAAATAAGCTAGAAACAATAAGAGAAAGGGATGGATAGAAAAGTTTCTGAATACAGAGGATATATAAAAACCTGGATGAGACTCACTCAATCTTCAAAGCTATAGCATGACCCACTTGCCTCAATAATAATATCTGGGTTTTTTTTTTTTTGACAGATTTGTTGTATTTAGTATCTATGATTTAATTAATATTATAAAAAAAAAGTAAATAAGTGTAACCAATGTTTTCTTTTCAAAGAATGAATAAAATACCTTTGAAACATAATAAACAAGGACTGGCTCACAGAGAAAAAATAATGTCATTATCAAGTGAGTATGCAATTCCCATAATAATTAAAAAAACATGTAAAGTAAAATAAATGATTATAAGATTAATTTTGCTTGGGTTTACTTTATGATAATGAGATCATTTTTATTTGTTACTCAATGGAGAATGAATCCTGGAAGGTTTAAATCTGTGTCTCCACCATGGTGCTAGCTGCACAGGTAAAGCAAAGTGACAAATTAAGTATATTGTTACTTTACATATTAAGTCATATTTTTCATAAAAATAATGGATAGAATAGAAATATCATACTATTTCTATATAATGATATTTCTATCCACTTTATAATTCTAATGTGGCACATCTAAAACTAACATAAAAAAGTCATTTTCATACACAACCACAGCCGCTAATTATCATTTATGTAGCTGATGGTTAATCTTCAGAGTTGTAATATTTTGTTCTCTAATAATTTCATAGACAATATAATGCTAAGATAGATATCATGCACTCAACCACACACATGTTTATCAGTAATTAATCTACAAGTATGTTACTATCACATATTTTAATATTAATTCTGATTTTATGCATGTATATTTAATGTCATACATATAAAAACAATTTCTTTTTTAAAGTTTTATGCGATATATACTATCAAAAAGCTTTTAAAACAAACAAAAAACTTGCACTACGCAATAACAATGCTATTAGAAATTGAAGATGGTTTCACAATATTCTGAGCAAATTATTCAATTCCCTTAACTAATTCACTATTGAATGCCTTGATATTTTTAATAATTATACCATGTAATTATCAAATTACTGTAAAAAAGGCATCAGGAGACAAAATGAAGAGAAACTCATTAGCTTTATTACATTCTAATACTTCTAATTAGATTGGCAAAAAATAATGAAAGGAAAAAATAATGATCTAATTAGAATAAATAAAAATAAGCAGAACAGCATTTTTTTTTTCAAAAAAATTTACTTACAATTTCGAATTATTTCAAAATTTATATGCTTATATCATGGGATAACTAGATTAAAAAAATAAAAGCAATGGATGCAATTTTTTAAAAATTTATATTAAGGAATATACTATATAAATGGATTAAAGTTCCAATCATATGACACTGATGTAATCGGTTTTGACCTCACATATCATCATCATTCTTTTTAACTTCACAATAATTTGTGAATTAGATTTTAACCTAATTTATTATTAATTAAATTAATAAAAATTCACTGTCTTTCTAAAACGAAGTCACTCATAAAAAAAACAACAGACCATTATGTCCAAGCTTTCCAATTTTTAAATCTTAGTAACTACTACTCTTTTTAAAAGCATTTATCAGCTTCTTCCTTTTCTAATATTCTTTCTTTTAGCCTTTCTCATCTTTAACAATACCCTTATCTATCCCAATCCAATTCCTATTTCTCTTCATAATTCCTTATAAATAAATTTACTTATAAAATATTTATAAATAAGCATTTATTTTTATAGCGTCTGTATATAATTGTAATTGGCCGATATGAATGTAATTATAAAATATTTCTAAATTTCTATAAGGCTAATCTTATTCATCCAATGTATTTACTTTTCACTTTATTCTTCTTAAAATCCACACCTGTAAAGCCTTAAGACCCCACCCCCCCAACTAACTGTCCACGTCTCTTTTAATTTCAATAGACACAAAATAACATCCTTTATTAAAAGCCAGCTTAGCTATTGCAATATCATTATGATTTCCTATTAATCACTTCCACTATTGCTTATTCAATTTCCCAAATGTTGTAGAGTGATGTTTTGTTCTATAATTTGCTATCCAATGTTTATTCTTAATGTTTCCATTACTTTTGTTTTAGTCCTATTTTTTTTTTTTTTGCGAATAGTCCTACTAAATATTTCTTTATTAATATAATAACAATTACTGATAAAAATAATCAAAAACTGCTTCTATCAAAAGCAGCTGAATCAGATTGGAAAATGATAAAAACAAGACAAACACCAACAATTCAAATCAAACATAATCTATGGGAAGCAAGCTATGACATCTCTTAAACTAGACAAACCTATAACTATTTTCACTGTTAATAAAGGCAATGTGATAGTACAAATGGATACAGTTAAATGAGAGAGCTCATCATAACATATCAATGCAAAAAGGTGCTAAAAAAACTCTATACCAGTTAGAGGAACAAAACAAGTATAACATAGTAGCACCACAGATAAATTATTCAGAGAACAAGAAGTGTTCAGAAAAAGGTTAAAAAATTTTTCAAATATCAAATCTTGAATTTCACTGACAATAGAAAAGGTTTGCTAAAAAATAAACCGACTAATAACAGATTTAAATAAAAATTAAAGAATATCCAAAAACAAAAAAACAAATGAACTTATTTATATCAATACCGCATAGCACAATACTGCATCACTTAAAAATCTTAGTTCTAAACATCTATTAGAATCTGAAGCTTCTGTTCTTGAAAAAGAATGGAACTTTGGTAGCACACTATCTAATTATTGCTGTACTGACATAATAACAATAACTGAAAAAAAGTACTCAAAAATTAGAAAAAAATTGAAAATTAAAAAAAAAAAACACTTGAAAAACACCAGTAATCTAAATCAAACATTATCTATGTTAAGAAAGAAGCTATTAAATACCTCAAACTAAATAAATGATTACAATAACAAAGTAAGATAACTCTTTCACTATAGGCCAATATAAAAAGCTTGCAAAAATTCCATACTATTTATAGAAACAAAGGGGACAAGCACTAGATAAAAGCATCATAAACAGGAATACCCAAAAATAATCAGAATTTTATAATAAAAAAATTGTTTATTTATTTTTAAGTGTTATAAATTTAATCTCTTTCAAATGACTATTCCTTTGATGCAATACACCAGTCTAAATGTTTTTTTCATTTTTCAAAGTAGTCTGGAAGTACTTGCGAAGTGATGCCTTTTAACATGTCTGTCATATTTTCCACCATTTCTAAGTGCGTAAAAAAAAAAGACATTTTTTCATTCGAGAGATTAAAAAAAAAAATCAAAAGAAGTGAGATTGAGCAAATATGGCTGAAAGATAAGCTGAAACATGTTGAATTCAATTAAAAATGATTTACACTCAAGGTTTGAGAGATCACACTTTGTTTGGGGTGAAGCTTGCACTCTTTTATTTGTCACAAAACAGGATGTTTACAGTTTACCACATCATGTAAATGTATCAGAACTTGCTGATAAAATGCCTGACCATTACAAATTAAATTTGAAAGAAAACTGCTGCTTGTGTCATAAAAAAAAATCAGCGTTGTTTAGACTTTGGACTTGTGATGCTTTTTAAGAACATGATAAATGAATGTATGTTTTTATGAGTTCAGCTTTCTTATAATCTGTTTCGAGCATTAAACTTTTTTCCTTGTTTTCTGTAAACAAAAACAGAATTTCATATTGTCAAACTTTCCAGTCATTATAAAAAAAATGACAAAAATGCAAAATGCACTTTACAAAACAATGTGTTCCATGCCTCTACAATTTAATATGGCAATGTCATTTGGCAGACTGATGCAGTTTTCATGAAATTGAACCAGTTGATTGATTATCTTTCAGATTTGTAAATAATGAATTGAAGTGATATTCCAATCTACCAGATATTCTCCAAAAGCAACAGCCAATAGAAATTTTATATACTTCTTATGAGGAGGGTTCTCTTGATTTCGGCATTTTTTTTTCTTTTAAGGGCAAGATTAATGAATGGTTTTCAAACAATAATGATTACTAAGCTAAGTTTTCTTATGGAATAATTTGCCATTATCATGAGAACAGCTTCTTCAAATTTCTATTTTTTGCTTTTTCATCTGTGTATAACATTCTTGTTTTCTCAATCTTAACATATATTCATTGTACATGATGGTCTTCTTTTTAAAAACATTTATTCTTTTTGTCTCTAATTAATGTTTTATATTTTTTGCATCACTTTATCAAACATATAGCTATATAAAAAATTTAATGTACTCTTGTAGCTGATTTAAGAGGAATTTAATATAACTAAAACATTCCACTATTTGAAACAAACAAAAAAATGGTTGTGTAAGAGCAATATGATCCTTCAATTAATTATTTTTTGAAGTAGGTAAAAGCCTAGACATAAAAGAAATTGGAAGGGAATTTATTAATATATAATCATAACACTGTTTTGGGATTTATTATAAAATAAGGAATAAATTTAATCGTAATATCTAAATGGGTATATTACATATATCATATTACAGAACACATTGAGAAGGCATATGACAGGGTGACTCCATATCTCCAAAACTTTTTACAGCAGTGCGGCAAGAAGGATTTTGTGGATTAAAATGGGAAGCTAAAGGAGTGAAAGTAAATGGAGATTATTTAAGTCATTTAGATTTTGCAGATGATGTGGTTGTTTTTTGTAAATAATGCTTTACAGCTGCATGAAATGTTGCAGGAGTTATCAGATGAAAGTAGGACTAAAGATACATGTTAAAAAGATTAAAGTAATGTTTAATGGATTTTCTCAAAATATGAAAATAAAGATTGATTGCGATGAGTTAGAAGTTACCAGCTACAAATGGAAACATAATGGATAAAATTAATTATAGAATTAAACTTGGTTGGAGTACTTTTGGTAAAAATATCTTGATGCTAAAAGCAAATATGCCTATGTGTTTGAAAATGAAGGTTTTTAATAAATGTGTTTTACCAGTTCTTACTTATGGATCTGAGACTTGAACACTTAATAGAAGAGCAATACAGAGACTTCAGACCACTCAAAGAAGTATGGAGAGATGCATGTTGGGAGTATCAAAAAGAGATCGAAAACTAAATATATGGGTAAGAGAACAAACAGGTATTATTGACCTCAATAAAAAAATTAAAAGACTGAAGTGAAGTTGGGCTGGACATATTGCTAGAAAAGATGATAATAGATGGACAATTGAAATCTTAAACCTGAGTCCAACAGATTGTAAAAGACCCAGAAAGAGACCACATGTGAGATGGATGGATGAAATGGTGATGTGGAGGGAAGCTAAAGATCGGAAAAGATGGATTGAACTTGGAGAGACCTTCATCCTGTAGTGGATTAATAATGGTTGATGATGATGATGGCATATGCTATTTCAATTAAAAAAAAATCCTACAGAAAAATATTGTGATGTCAGGGACTCTGATTTATCAATAATGTACACAAAAAAAATATTCTGTAAAAAAATTACAGAATATTTTTACAGAGCTAAGAAAGTAGAAAAATGATGCATAAACAATGAATTGACAGTTCACTATTATAAACATTTCAAGCTTGTGCTGAAATTTTATTCAATTTACTTTCAGTAACCATACCATTTTATAAGTTATTTAATACTTTAATTTATCTGATCATCCATCAAGAGTTCATGGTTAAAAAACAAAACCAAAACTGTTACTATACTATTTAAAATATTTCAACTAATAGTAGAATCTATTAATACAATAACAACAAAACCAGTAAAACCTAAAAAAAAAAAAAGGATGTAGTTAAATGACAAGATCTGTAATAGTGAGGTAAAACATAATTTTAAAGTAGCAGATATGGCTAATAGTGACTTCAGGTAATTCTTTTGGCTATCTTATGATGTGTCCCAAAGTAAGAAATTATAATTTCCATGCTTGTACAAAAAAAAATCTACATCTTTAACACAATGGTAATGATTTTATTATACTATTATCACATTTTCATTTTATGATCAAGATTTTGAAACTTATCTAACTAATCAAAAATATTTAAATCTGCAATTTGTTTTTAATTGTTTTTGACTTTATAAATTTACATTCTTTTGTATATAAAAACAAATAATGAAATTAAATAAAATAGATAAAACCGAGTTGTGATCCAGTTAAAATGACATGTGATCCAAATGTGAATTGCAATCCTGAGAATAAAAACAATGCTCCATTCCTGATTATTCTATTTAAAGATATAGATAATCTGTGAGTTGAGTACCTAAAGAAGTATGTCATTAAAACAATGGTTCCATTTCTAATTACTCCATTTAGGAATATAGAATATCTGTGGGTTCAGTACCTAAAGAAGTATACGATAAAGGTAGCATCTCATTACAATCCTATTAATTGTTTTTTGAGTAAGTTTATTGATACTCATTTGACCATCTGGCTTATTACCTTTTGATAATTCATTTATTGACTATTATTGCCTGGCTATCTAATTATCAAAAAAAGACCTAATAAATCTGAAATATTTTTTTTCCCAAGATTCACTTGACTTGGACATGATTTCAGGCTGTAAGAATGGCAGTTAAATATAAAAATTATAATGCTGAGAGATATGATATGTAAAATCATTAATTTAAGCTATTGTTTTAAAGCAGAAAGGAGGAATCAAGCTCATAAGATAGTGATCACCACAAAGAGAATGAACAATTAAAAACAAACAAAAAAAATTACAAACTTTTATATTTATAAGTTTAGCAAAATAAAATTATTAAAAAAAAAATACATAAGTTTTATTTCAGATTATCTATTTGATAGTTATCCATTAGATAAAGATCTGGACTTGTCTGGTATTTTAAATCTAATGCTTGAATATCCTAGACCTTACTGAGGAAGCCAGTAGCAGAAACTGGTCTGAGGCTGGGGATATTCTGAAAAGCTTGTTAAAAGCTATTAGCAACTCATTATGTAACATTTGTAATACAAGCTTGTTAAATTAGGTCATGTGATATATGACTTGATTTCTTTGTAATTTTATTTTTTGCTATTAAGGCTTTGGTGATTTTATATTGCTAAAGCTATTAAAATATGGTGTATCTGAACTTAGTTCAGCCCCATATGGCTATTTAAGTTAGATAGCTGGATTGGAAGACATATAAATGTCTGAAAATTTCAGATTTTCTACTTAATAGTTATCCTTTAAAAAAAGTGCTGGGCTTGGCTTAGTATTTTAAATCTAATGCTTGAATATCCTAGCACCTCACTGAGGAAGCCAGTAGCAGAAACCCATCTGAGGTTGGGGATATTCTGAAAAGCTTGTTAAGAACTATTAGCAAGCTCATTACATAAGTTTTATTTTATACAATTTTGTACAGCTATGATTATGAAGCCATAGAGCTTTGAAAGCGCTAAGCTTTAAATAAATTTAATAACATATAACTTCTTTAACGAGCGTTATAAGCACATAAGTATTGATAATAAAAAAAATAGGAATTATTCATGAATATTAGAGAAAAGGTAGGTGAATGGGCAAAATTAAAACATTCAAAATTTTAATGAAATGTTATTGTGCTGGCATAATCGTGACTTAATATTGCTCCTGAAAAGAACTGCATATGATCCCCAAACTGGCATGCTATTTTAAATAATCACATTTTTCTATCAATAATTTATCTTTTATTTATTTCAGAACTTAAGTGAACCAAAATAAATTGAAACAATGATTTTCATCACCAAAAAAGTATTATATATTCTGTTACGGTTCATTAATAATTGAAGCAATAAACTTACAAACAATAATTATATTAATACTTTGAAACTACAAGGAATTACATTAATATATCTAATATTTAGAAGTTTATCATTTCAATTATTCCATATTAAAGTGCGATATAATTTGTTATGATTCATTGTGCAATACAAAATAAGATATACAATTTTGTTTAAAAAAATTGAAACACCATTATGATCTATCTATAGCACAATAAAATAAATATGTATAAATTCATTTTTTAAAAACAGAACCATTACTTTAATTTTATTGTCTTTTTGATAAGTTGTAATGATTTCAAAAAAATAATTTGGATTAAATCACTAAAATACTTTCTCAATTACTGTAATTAACTATTTGTGCATATAAATATTTAACGATCTAATAATAATAAAAATGATTATAATTATACTTGTTATCAGGGCCACAACGTGCAGGTTGTGTGGGAGCAAAAAATGCTTCATCACTGGGTTGCCAAGACACAAAGATAATTAATAAAATTTATATATAAATAAAATTGTTTACATTTTTGAATCATTTCATCATTAGAAATATGTTCTGAGTGTAAATATTTTTAATTTAAATATAAGAGAAATATTTCTTTATTTAAATTTATTTGTGACAATTACCTGGGCTTGGAATTTCTAGATACGAGTTTGAAATATAGTACATACATACTCTTATCACTATGCTAAAACAAACAGGCTGATATCATTTTGTCATGATAATTAATAAAATATATGTAATTGTTTAGATTTCTGAATGTAAATATTTATTATTTAAATATAAAAGGAATATTTCTTTACTTAAACTTATTGTGACAATTGCTCTAGTCTCAAAATATATTTCATGTATATTCTACCATTGCATAAAACTGAACAGGCCAATACCCTTTCATCACTATAATGAATAAAAATATGTAAATAAAAATGTTTAGATTTCCCAATCATTTTTATTTCAATATCCTAATTAATATAAAAAGTAACATATATTATTAATAATTTATTTAGAAATAAAATATTGCTTTATAATAACAATAATTACGCATATGATGAAATTATCTTCAATAATATTTTACAGAGCTTAAAGGTGTTATTGAATGTAGAATTTTGGATAGAGTAATCACTTATGAAATTTGAGTTCTGGGATCAAGTCTACTGCTGTGTTATGCTAAATATTTTTAATGTTATGTTTCTCTCTTTTTATTATTATTATTATTATGTTGAATTATTTTTTTTATGTTTTACTAAATAGCTTTTCCTATTTTTAATAATAATATTGTCTTTTTTTTAGATACCGTATTATCTTTTTACATGTTTTACTAAACAGATTTTCCTTGGATGTGCTCTTTAGCTAAAAACTTGTAATTGATCCATAATCCACATTACAGTCCAAATCTAAGGAAAACAGAATGAGTAAAAAAACATATTTTTTAAAAGATTAATATTATGGCATGCCAAAATATTTAATTCATAATATTTCATGGTAGTGATATTATTTAATATAAACCCTACATGATTGCACTATTGACAGTTTAAAAAATGTATCTAATAAAACAAGCCAAATGTTTGATTTTTTTTATAGTCATCTAATATAATCTATAAATAAACAAAATAAAATGCTAGGCATTTTAATTGCTTCTAAAAATGTATTGAATAAACAATCTAAGTGTGAAAATATAAGATTTCTTTACTTAAATAAATTCTGACTAAATAATAAAGTATAATATATATAATAGGACTTATTAATAAGCATTAAAAAGTATAATATAGTAGTGTAAATATTTTATTTTTGAATGAAAACAAATGAAAGTATTTTTGTTAATAAAAAACGTAAAAAAGTTTGTGTGTCTGAGAGGTACTGATGTAAAAATAATGAATAGATTTTGGAAACAAAAAACTGTTTTTTTTTAACAAGAAGATGTTAATAGGATGTAAGAGTTATATCAGCCATGCTATTTAAAATTAACCTAATTTGGTAGACCTAATAAAATATAAAAGTTATAACAATAAACAATATAAGTATGAAAATGTAAAATATTGGACTATATATATATATATATAATAAGTTATAGTTTTTAATAGGTAAAAAATTAAATAATAGTGTAAATATTTTGATTATTGAAGGAATATAATTTTGTTAATAAAAAATGTGAATTAAGTTTATGCACAAAGATTTTCAATAGGTTTTCAAATAAACTAGGACTACTTTTATCTTTTTCCACATGTGTGTGGTCATGGGTATCAGTTGCTTGAGATGGAATGAAGAATGGATATAGACTAAAAATCCTAACTTCAAATCCTTATTTACTATAATAAACATTCAGTATACTGAATGAATAGGTTAAGAACTATTTTTAATGAAATATTGACTTGCATCTAAATATTGATTCAGAAACAATAATGCAAACAAGCCAGGCTATCTTTGTTTCTTGCTATACAAGATAGAGTTTAGAAGTGAAGCATTGCAAACAATCAATTCTGAATGTACATAATATTTTTAATAACCAGGTAAGTAATTTATATATTATATAATTACTTATATAATGTCATAGCTGGCCCCCAAAAAGGGAGGGGAGCAGTGCAATGTTTTTGTGGGTATGTGTTATGGTTCCTTTAAATATGATAAAACCATTTAGATATTAAAAAATTATCTTATTAGCAGATATTTTCTATCTCCACTAGCAATTTTTCAGAATTATCCAAAAAATAATATAAAAACTTTTGAAAAAAAAAAAAAAGTCCCATTTATGTTACTTAATAAATATTTATGTTTTAAGGTATTATTTAATTATGGTTCCAAAAAATATTTTTTAAACATTATTTTGTTTTATTTTAGCATATGTTTTAATCTATATATTTATTTTATAAAAATAAATAAATAAAACACATGTTATTGAACATGTTAAATGACTACAGCCATATTTTCAAGTTTTTCTTGTGAAAATGCTGGAAAAAAAATGTTTTTGAATTTACAAATTTTGTTTCAAAGAATGAGGGGGCACTAAAATTTACTTTGCTCAAAGGCGCTTCTTACCCATGTAGTGGTGCTGCTTGTTATTACAATAAGTACATAAACTGAACTATAATTTTAATTCATTTTAACCCCACCTTCTTATCTTTTGTTTTTTGATAAAATGTGGTTGTAATATTTTCCATTGTAACACCTGATTTATTCTTTCCTCGAACAAAGTTTCTCAATATAGTTTACTACTATCTACAGATACATTATTTTTAATACCTCTATCATCAATATTTTCTAATCAATACTCACTGAACAGTTAGGTGTAAACAGTCATCAAAAAGTTTATAATGGATATATTTTGGGGTTTATTAGAAATGTGTGTGAACACATATTTTATTATATTTTCAGTAACAAGCTTTTCAATAGGCACTTTTCAAGAATATGTATTCTATTAATTTTATACATTAGGGCTTACTAAATTTTATGATAAGTAGTAACCACATGTGTTGCCCTTTGGTCATATAATTACTATTTAGTTACTTTATCTATCTACAGGTAGAAAACTTAATATACATACATTTACAAATATTTAAGATAAAAAATGAATGAAGCAAATATAAATAAATATGTAAATGATTACATTGTATATTTATAATTAAAAGATAAGTTTAATAAGATAAGAATTGAAGATACATTTTAAAGCTCTTTTAAATGCAGTTTCAATATGTAAAACACCTAAACACTTTTTATTAGTACTCTTCAGATAAGAATATTTACCAATTCTTTGTATTAATCATAATAAATTAAATTTTTTAACAAAAATAATTGTCTCAGAGCAAATATTCAATGAATGCTTTATTATGCAACACAAAATTTACTTCTTTCATCAGAAATTTATTTGCTTTTGAAATAAAAACAAAAAACAAACTCATTTCTTGTAGCATTTTTTATTATGATCAAATTTCAATTCTAAATCAACTGCTAATAATTGTCAGTGAACTTATCTTTGAAATTATGCAAACAGAGTTTACTAAGAGGAAGTTTAGGTTTTATCTTCTCATTATTTCATTATTAAAGCTTCATTTACCTTCAATAAATTGTAAATAGCTCTGACAAGTTATTTTATTCATAAGATTAGTTGAAAATTCTAATTGTAATTTCTTGGAAAAATCACAAATTATAACAAAAGATAAGAAGTATATAAATAATAGTTTTAAAGAATACAATAAAATATAAATTATATATTTGTATGTCATCATCATCAATCCACATTGCAGGACAAGTGCTTCACATAAATAAAACCGCATCATGTGACATCACACCATGAAACAGTTCTATTCAGTTAAGTTTGAATCTCTTTTTTTAAAAGCAGCTAAGAATCATCACTAAAAACATTATTTTAAAATCTGCTATTTCGCTATTATGCTCCACATTTGTATAGCAATATACTTACATACTAACACATTTTGATTTCATTTTCTTATCTTACATTAGATTATTTCTGTAACAATTTTTGTATTTATCTCATGAATTGAATCAAAAATTGCTTTAAAGTTAATTTTCCTCCTACCATATACATATTGTAAAGTATAGCTTACAACGCAAATATTCTTAACAAGATCGGCCTACTTATTGAATCCAATCCATTTGGAACTTGCATTAATAATGGGAAGATTATTTGTTTATTATTATTACACATATACATGTACAACACACATATATTTATTTAGAGTGAATTAGGGAATGCACAATAAATTATTATTTTATAATAAATTTAATATGACCAATATTTTAGAAAATAATATTGTATATATATAAACTATTTGATTAATAAACTGTAATGTATATATATTTAAAACTTTAAAATTGAATATTAATTTATAGTCAAATGACTTAGGGATAGCCTGAGGTCAAGTTAGGTAGCGGTGTGCGAAAATAAAACTGATTTTATTATTTTATTTTTCATCTGTAATAAATGAAATGTATTTAAACAATAGGCAATTAAAAATCTCAGCGTTTCAGGAGATATACACACGAAATGTATAAAAACAAACTTTTTACAAAGCGTTTCTTCTTGTCAGTAATATTCCAGCTATAACAATATACAGCAGTTAAATTAAAATTTCAAACGCTAAAATGGAGTTTTGTTTTTTCTTTTATTTAAATCATAGAAATTTTTTAAGTCAAATACTGTAACTTAAATTTTGCCAAATTCAGAAGAAAGAAAGTGAGAAATAAAAAAGTAAGAATAATTTATAAATTTTGAGATAATTAAATCATGTTTTGAAAGTTGTTGGAGTAATTTTTAATATTTTAAATCTTTTCAAAAAGAAAAGTGAAAATTAAGTCTGCTGAAAATAGGAAACAAAAGAAATAATTCTTTTAATACAAATATATATGTAAAGTGCTTCTATATTATCCAATATAAATTTATGATTGCAAATAATTATTGAATTGTACTTTAAGATGAATATGGGCTAAAGCAAACATGCTATTGTGCATCACATTATTTCCTAACAGTTGATTAAAACCTCTATTTTTATTCTACTTTATTGTAAAACACACAAGAGGATCCCTGCAATCCAAAGTAAACAAGCATTGGAATATTTAAAGGTGAATCAGTTAAGGATCAAGGTGTTATCAGTTAAGGATCAAGGTGTTTACCATACACAACTACAGGAGACACCATTGTACCCATCTATCCTTGAAACATGAAAGCATTTAGTAATGGGAATATTAGGTTCACAAAAAATGAACTGAATAAGGCAGGGAAGAGATTGAAAAGTGGTAAGGTGAGAGGTTTAGATGGGTGGGCAGCAGAGATGGTAATAAATTTAGGGCATAGAGCAAAAGCAGTTATTATCATGTTTTAATAAGATGACACAGAAACAAGTTTTTCCAGGTAGTTGGAGTAATACAAGAAAAAGATTATTATTTAAAGGAAAGGGTAAGGATCATAGAAAGTTAAATAATTATAGACCGATAGCGGTAACATCAGTTTTATATAAAGTTTTCTCATAAATGGTAGCTGGAAGAGTTATAAAATGGATGGAAGAGAATAATGTAGTGGGGGAAATGCAAGGAGGTTTTAGGTCAGATAGGCGTATAGGAGATAGTTTGTTTGTAGTTACACAGCTTATGGAGATGAGTAGGAATTCAGTTAGATCGTTATAAATGAGTTTTATAGATATAGAGAAAGCATATGATACAGTAAATAGAAATAGATTATGGGTAAGGTTAGCAAATTTGGGAATGCATGAAGCTTTAGTAAATATTATAAAGAAATTATATGAAAATAATTATTATACTTACCAATTAGGGGATATAAAATCAGTTAAAGTTAAAAATGGGGTGGGATTAAGGCAAGGATGCCCTATGTCACCTATTTTATTTTTGTTGTATTTGAGTGAAATGGAGAAAGCAATAGAAAGACTAGGAAGAGGGATAGAGATACCGTTAATAGGTGGCAAGGGAGTATATACTTTGTCAGGTCTTTTTTTGCAGATGATATCTTTTTGTGTGCAGAAAGAAGATATGGAAATTATGTTGAGGACATGTGCAAGGGTGGGTAAAGAAATGGGGATTAAATTTAGTGAAGACAAATCAAATATAACAACGGTTAATACTGGGGAAAAGAGAAGATATAGAATTTTCATTGGGAGATATAAAGTTAAGTGTGGTAGATAGATATAGGTATTTGGGAATCATCTTATGTAATCAGGAAAATTGCTTGGCTGAATGGGAGAAAAAATTGGTAAATGAAGCAAAAAAAAGAAAGGGTTTGGTAAAGAAATTAACAGTATTTTCATATAATAAATATGATGTAGCTAAAATTGTATGGGAGTTGCAGTAGCAGGGTTAAAATATGGTAATGATGCATTATGTTAGTAAAAGGGCTTTAAATTATTTAGAGAAAGTGCAAAGGGAAGTAGGAAGACATGCATTAGATGCAGAGATATGGACAGCAAAGGAGGCAATTCAAGGAGAAATGGGATGGTCAAGTTTTTATATGAGAAATGCAAAAAGTAAAATGAAAAGGTTTGGTAGGTTGCAGTTTATGGATAGTAAAAGAATAGCCAAAATAGTGTTTAATTGGGTTGAGTAATGCAGTATGCAAAAGATTTGGATAAAGAATTTATATCAGTATACTTGTGTAAAAGGTGGGATGATTGTGTTAGGAGGATTGTTGAGTGTTATAGTGGTAATGAATGGGATAAAGAATAGAAGCATTAATAAAAAATATGGAGTTGAAGAGATGGAGAACTAGTATGGAGGATAAGAAGAGTTTAAATATATATAGAAGTAAATGGAACATTGGATGCGAGTTAATATATGATAATAGTAAGGAAAGTAGTTTATTGTTTAAGGCTCAAACGGGATCTTTAGCAACAAGAGAATATACATGTAAATGGAAAACTATGGGTGATTTAGTGTGCAAATTGTGTAAGGAAGGTACAGAAAATATTAGGTATCTGTTGATTGAATGTAAATGCTTGAAAGCAGAAAGGGTACAGATAATGAAGTGATGGGAGAATAGATATGAAGAAAGTGATTATACAGAAAGTGAGTTATTGGTTTTTATGTTGGGGTTATGAAAAGATAAGGGGGATTAAGATATAAAGGCCACAGGGTTGACAAAGATTATGTTGTGGAAATGGGATGGAGCAGAATATGGAAAGACTTAGAGTGGGGAATGGACAATAAAGTGGCTAACAGGTTTATCTAGGCATAATTGCTGAGATATTCTTGACTTCGTTTAAGAAGAAGCCAAAATACATCACATCACATGCCTAGGAAAATGATTTGATGAGTCAAACTGCTTTTGGAGAGTGACATGCCTAACTATCAACTACTACTTCTATTAGGATGATTTTTAATGAACTTTGTTCCAAAAACAATTTTAATCAAGAAGTTAATATTGTAAATTTTTGTTTTATTTTTATTATCTATGTTGTATTTTCACACTCTGATGCTAGAAGCCTCATTTTTCAGAATTAACAAAGAAGAATTGGGGGGATTATTTACTTAGATATTTTTCTATTTTTATTGTAAATAAAATCTAGGTTAACCCACCTGCTTCACATCAGGTTATCCATGTAAATAGTAAGGTAAGATTCTCTACATTTATTTATATAGATTAAATTGCAACACTTGATACAGAATACATCTTATATGTTTTATTTTGTTGATTAACAGTGTATACATATTTTTCCAGTATGATTGACTAATCAACTAGTATTAATTTCTATACCAATCATATATATAAATTGGGGGAACTTAAATTAAATAGATTTCTAAAATCAATAAATATATAATTTAGCTAGCCAGCATCTCAAATTATTAATGTTTATTTTTCTATATAATTATGATTTGTAAAGAATGAGTGACATAGATGGATTTCTACCATGGGGTATAAGGGATGGATTTGGAGAATTATTAGTTAATAAAATGGTAGAAGTTCACATGTGACACATGTATATATTATTATTATTTTTTATCATTACTATTGTTATTATACTTTATGTTATTTATCATTATGCATGCACATACATTTATTTTTCTTGTCATATAAAAGCTGTAAAGTAAAACAAATATAATAAACGCTAGTTGTAACCTATATATAGGTGCAGGAGTTGCTGTGTGTATCTGTTCATACCTGTTAAGGGAGTCAAAAGCAATATTCTCTCTGGGTTTGAATATTAGGGCATAACGGAATCAGAAAGGGGTGAAAGTGGATGAACTAACCTAAATTGCATTTGATATTATTAAATAGGGATAGAATTGCTCCTTTATTTATATAGTTATCTTTGTTGCAATCTTGAATATTTTATTAGTTATCTTCTTATTGATTTCATTCAACTGTGAACCATCTTCAAATTCTATTAATATTTTAAAACGATTTAAAAATTCTAATTTAAATTCATTGGAGTATTGTTGAAAGTTAGAAATATCAACTTTTAATACTGATTTTTTAAAAATAATTTTTGTCTTTCTAATTTAGCATTAATTCATATTTTAAATTTCACTAATCTATGACCACCTCCTGAGTTAAATCTATTAAGAGTATTCCAATATTTAAATGCATATTTTTTATTAGTCAAAATATAATCCAATTCAGCTGGATGTTTCCATGTCCATTTATAATTTTTTTCAAAGAAAGATACAATTTTTCTTTTTCTGACAACTTAACAAGTCTATGATTTCTCTCATTTCCATCAATTACCTTAATCCATAGGACTTTTATCTTCCAATCAATTATCAATACTAGCACTGAAGTTTACCATGACAATTTTAAAATGTGCATCCATATAAAATCCTCTAATTTTTCATTGCAACAAAAATTTGGGGAATAAATCTGAATTATCTTTATTTGTAATATTCCATTAATTTGAATAACAAATCTTGCCACTCTGTCTAATATCAATCTCTCACTCGAAATTTGTGCCTTTGGAATGGAGTTCATAACTTTTAAAATCATTTCTTTTACTCCACAGAGTCTAACAATGTCTCATTTAATATTAGATAGTACTTCCAATTCATGCAATTTTCCTTCACTTGGAAGTGATCTGCAGTTGTAAGTACTGTATCTGAATAAAATGTCAACATAGGATGGCAGCCTGAATCTGCAATCAGGGGATCCTTAACAACTATGCTTTTGGCCACTATCCAGTGCTTTGGTTGATGACTTTACAATCTCTTGGGACTAAGAGCCATAATTTAATTTTGTTTGTCACAATTGTAAATATCTATTTAAAAAATAAGATCATTCACGCACATATTCATCATATTTTCTCAAAAGTTCAACTGATGTTTCTTAGTCTTAAACTCAGAGATAAAAATCCAACAAATTCATCATGCTGGCTGATGTGTGTTGATGAATAGCCCATATGTTTGTTTACTATATCAATGATCACAATGTAAATAACAATTGCAATGAAAAGAGTGTACAGTTTCAATTAGGAATTTGCATGGTTTCTTTCCTTTAGGCCTCAATAAAAAATCAAAGGTCTCTTTTCAGTTAAAGCAAACTATTTTCTGCAGCCAATATTTACCTATATATATATGTTAGTTTAATAACATTTTATTTTATTCAATATTAAGTAGACTATCTTTTTTTGACACTAACATTTTTGCAATATTTAAATTTTATTAAATAATGTCAAGTTTTGATTGTTTGGCATTCTTCTTCAAAGACCTCTTCCATTTCCTCTAGGGAAAAAAGACTTTAAATAAAATACTCAAATAATGACATTTTAAAATAAAATTACAAAATTTATGTATAAAAAAAAAGTTTGCCTAATAATGACAAATATATATACATGAGTACAATATATGTAAGAGTTCTTAAATTTTAAAAGACCACAAACTATTGACACAATTAAAATAATGAAATGAATTTTTTTTTTTTAGAATTGATGATCATTAAAAAGCTACAATTACTGAATAAAATTACTATTTACTAATATGTTTCTGTCATGTGAAATGTTAATATAATTACTGATTTTACTTAAATTCTCAAATATTTTTTTAATGATTTCCTATTTAGACATCTAAAGATGTCTAATTTTTTCTTAATATGTTAATTCCATGACTTGAAAAAATAAACATGACAAGACTTTTAAAAAGTATAAACTAATAGAGTGAATGCAAATATTTTTATAAACAACATTAAATAATCTCAAACATTAGAGCAGCAAGAATTATGATCAAGAGAATATATCATTTGAGGTATTTTGCTATAATCACTTTCTCAACAACTTAATATAGTGCATTATATAATAATCTCTGGTGTTTGATAATTTACTTACATAGAAGCCTTTATGCCATTCTCTAATCGTCGCTTCGTCAAAATTTGTATTTTCTTTCAAGAACTCTAAATCGTCTTTACTCAACTTCCTTTTTCCGTGTGCACCTCCCATATTGGAATATAATCACTATAAAGGCTAACCTAAAAATATATATACATATAAATTATAAATATATCACATATCTATGTATAAATAAGTGATAAAACTGCATGATCTTTATACTAATATCTAAAAGAAGCATGTTTGTTTAATAAACAAATTTCTTAGTCTTTAATATTAATAAAGGTTTGTTCAAGTAAAAGTTTACATTCCTTGCAGCAGCAATCTTAAATTACTTATTTCCACATAAGCAACTTCAATATTAAGATATTTATCTAAATGGTGCATATTACCAAAAAAATTCTGCAAAAAGAATAGAAATGATATGTTTAAATACCCAAAATTCTTATGAATTTCAGTTCTCCTAAAACTGCAAATATCTTTTCATAATTTCCAGCTATGCTGTTAATTCTAGTACAGAGATAGTTTTCAGTTAACACATTTATTTACAATGATCTAAATTGTAGCATAAGTTCCAATTAGAATATTGACAGAAACCAATGAAAAAAACATAACTATTATTGCACAATAAGAGTCATCAATATCATTAATGTTGTTTTATTTTGTCACACACATACACAAACAAAAATATTTACCGAATAATACATATATAAAGAAATACACTCAACTGCTGTGATTCTGATTTGGAGTCACTTTTTTTTTTCAAGTGTATGATTTTTATTTTACATAACAATCTCATAACCAATTCAGCTAATCATCCAATATTGATTGGCAAATTTCTCAAGCTCTCACAAACCCAGAAAATGGCAAACTGCTAAGCAGTGTTTTCTTCTTTACTATATCTCTTAGAGTAGGGGGCCTTGACAGATCTTTCTTCTGCCATGAATAAAAATTATTACATATTTAGCAATTGTTTATAGCATAAATAAATATATGTTATAAACATTGTTCTATTCAGACAAAATTATAATTCTTATAATTACTATAAATATCACTGATTTAAAAAAATATATTATTTTAATAAAATATCATTATGCAGTAAGTAAAAAAAAAAAAACAGCTGTCAAATACTAACTTGGCAATCTACCAAAATATTATGAAATTTATAAAAACCAACCAAATTAATTAAAATCAATAAGGATAAAAATAAATTATACAAATTAATATAATAAAAGTATAACCAAAATTTTTTAGCTAGAATTTTTAAATGAAATCCATTTATAGAATATCAATTGTATTTTAGACAATAGTTTTGGCTATGCATTTGGAAAAAGTAATTCACAAATTATAAATATAAAAATGTATTACAAAAAGAATATATTATTTAATCTACAATTTTCTAACTTGCTGCTTTGTTAATGTCTACTAAAATTAGTTTTTTTATTTTTATTTTTGAAAGAAGAGGGGGGTGTATAGATATAATCTCATATAAAAATTATTCCTTTATGTAAATAATTACCATCCAATATAATGACTTAATTAAAACATCTTGACTTATTATTTTAAAACAAATAAAAATATTATTTATTATTTTACAAAATTATAAATAAACTATAGCAATATATTTTCATTTATTGTTTACAATACTATAGTAGGCAGTTGTTTAATATTCATATTTATTTTTCTCTTTAGAAATATTTTAATAGAAAGTAAATGCAATTAATTGCTATATGTAATTTCAGTTATAACCCTGCTACTTTTACATTATATATGTCTGCATACATTATTTTGGAAATTCACACTGAATGTTATTTTCTTCCAATTACTCAAGGTTTTAATAGGTATAAAGTGATAACAACCAACCCTTAAGCAATCAACAATCTCAACCTGTAGTCAAGGTTGCCTTGACTACAAGTTTAGATTGTTGATTGCTCAAGAGTTGATATGTATTTCTAGTGATTTTCTAATTTTATAAAGTTATTGCACATTGAATACTACATTCAAAATATTTTGTACTTATTGACATGTCTAGTGTTTTGCAATAAAAAAAAAGGTAAATATTTTCCTTTAATATATATATTTTTAAAAATTAAGGTACTTTGGTATTATTCTGCTATGATGTATTGCTCTGATGACATGTGTATCCAGTATTACTTATTCAAGTTTCCATTTATGGGGTCAAGGCAACTAAGAATCCTGGCTAACTCATCAATATCAAATAAACAAACCCTTTCCTTTTCATTTTAGAAGATATTAAACAGTTCAGTCTGCCACAGTGACTTTTTTTATCCCCCATAATATAATACTTCTCTCACATCATTTGTAATTAATACAGTTTTATATTTAAAAATACACATTTACAGCTGAAACTTAATATATTTATGTGTTGTTGGGTTTTTTTTTTTTTTTTAAAAAAAAAAGATTTAAAATACAATGCTAAACTTACAGCTAAAACTTTGTTACAGCTTACCACCTAAAAAGCATTTTTAGGGTTCTTTTTCACATTTCTCCTTTTTTCATAATGAATATATCCCCCCATCATTGGAAATAAGATGTTTTTTTTTTAAAAAAATTTGAAGTTTGGTATTGCACATGCTGGGAGGAGGGAGGATGGCTTTGACAACATGAAGGGTCATAATAAATTTTCACAAAAAGTGCCATATTAAAAAGTCACAATTAGTTTTTATTTAGGATCATAATGTGTTTTTTCCTTTTTTCATATTGAATATATATCTCTCTATTATTTTTTAGATTTTACATGCTCCATATTGCAGTACTAAAAATAACTAAAAGTAAAAACATAATAAAACATAATGTGACAATCTTAATGAAATGACTGGCATTACACAACAAAAATGTTAGTTTAAATACCAAACAGTAAATGATTTTGGTTTTTAAATAACAAGACATTCAAATATGTACAACTTGGACACTAACAACTTTTAAGAATGACATTTGAAATAAAAAAAAAAAGAGATTTGCGATCTTAATGAAATTGACAGCATTACATAAAAAATTGTTAGTTTAATTATGCACTAAACAAACAGTAAATAATTTGGGTTTTTAAATAATATTTATAAAAACACATTATCTATACATATGACTTTCACACTAATAACTTTTAAGAATGACATTCCCAATCAAAAAAAAAAAAAGTGATTTGTGATCTTAATGAAATGACACCATTATACAAAAAAATTGTTACTAAACAAACAGTAAATGATTTTGGTTTTTAAATAATATTGATAAAAACACATTAAATATACTCATACAATACTTGCCATGTAATATGTAACAGGAATTGTCACCTTGAAACAAAACATTTCACATATATTACCACAGAAAATGGAGATCTCTACTAAAAATTTTCCCTCGGAAAATGTAGCATGTGATTGCAGAGAATGCTGAAATTTTCAATAGAAATGCTAATAAATGTACTTTTTTAATAAACAAATTAAAACAAAAAAAAAAAATAAAAACTGAAAATATGCAACTGTAGCTGTTGTCAAAAATAAATCTGGACAATAATTGAAAATGTCAAAGTATTATATATAAAAAAGAGATCACATTGATAAAGAAAAACATGTTTTGTCATGTATACTTGCAGGGATTATTTCCTTTCAATTTGATGTCATCATGACATTACATATTTATTGTGGGTATGAAAAAGCCTCCTATTTCCCCTATGTTGCAGCTATAATAACAAAGTACCCAATTGTAGCAAATACTAAAGCATAACCTTTTTATATTTTTTCCCTAGCTACAAACCAGGATTTCCTGCAGTAGTTTGCCATACCATTTAAAAAAAAAAATGATTTTTTTTGTTTATTATCAGAAATTTAATTTGAATAATAATTTAATCTAACAATATAAAAATTATAAAATTGTTGGTTATTGGGCATCCACTATTTTAAATTCTATTAAAAAGGTAATTTTTAAATAATATATGCTTTTTTTTTTTTATATAAAAAAAAAAGTTTTTATAAATATATTTTAGTATGCTTTGTAAATATGATCATTCAAGTAAAACATTCTAATATATTGTAGTAATGAAGGTTTATATTTGTTCATATTAATGAAGTTACACAAAAAGTAGTTATTTATTTATATTATTATATATATATGCTGGGTATTTTAGTATTAAAGCTGCAACACTGAGCATGTATTAGACTTACTGCACCTGTTCACATTCGTATCAATCTGCTGATAACTTTGTAATCTTATGATCTGACCAAAATAACATGTACATGGATCTTGTATATGACTTTCTTTGGCAAAAAAAAAAAAGAATGTGTATATAGATCTTGTACATGGTATTTTGGCAAGAATTACAAAGTTATCGGGAGGTTGATACAATTGTGAACAGGTGCAGTAGGTCTAATACATACTCCATGTTACATGATTAAAAATAAGCATTTATTTTATATAGCGTATGTTTACAATTGTATACATTCAAATATCAGCCATTTAAAGCTAATTGTGCATACGCTTTGTGAGTGTTAATAATAAATGAATACTTTCTCACCAATACAAGATATAGTATTTATGCAGGAATAAAAGGAATCCTCTTATTTCTACAACTCAAATGCTTATATATGAGCAAATCTGAAGTACTGGCAAGTAAAGCGTGAGGATGGAAATTTAAATTACTATATACGATGTCTGAATGAATGACACGGGTGAAATTGTCTAGAATTTAGTAAATGTCATTCCAACTGAAACTTAAAAGGCTGATATTTGAATGTATACAATTGTAAACATACGCTATATAAAATAAATGCTTATTTACATATGATTAAGTTTCAGTTGGAATGACGTTTAGTAAATTCTAGACAATTTCACCCGTGTCATTCATTCAGACATCGTATATAGTAATTTAAAGTGACGGTTCCATCCTCACGCTTTACTTGCCAGTACTTCAGATTTGCTCATATATAAGCATTTGAGTTGTAGGAATAAGAGGATTCCTTTTATTCCTGCAAAAATACTATATCTTGTATTGGTGACAAAGTATTAATTTATTATTAACACTCGCAAAGCGTATGCACAATTAGCTTAAAAGGCTGATATTTGAATGATTAAAAATAAGTAAAAAAATGTAAAACTTTCAACATTACAACCTTTAAGAACACTTAAAATAAAATTTCAACATTAATAAGTTTCCAAAAAAAAAAAAAAAGTGACTTTTACAAATATGTACGACTTTCAACATTAACAAGTTTTAAAAAAAATGTGACTTTCAACACTAACAACTTTAACAATGACATTTAAAATAAAAAATAAAATGTGATTTGCAATATTACAATAATGACACCATTAAAAAAAATAATTAGTTTAAATATACACTAAACAAACAGTAAATGAATTTGATTTTTTAAGTAATTTGGATAAAAATACATTAATTATATTCCCATAACACTTACTGTGTAATATGTAACAGGAATTTGTGTTATAACCAACGTTTTGACATACTACAAAAAATGAGTAAAAAATTTCGCTCTAAAAATGAAGCCATGTGATTGCAAAGTATGCTGAAATTTTCATAGAACTGCTAATAAACTTTTTTTTTTTTTTATTTAATAAAGAAATGAAACCAAAACTATATATAAAAAATAAAATAGATATTATTACACTTTTATTACGTTTTATTTATCCTGGCAGAAACATTTCTTTCATGTTGTTAAGTGTTGCTATGAAGATGTCATCATTTTTGTGTATTCTTTTCCACATGAATTCCACTAGGTAGAAGTACAAATACTGTCTTGCTATCCCTCGTTGGTACATATTTCTCCATTTGATAGAACCCCACAGTTTTTCAATATTTTGGGTATGCACTCTTGTTTCTGGGTTTACGAAATTATACGTGTTCCTACAGTCTATGGTAGATTCTTGTTTGATAGCTTCCATGAGAGTCACTGCTTCCTGTCTTCGATTTTTATAATAAAACATTTGTCTGTTTTCCTACATAAGTCACCAAACATCATTGCTTGGGAGTAATTGGTCTGCTTGATTACTTCTGAAAAATATGCTTTCATCAATTTTTCAGTTTTCCCATTTTAACATAGCAGTGGTTCAAACTTCTCTCATGTAGTTATTCTAGTCAACGACTGTTTTATTTGATAATCCAAGCTCATGTTCTCCCCATTCTACAGAAGTTAATTTCCAAGACCAATTATATATAAATCAGATTATTGTTAGAATAGGAATTTTTGAACCTTCCAACCATGTCCCCTTGTGATTGCCAATTTTAGTATTGCAATTTCAGACAATACAATGCTACACATACAAGCTCATATTATATCCATTGGGACACACTTTCACTAATGGCAGGATGCCTTGCTGTTGGAAATAGAGCACTACATCCATTTTGTTCCTTTGAAATTTCCAAATATCCATCATTTTTGAATACACAATGGAAAAATATGCAATCAAAAATACAATTAAAATCATAACACAATGTAATAGCTCTTGTCAGATAGAAACCTAGACAATAACTGAAAATGTCAAAGTATTACAAAAAAAAAAGAGATGCATTGACAAAAAAAAAAACATGTTTTCACATATACTTGCAGGGATTATTTTCTTTCAATTTGGTGTCATCATGACATTACACATTTATTGTGAGTGTGAAAAGGTGTCCTATCTCCCCTACATTGCAGCTTTAATACTAAAGTACCACATTTTGTTTATAAGTATTTAATTAATTGTGTTAATAAAATAATCAATGAAACAAAAACTATATTAATGTAATAAGTATCACTAACTTTGGCTTATCCATATAATAGTGTCATTATATGCATTGATGAGTAAAAAAATAGGGCAATTCACTCAATTGCAAATTTTGCTTAAAAAAAAAAAAAGATTTCCATTCTGTTATTATTGTGCTGCATTATGCATATAGATAATTATCATAATAATAGGCTAAATAATGATATCTCTTAATGATGACTGTCTGCTATATCCAGAAAAAATAAAATAAGTAAGTAAATATAAATACATCAAATAAAATGCACCAAAGCACTATGTTGTTTAGTGCAGTTATAGTGATCAATTCTAGCAATTCCTGAATCAATTTTCAGCTGAGAGGAAAAAATTGTTTGATCAACTGAATGAAAACAAGATCTTCTACTCCAGTCCACATGTTTGTTGTACCACTTAAAAGAAAAAAAAAGAGAGGTATTTTTTTTATTTTTTATCATTTATTATCAGACATTTAACTTGAACAATAATTTAAATAAGTCATACAAAAATCTTAAGATCGTTTCATACTAGGCATCCATTATTTTATATTCTATTAGAAATATATTAAACCACTAAACATCACATGATCACCATTCCTTACATCTGCACAAACTATCATAACAGTGGCAAAACTCTCCATACAGTAGTACTAGAGTAATCAATGGGTGCAAAAAAAGTTCGTGCATAAAATCCCTATCTAGTATCTAATAATTCAATATCTCCAGACTAGTTTCTAACTTGTGGCCTTCATCAATGAAGAGCTTTGGATTTGGGAGCATTGCACCTAGATCTTAGGACCTAATGCATCTCTCTGGAAGTCACTTTTTACCCTTTTTGGTTAACTATAAAGCTATGAATCTCAAATAAAAACACAATAGTTTCCAATCCAAGCTCATTCGCTTATATAGTTATATAGATCTGAACCCAGTTCAGCATCTATACACTTTGGTCTGACTATAGTGAATAAAAAACCAAAGACACCAAAATGTATAGACATTGAATGGGCTTCTATATGACCATACAAGCAAATGATGAATTGAAAACATTATTGTGTTTTGACAAATGCATAGACCTATTATACAAATTGTAATATTGCTGCACGCCAGAGCACTTAACAAATATTATTGTGTTTTCATTTTGGACTTGTAGCTTTATGGTTAACTAAAAAGGTGAAATGTGGCTGCTAGAGGGTTGCATTAGATCCTTAAAATCTAGGTGCAATGTTCCCAGATTCAAAGCTCCTCACTGATAAAGGCCAAAAGCTAGAAACTAGTCTGGGGATATTGGATGAGTAGCACTAGATAGGGATTTTATGCACAAACCTTCTTGTATCCACTGATTACTCTGGCTATACTATGCTTTATTTATTTACTCCTAATAATATAGGCTTCATAAAAATGACTAGAGTGGTTTAATACCATATCACCTCCTGAGTAAGTGATAAGGATTATTTTTCTTTTAAAAGTATTATTGTTATTGTCATTATACCACTAAACATCACATGATCACCATTTAGGGTAAAAAGTGACTTCCAGAGAGTTGTATTAGATCCTAAGATCTAGGTGTAATGTTCCCAAATCTAAGGCGTGATGAAGGCCATAAACCAGAAACTAGTCTGGGGATATTGAATGAGTAGGCACTAGATATAGATTTTATGCACAAGCCTTCTGGCATCCATTGATCACTCTGGCTTGCACTGAATGGCACTACTGTATGGAGAGTTTTGCAGTTTTCATATTGTCATTATATTATATAGAATTAGATTTAATATGGATTAAAAATATATTGCATATATTGTCTCCTGACTACATTGCGAATTTTAAAATAGAACAGCTTCTTAAATTATTAGTCTTATTAAAAATAATCTTACAAAAATAATAAAACAATGTTTAAAAGCAGCTGAAACATATTTATTGCATTGATAAAATCAGTTTAAAATTTTTTCTGCTTCAGATTTACTCACCTTCATTTTTAATTATGGCAAAAAGCTTTTTATTATTAAAACGCTATATTATCTTACATTTTTTTTTTTTAGTAATACATTTTAATGAAAGGATAACTCAAGTTTCAATAATAAAAACTAAATCCTTTACTAGAATTGTTTTTGAAACGGGAGAACACAAAGTGCAATCAAGGAAATTGTAAATATTTTTATTTTCTTTCTCACTAACTAACTTGGTTATTCATCATCTCACGTGAAGCTTAACACAGCCCCATATCAATTAATTATTTACTAAATTTTTTAAACTTTTACACAACAAATTCAGGGTTTTTCGTCATTTTCCTGAGGAAAACATTAAGGGTTAATCTGCAATGCCATGTAAAAAATATTTGTTAATCTATTCCAAATCGATTCAATGTTTCATTTAGATATATATTGTATTTTGGTTTATATTCCTATAATTAACTAAAGGCAAATTTCATTTATAAGAACAGATAAATTTACTAATTTTTTGTTTGCAATTTTAAAATAATAAATGATTCTTCAAATGATAGATGTTCTCCCCATTTTTGCCCTATGTTAGCGGATATAAAATCAAAACATTGGAGATATCTTACTAATAAGTTATCTTTTTGTTTCTTTCTCATTAGTAGATAATTTTCATTTTAGTAAACATGTAATCTCATTTCTGGAAAATGTAGGGCCTTTTATTTTTGTGATTTAATTATTAAAATTCCTTTAATATTTAAACAGCATTAAACTGTTGCAAATGTGCTTTGGATTTTAACTATAAAATGAATCCAAAGCGCATGTGCAACAGTTTAATGCTGTTTAAATATTACAGTTTATAAACATCGCGCTATATAAAATAATTGACTCATTTAAAATTCCTTTGGTGAACTCAGCTTAAATGAATTGAAATGACAAGTTAGTGGTTTACTATTTCTTTGTGACAACCAATAATAAATAATCATTAACAAAAGGTATTAATTATTTTAAAAGTTTTTCTGCATTTTGTGACAAATAAATGAAAGATGAATATGTAAAAAGTTTTTCTGCATTTTGTGACAAATAAATGAAAGATGAATATGTCTCAAGAAAAATTACTATTTGTTTGCAATCGCAGTAGTGGTAATCTTTATATGATGTAACAAAGCTAGAGATTAGATTCCCAGTAATAAGTTAAAATGGACAAGTATTGCATATACTAAACGACAAGTTGATGGCAACAAAATTGTGTACATTAAATTAAGAAGAATTCATTAAAGGCTTCACTTTGATATTGTCTAGAATTAAACCAACTCACAAATTTTGTGATTTATATTATTAGAGGGGATTTGAACACAGACTTTCAAGCTCCCTTCAGCATCCACTCTATCTCATACAACTGATACACATGACCACACACATGTAAAAAGGCTAAATTATCTCCAGTATATCTATTTCATGCTGAACCAGAATTCATCAGTTGATCCAGATCATAATCTCTCACATGTATATATATAATCAATGCTCAGCTTATATTAAGATAACAAATCTTCACACTTTAATGAACAAACTTCAATCTACTCCACCCTAATACTCTTCAGCCTTATCATTGAAAATCTGATTATAGAATGCCCAAATTCCCTTTTAATGCCAATATTACTGTCATGTCCATGTTGACTCTAAGTCATTCTGCCCCCTCATGTATAGGACCATGTCCATTTAAATACACAGAAGAGAGATGGGCAGGATACAGGCTGAACATATAATATTTTAAATACAAATATATGAAGGGAGTTTGCATTCAAATCTCCTATATTACATCTAGACTCCAGGTATATAAAATATAATTGTATTTAAAAGATTTATATTATTGTAAATATTATTAAAGTAAATAAAAGATTTTAAAACATAATAATATGGTTAGACTGTATATAATACACAACAATTTCATTGTGGCGTTTGGTATAAATATTAACTTTTAGAATTTTTTTTAAAATTTTATTATTTTACATATTGATAATTGTACTGCAATAATACGAATAAACAATACAAATGCATTCTATAATATTTGTTTTTATGTTTTAACAAAAATGTATATAAATTTAATTATTTGTTTAACATTAAAAAATAATCTAAAAAAAAATGATTAAAAGAAAACAATAAAAGAATAATGACAATTCAGAATATTTTAAAACTTCTAATGACTATTGTTTATATAAATAGAATATTTTTTGTTTGTTTTTGTAATCACTGTATACATATAAAATGGATATAACATATATCCATTCGGACAGGATGAAAGCTATTAACTCATGCAATCACAATGTTTATTATTATAAAGTAATATTTGGATAATTTTGTAAACGAACACATAAATACCTATATATGTATTATAATGACGTAGGACAACTTTAGGATTTATATGTTTTGAAACGGAGATGTCCACTGATTGGTATAGCCATTTAATCTGATACTGAACAATCAATTATATGTTTTATTAGCCTCAATACTGGATTAACTGCAAGCGCTTTTACTTTTTGGAAAAAGTAAGATAAATCAATAAATGTTTAATGACTTTTTTTTTTTTAGCTTCTATTATTTATATATGAATAATGAAAAATACTTATAGCAAAAAATAATGAAATGACTTTATTGTTTGAGAGTTGAAAAAAGTATGAGCACCATAAGTGCCAGCTGGAATCGATCCAAAGATTTTACAATCCAGAGATTGACACTCTTATGATTATGCTAAATGGCTCAGGGCAATTAACAATTATTACTATTATTTGCAACTAAATGAATCATTACTGTTTTTTCTCTCATTCTTTCATTTTTTTAAAATTTTACTTAGGTTAATACAAAGCCTAATTCCAATATTTTCTTTGTTTGCTGATTTCATCGTCATTCCCCACCCCCACCCCCCATTTTTTGGGAGCTAAAATGAATAGATTCATTTACAAATGGTTCTGATAATGTGCATAATTTGTAAGTTATTTACATTTTAAGATAACAAATAAAAAAAATCCATTAAAAAAAAAAAAACGAATTATAACGGTACTATAGAACCTCACAACCCTATCTGGTGTGCGAGAGCACCACTAGGCTATTTGAACATAGAAAAATTTATAAAGGAGGCAGATACATCCAGGTGATGTTACTTTTTTAACAAACCGAAAACTCCAATCACTAATTCACGGAAGAGCTAAGCTTTAAATCTATCCCGCTATACATTAAAAATCTCTAATTCTTGATTTTTAAAAAAATATTATTAATAAAAACATAAAAGGTAAATTACTGTCCAAAAATTAATTAAACAAAGCATTTTTATTATTATGCACACACACATTAAAACAAAATTCTGGAAACTAAATTAGCAACTGAATAAATTTAATTTACATTATATGCACATATGGGTACATTCAATAGATTTAACACAATTTTAAATATTTTGCTAAGTGTAAATATGCTATATAGAATATGCATTTAACTAACTGGATTCTTTTAACCCCAGGCTACAAGTTCACGTCTAAACCAATGCCAGCTTAATGATATACCGATAGGATCAATGTAAAATGAGAATGTTAACATAAAAAGCCATGCTGACAGGAATGTGCATCTGTAGCATGATATAATTAGAGAAATAATGATCCTTATCCAGTACAAGAATGTGCATCTATTTGGCAAGGCAATCATTTGGAACTATATAAAAGACATGCTCTATAAATGAGGGATAGCGGTCTTTGCCAGCTTACTGTCCCAACAAGAGCGTAAGGAGGTCAATGGCATAGGAAATACATTTACAACCATTGACAATGTGATGGCTACACTTTTGGGCCATGCATTCAGGTGAGTACTATGCCCTGTATGATAATGCAGTATGAGGGAATGAGAATCCAATGTGCTCTCCCAGATTACAGTGACATAAAACACCCGTACATCCTTCCATCAGCCCTGATTCAACTATAAAACAAATAGCCCAAAATTAACACACCTAAACTAATATAATCTTACAAATCTATGCAGCCACTTATGCCTATTTTTAAATTATTAATTTAAATGAAATTAACAAGAATGGAAATAATATAAGCAAACATATATAAAATAAATAGTTTAAATTTTTACTTAATCAGATAAAAGACTTTCTTTAGGAATTAGGTAACCTTTAGTATTTAAAAATTTATTATTTTAGATAATTAAAAGTTCATATCTTATTTAAACAAAAGTTCATACTTTCTATGGCATAAAATTATTGGATTCTGTTTTTGCAGTCCTTGATGCATTGCACAACTCCGTTTGAAGTTCCTCCCATTTCATATTAATATTGTGCCTGAGAAAATAAGTTCATCGTTTCCCGCTTTCTGGGAATCATCACTCTGGAGGCTGCCTCAACTGGTGCAAATACGGGAAATGAAAATTTATATGTGTAACCCCTACATTTTGGCGGTCTGCAATACAGTATACACGTTTAAATCAACATGTAAATCAGCATGAGCAATCGAAAAAACAAAACTCCTAGCAAAAGTTTTCTTTTTATATCATTTTCAATTCCTTATCATCAAATTCCAGGATGATTTTCTCTGTTGACCATGTGTTCATTCGTATTGCTATTGGCCAATTCACTTTTAAGCAGGAACACCAGATTTTATTAGTAGTAATTTTTTAATTGATCTCTTATCTGATTTACCATTGGTTAAAGGCCTACAAGAGCGTGTTTGCTATTATGTCATTTCATTTTTTTTTTTAAAAAAAAAACATTTCCATTCTACTAAGATTTAAAAATAATTTCGTAATAAAAAATAATTAACAACTTTTATTATTTTCTTTTACATCTTTTAAAAATAATCTTTTATCTTTAGATTTTTTTTTAAAATTTTAAGAAATCATTTAATTATAATTAGTTGACCATCTGTGCAATTATATATATTGATTTAGTTTCAAGTTATATTTATTAGACTAATATTGTTTACATTAAACTGAAATACAGCATGTACTTGGGTCAATATGAGTTAATGTATGAGACAGCAGGGAAATTATTATTCACAAAATATATTAAATGTTCATAAGTCTATTATGTGTTTATAATGAAGGGGTTAGAGCACATTATATAGTTAATCAGCTGGCGTTTGAAAAAGTTCCAGGTCTCCTGGAACATGAAATTAGATATCAGAGTCTTATCTCTTTAATTTTTTGCATGGTTTGTATGAATAGTTGGTCCACATTTTGATGAGGAAGGGTGTATTGAGCCTTATATCTAGTAGTCCAGATGGAGTACATAAGAAATATGGACATCCGGATGGATGGTATGTCCCTTTCGCGAATACATTTTTTAATATTGAGTACTTTATAATAGTCTATCTTTATTTTATTAAATATGATGAATTTGATGCTATCTAGATCCATGCATGTTTTGATTATATGGTCAAAAGTCTCCTCATCCCTGGTATAGTTTGTACATATTGGGTCAACACTATCAATGAAACATTTGTATTTGATGAAGCAGTTAATGGCTAAGGCATCCAGGTTGATTTTAACAATATAGTTCAAGAATTTTGGTTCTAATGCTCAGTATTTAAACAGGGACACTAACTTTTGGTTTGATATTCCAAGCTTTGGATTGATTGTGTGAAAGTGTGGTTTTATATATTGGTTTAAATAAAAATTTTTACTACTTTTTTTTATATTTCTATTTGAAGGTGATTTTACTTATCGATATTTCCCCCCTTTTTTTGAAAGCAATGTTTTAGGTCAAGTATTATGGGATCACAGAAATATGCACAGAGACGATAATTCTGTAATATATTATTTAATGAAAAGGCTGGATTATTAAAAAAAAAAAAAACTTAAAATGTTTTTATCCATACTCTCAAAACAAATGATAAAAAAAACCAATATAATGGCCTTTAAAATTAGGATACCTTTATGTCATTTATCATGAAATAGTAAAATGATATGCTTTAAAAAATACAATAATCCATTATATAATTCTTTTATGAAAAAAACTGAATTTACCAATTTATCCATATAATGTGCAAGTATTATATATATATTAATTTGCAACTATGTAAAACATTTGAAAAAATAATTAATAATTCTATGATAGAAATTTATTTCAAAACAAATACGAACTGAAAACAATAAAACATATCAATAATTTTTTTAATGTTTAGACACAATTAAGCCAAACATTATAGAATACCAGAAAAAATGTACTTAAAGAGTATAATACAAAGCACATCCTTTTATGAAAAAGTTGAATTTATCAAATTATCTATATGTTGGGTGAATGAAATGTAGTGATTTGTAATAGAAAAGTCAAAAATTTGTAATTCTAAGCTACAAGTTTATTTTCAAAACAAATGATAACTAAACTGAATGGCAGAAGATTCTAATATCTGGAAACATTATAGCAAACCTCATGATATAGAAAAATTAAATTGTTAAAATAATCAAGTCGCGTTCTCTGTTATTATTCTAAGTGTGGATGAAATATAAAAGCAAAAACTTTGCAGTTCTATGCTAAATGAAGAAGTTGAAACAGAATAACATCTAGCCACATTTATGCCTGATCAAACAATTTGCAACTTTTGTTATTGAATTTTTTGCAATATATACAGTATAAAATTTCTTCACAATGGACTAAATGTAAGTAATGATATTACTTTATTTAATTAATTCTTTAAAAAAAATATTTGCTAATAAATAACATTATAATTAAAAATTAAACAGGATGGATTGTCAATCAAGAGGTCATTTGATATTCAAGTACTAGATTCTAGTATCAAAGTTGAACTGCAATCCAAGGACTTTTAGCTCTTGAATCAGTCACTCTACCATTGCACTAAACCACGTAGGCCGTATAAATTATGGTAAAAATAATCTTAATTTTGCTTAAATCTTTTTGGAAAAATATTACTAATAAATTATATTTAATTTTGTTCAATTAATGCTGTTTAAATCAATTTCTTCCTTAACTTATTAACTGCTGATTTGTTTATTGGCTGAGTGAGGAAAAATCTCTAAACGTTTAATTGGTCAAGTTACAAACTCAATTGTCAAAATATATTCATCTTTTAATATTATATTCACTTTAGTTTCATTTGTAAAAAGTATATTAATAATTTGTCATGTTATGAAAGTTAACGAAAGTTTTTTCAAAAATAAATAATTATTCATAATTTTAAAAAAATTCAATAATGCAAATCTTTAAATGAACCTTCACCAATTAAAAAGTGTTGCTGACATTTTGTGACATCAGTTATTTTTTTTACAGTTCTTAAAAATAAATAATTTTTGCTAAATTCTTAACTATTTTTCTAAAATAATTTTATTTTTAGCATATTTTATCAAAATAATTTATAATATGTCAAAAAAACCTTTTAGAATGGTCTAAAACATTCGTTTACCGCTTTCGAAATGAAACAAAAGAAATTGGAGTGATTTCGTTATTGACAAGATTTCTTTGTTGTTGAAATTTAATAGCCAATCAGATCTAAGATAAGTCCACCTTCCATCTTTGTTTGACTTTAACTGACAGGTTTATTAATTTTTTACTTGTAAAATAATTCATGAGAGGGCAGCATCTTATGGAACTTTTTATAATGTCAAATGACGGTAAAATCTTTACCATAGCTCTAAAATTGCCGCGATTTAAATGATGGAAAGTCCATCATGTTTTTAACCATGACTGTCAAAAAATGGATTAAAACTGATTGATTCTGCAGGCGCCATATTGAATTTTTTAAATAACTGACCTGAGACACAATTTTCACAATAACTTCAATTTTAATAATGTTAGAGCAAAAAACTTTACATTGATAGAAACTAGAAAAATTAAGAAAAGCAATAAGACTAAGACAAATAGTGATAACCATTTAAAAAGTAAGGGAAAATTTTTTCGACATCTGACATAATTATTACTTTGTTATTTGTTTATAATTTCTAAGTTATCATTAACTAAATTTAAATTACATCTTCATTGACAATTTCTTTGTATTCCTCACAAAATTACCTTTCAAACCATATATAATACATCTTTTGTGAGATAATCCATAGCTTCAGAATCTCCAAAACTAGTCACATAAGAATTCTTCATTTTTATCTTGTACTCCAAAAGTTAACAAATCTCGAAGGTGTCTATAAGAAAAAGATTCATCCTAATAAAAGATACAAAGCAAATCATTTCCAGAAGATGGATATGCATTTGTCATCATAGCAATTGGCTTCTTGTCTATCTAAAACTAGAAATTATAGGATACACTGTCTGTATCACTGATAAAATGAGTTTCATCTCTTCATTTTATATTTTTTTGTGTACATCAGTGATGTTTATATTCTTTATGCATACCTGTGATGCTATCTTGTTATATTTATTGTCCCACATAGATATAATTTATTTGCATATAGCTCATTTGGTAGCTATAGACTTGAAAATAATGTGATGCAAGATGTACTGACTGCAATCTGCAACCTTTCTGTACATTTGATTATCAGTCTTTAAAATTTACATTGCACTACTCTATATATGTAAATCATTGTTTATTATACAAACATGATGCAAAAACAAACACAAACACACTAATACTAATATAAATAAATTATTAAACCTTTTGAGAATCACTATGTCTATAAAATAAGGTTGCCTAAAACTTGGATCAGAGATACAAAATTACATTGCACATAAACATCCATTGTAATATTTGAATACAAATTTATATATTATATAATAAAGAGCATAAATGATTTAATATTATATAATTTATATAGGATACAGTTACACCAATACAAACAAATTAATAAATTAATGCCATTTATCAAATAATAATAATTTTTTTTAAAAATATTATTCAAGTAATTAAAATTAAGATTTACGACCGATATTTCACAATTATGTTTATATTACATTGAAGGCCTTGACATGTGAATCATCAGCTTATTCTTAATACATTTTATTAGCTTATAAGGCCAATAAAAAGTTTCTGCCTTTATCATCCTCATGCAAACTAGTAAAATGACCAGAAAATAAAAAAATATATATATATAATCCTTCTAAACTCTTTTCTTCTTCCTTTCCTTTATTTCTGCTATCTTTATATACAATATTGCAATTCAAATAATCCTTCTTACACTCTTTTTTAGCAAAAACTTATTATTATTAGTTTCTACTGTACCTTGCAATTTTCACCATGAACTACAAAATTCAAATACATATAAATGTAACCATTACATAATAAATTTCATATTTTATACAAATTTATCAATTCTCAAAATTATTAATTTTCTATTAACTTCTTAAAATTTTTTAATACATATTATATCTCTTATATACAATTACTTTTCTAATTTTTAATTATTAATTACTCTTTCCTATCTTTCTATTATTCTAATATCCATAATATTTTATTTTATACAAATATTTTATAACAACATACACTAACCTTACCTTTTTTTACTACCCCAATTTTATTACCCTTATCATTATTAGTATATCATTCTTTATTATTCTTATCTTTTAATTTTATCTATTCTTACTTAAGATATTTTTTTATCATATTATTATCTCAATTATTACACATAAATTTTACCCTATTCTCTTCTTCTCTCTATTCTCCATTTTCTACTAGTAATTTAACTTTCTTTTAGCCTCCCTTTCACATTCCCTATCCTATAGCTCCTTCTATTATCTATTTTTATAACTACTTTCATATATTATCCTTAACCATTTTTATCCCTACTCCTAATTTCTTCCCCATTTCTTATATTATCACTGTTCTTATCTCCCCACCCTATTAAGATTAGGCCTAATTTTCTTAATTAATACTGCCTCCTTTATTTTCCTATCTCTTTTTTATCTGTATAACTAATCATTCTTATACTCTTTCCCAATATTATAATGTTTCCATAATATGCAAATATATTGGTGACTTTTTATTATATTTATGCTGTTCCAATCTAGTATATATAGAATTTTTCGTTTCACTCACATATTTATTTCCAATTCTTTATTCTTACATTCCATTTCATACACTCCATTAATATTTTTCCTCTCCCCATTTATATATTTATTATCCAATATCTCTATTATATTTTTGCTTTTCCTATTCACTATTCTATATTTTATAATATCCTTAAATGGTTTATTAATTGTTCTAATAATTTTTTATTCCTTTAACTATTCTATTATCACCAGTTTTAATTCCTATACATTTCTTTTTATTATCCTTTTTTATACCTTCTTTTTTTTTTCCTCTTTATATTTCTCTTCTATCCTTTCTATATTCTTTCTTATTATCTTTTCCGGATAATCATTCACATTAAATTCTTCAATTATCATTCCTATCTCCTCATCATATTCCTCCTTATTATTAAAATAATTATTCGCCCTATATACCCTTGAACTTATAGAATTAATTTTAGACCTATTATCCATATTAGCCCCCAATTTGCCACATTATCTATTTTTCTATGGGTAAATTAAAGAATTTAATAGAGATATGTTGTAAGAATATAATTTTTAAGTTTAATGGATAATTTTATAAGAATTTTAAGAAGTTAATAGAAAATTAATAATTTTGAGAATTGATAAATTTGTATAAGATATGAAATGTATTTATTATGTAATGGTTATATTTATATGTATTTGAATTTTGTAGATCTGATGAAGACTATAAGGTACACTCAAAACTGTAATAATAATAATAATAATAATAATAATAAGTTTTTGCTAAGAAAGAGTGTAAGAATGATTATTTAAATTGCAATATTGTAATAAAAATATTAATAAAAAATTCAAATTTTATCCAATTTCAAATTGTACTACATCATTTTCAAGATGGAATTAAGCAGCAACAAATGCTGGATTTCTGTTGACATCTTGCTTATAGTTTTTGCGCAATTTAAAAAAGACAAAATTTCAACGAATCAGCTTCCACATGTGCAGATTGCGCTACAAAGATTCTATCCCTTAATTAATAATTTTTTTTTTTTTTAGAAAGAGAGCATATTTTTAAAGAATTTTCATTTTCTATCATTAAGGGTGATTCCATATCTCCAAAACTTTTAAAGCAGTTTTACAAGAAGTATAGTTAAAATGACAAACTAAAAAAGTAAAAGTAAATGATTACTTAAGTCATCTAGATTTTGCAGATGATGTGATTATTTTTTTGCAAATAATGCTTCAAGAGCTTCAGGAAAAGTTGCAATAATTATTAAATGAATGAAAGAAAGTAGAACTAAAGATAAATGTTAAAAAGACTAAAGTAATTTTCAGTGAATTTTCTCAAAAGAAAACAAAAAATTATTAACAATGAATAAAAAGAAATTAACAACTACAAATACCTTGAACAAATTATTAATCCAGATGGAAACATAATGGATGAAATTAATTATAGAATTAAACTTGTATGGAGTGCTTTTGATAGAAATAACTTGATATTAAAAGGAAATACGGCTATGTGTTTGGAAAAAAAGTGTTTTAATGAATAATATTTTATAATTCTTATTTATGCATTTGAGACTTGGACACTTAACAGAAGAGCAATATAGATTTCAGATCAATCAATGAAGTTTGGAGAGATTTATGACAGAAGTAACAAGAAGAGATGAGATTAAAAAGACCTAAAAGAAGACCATATGTGAGATAGATGGATGAAATAAGAAATTTTACCATTGTGTTGTGGAGAAAAAAGACTAGAGATTAGAAAAAAACTAGATTAAACTTAGAGAAACTTTATCTTGTAGTAGAATAATAACAGTTGAAAATAATGATGATAACCATTACAATCACCAATAAATATGTGAGCAACTTTGTTCAAATCTGTAAAGATTTGGAATATGAATAGTTAAAACCCATGTTTTTTTTTTTTGGGGGGGGGGATAGCATGAAAAGTAACTAGTCATACACTATTTAAAAGCAAAGCAATTTATCAGTAATATTATTTTAAAATCTGTTTTTAAACATGATAGTTTAAAGCATTATAAATAATAAATATAAGGATAATAGGTTGCAATTTCACTATCTTTGTCTCATAATCATGGTTCAATGTACCAATAAATATTTGATTGCTGTATTAACATAATAACTATCAAAATTATTTTCTGGCGGACTTTTATCCAGATGGAATAAATTGTTATACTGCACCATACAAGTAAATATTCTGTAAACAAACTAAAATTTGAAAGCCAACTTGTTTATCATGCAGATATGCATATTTAAAGATTTCATATATAATCTTTTGGTAGACTGCTTATAAGAAATATAAGTTTATTAGCTTATTTCATTGTATTAGACGATAAAAATCTTTCTAGTGATTTTTAAATTATTATTTAATCTGTATTAAATTTAGTCTAATTATAAGAGCATTGTACAATGATAAACACTATGTATACCGTATTAAAAAATGTATGCCCAATTCTTGTTATTTCTTCCTACCAATATTTAGATCCAAAATGTATTTAACATAAAATTTTGACATAAAAAATATACATTAATTTCGTTATTGATAAATTCTTTTTCTAACACAAACTATGGAAAAAAAAAAAAGTACAATTAACCTGTCACATTAATGATTTATTAACAATCAAATCTTTTATTCTAAAGAATTTTTTTTTTTAAAAACTCAGCAAGAATGGCAATAAAGCATATTTTAATAACTAACTCAATGACCAATTAATTAAAAAGTCCTTCATGTAACACACATTTTCTTTTTAATTAAACACTTTTATAAGATCAATATTAAATTAATATTTCATTCTCTTTTAATTTATATATATAGTTTAAAATAATCTATCAACTTATATTAACATTTGTAATTCAATTGCCCACGATTTATATATTAGTTGAAAAAAATAAGCAACATTAAATTCAATCAAAATAGGTATTAGTTATTCAATATTTTTAACACTGCATTTGTATTTGCGCGCTGCTGCGATACGTAAGAATTGTATAATAATTATATTTTAGTCACAGAAAAAACACAATCTATTAAAAAATATATTTACTTATGGAATAATCAGATGTTTGGTTTTATTCAAGATAGTTAAACAAGCACCAAAATAGCAAGCAGAGAACGTGGCGGTTTAACACAACACCATTACACCTTTTACAAAGTTGTTTATTAAAAAAAAAAAAAAGACTCAAATTATTTATCTTCAACTTTTTTCTCGGAAAAAAAAAAGCTTTTTTTTTTTTTTAGAAAAATTTATATATAGAGAGAGATAAAGACCGATTTAGAAATGTTACGTAATGCATACAGTTATTAGAAAGGAGTAAAACTTAATAGTTACGCTGTGCTTTTATAATAGTAGATTTAAAAAAAGAAAAAGTTAAAAATGAAATGCTTTCATAGAAATAAGGTTAAAGTATTTGCTATTAACTAAGCGAAAAAACTGAAAGACATTAACAAAAAAAAAAAAGAAAGTTCATTTCAAATGTTAAAAACTTTTTAAAAAAAGTATTCTCAACAATATATATATATATGTTACTTTATATATAACACTGGCTGCAAAAAGGAGTTTGTTATGCCCTTTGATTCCTCTTGGAGGCCTTAAAGGAACCAAGCAGGGCAAATTCCTAATGTCCACTCCATACGTTATTACTATATGATTATTCGGTTGTGGTTTGCAGACTGTACTGTCGCCGCTAGAGGCGCTGTTTCTGTGTTTCTAGGTTCTTGGTAGCAGACGACGCAAGCTGCCAGCCAGCTTGTGGAAGGTTCCTGTGCGTACGCATGGTGAACAGCGCCACCTATCGGCAGAAAAAGCGTCGTCTGCTTTTGAGGCCCCTACCCTGTATGTTCTGTGTGAAAACACAGAAACAGCGCCTCTAGCGGCGACAGTACAGTCTGCAAACCACAACCGATTATTCATATAGTATACAAACATGGATGGGCTGCTCACCAACACGCATTAGCCAGCGTGGTGAGTTTATTGGCTTTGTGCCTCTGAGTTTAAGATAAAAAAACACCATGGTCTCTTCTCAGTTGCCTGATAAGGCAGAATGAATGTTTCTGTAAATGATAAATATTTTTCCAATAGTTATATACAATTACGACAGACAAAAATAAAGCTTGGCCCTTATTCACAGGAGACTGTAAAATCACCAACCAAGGCGGCAATTGGTGGCCAAAGGCGGAGAGTGCTAAGAACCCCCTGATTGCGGACCCGGGCTGCCATTTGATGCCAACTTTTTATTTAGGTACTTACAACTATAGATCACTTTCAAGTGAAGGAAGATTGCAAGAATTAGAAGAACTGTCTTATATTAAATGGGATATTATTGGACTTTGTGAAGGTAAAAGAAAAGGTGAAGAGACAATTGATTTAAAAAGTGGACATGTACTCTATTATAAAGGCACAAATATTGGAAATACAAGTGGACTAGAATTAATTATAAGTAAAAAATGGAAGAATAACATTGTGGAGATTGATGGTGTATCAGACAGAGTGACAAGATTAGTTATACAACTTAATAGTAGAAATCAAATGCACACCATTCAGGTTTCTGCCCCAACAAGTTCTCATAGTGATTAAATAGTAGAAGATTTTTATATGGATATACAAAAGGCTTTTGATCAGAGTAAACAACATTTTAAAATTGTTATGGGAGACTTTAATGCTAGAATTGGTAAACAAATGAAAGATGAAAATGCTGTAGGTAATTTTGGTTATGGTAATAGAAGTGAGAGAGGACATAGACTTGTGGAGTTTGCAGAAAAAGAAAAACTTTATATTATGAATTCTTTTTTTTGAGAAAAATGTTAACAGGAAATGGATTTGGAAGCATCCAAATGAATGTATAGCAGAATTGGATTATATTTTGATTGACAGAAAATACATATTTCAAGATTGTAATGTCATTAATAAATTTAACACAGGAAGTGATCATCGATTAGTAAGATGTACGATACATGTTAATGCAAAACTAGAGACAAAAATTATTAAGAAAAACAACATTTACAGTTGATATTCCTAATCTTCAGAAACATTCTAATGAATTTAAATTAGAACTTACAAATCAGTTTCAAGTATTAGTAGATTTTGAACATGATTCAGATTTGAATGAAATTAATATGAACATAAGTGATATACTTTTAAAAATTGCAACAAAGATAGCTGGTAGAAAAAAGCAGCAATTGACAAATAAAATTTCTACTGAGACTAGAGAATTTATGAAGAAATATGAAGATATACAAAAATGTTGCATTAAAAAAAATTGAATACCTCAAATTTTGTAAAATGGTGCAGAAAAGAGTTGAAAATGATATAAGAAAGTATGATTGTGAACTAGCAAGGAAAGCTGTAGAAGAAAATAAAAGTCTCAAGAGTGTAAAATAACATTTTGGTATTGGTAGGAAATTAATATCTGCAATAAGAAAAAAAGAAAATTATTATTAAAAAGAGAGATGATATCATGAAATGGGTTCTATCAAGAATTATATAGTAATAAAGAACAAGTATCTCCTATATCTATTACATCTTCGGAATTTCCCAGAATTTTAAAAGTGAGACATGCAATTAAATGTATGAAAAAAGGAAAGGCTCCAGGTAATGATGGAATTATAATTGATATATTAAAAGAAGCAGGTGAAGAAATATATATATTTTTTAGCAAAGTTATATACCAAATGTCTAAATGATAAAGATGTACCAGATGATTGGAAGAATGCAGTATTAATATTAATATTTAAAAAAGGTGATAAAGAAGATATTAGAAATTACAGATCTATCAGCCTTTTATCAGTTATAATATACAAAATTTTTACCAAGATAATTACAACTTGTCTACAGAGAACATTGGATTTCCACCAAAGCAAGAGAACAAGGTGCATTTAAAAGTGGTTAGTAGATCATATTCAGTTATTGAGAGAAGTTATAGAAAGGACAAATGAATATCAGTTGCCATTATGCTTTGGATTTGTAGATTATGAAAAGGCATTTGATTCTATAAACATTTCTTCAGTGATTAACACATTAGATCATCAAGGTATAGATCCAAGATATTGTCATATTTTAAAGAATATTTATAAAAATGCAATAGCAACAATAATGATACTGGGAAAGTCAGCATTGAGAAGGGTGTAAGACAAGGTGACTCCATATCTCCAAAACATTTTACAGCAGTGCTGCAAGAAGTATTTTGTGGATTAAAATGGGAAGCTAAAGGTATGAAAGTAAATGGAGATTATTTAAGTCAGTTAGATTTCACAGATGATGTAGTTGTTTTTGCAAATAATGCTTTAGATCTGCAGGAAATGTTGTAGGAGTTATCAGATAAAAAAGTAGGAAAGTAGGATTAAAGATAAATGTTAAAAAGACTAAAGTAATGTTTAATGGATTTTCTCGAAATATGAAAATAAAGATTGATTATGAAGAATTAGAAGAAGTTAACAGTTACAAATACCTTGGTCAGATTATTAATACAGATGGAAACATAATGGATGAAATTAATCATAGAATTAAACTTGGTTGGAGTGCTTTTGGTAGAAATAACTTGATACTAAAAGGAAATATGCCTATGTGTTTGAAAAGGAAGGTTTTTAATAAGTGTGTTTTACCAGTTCTTACTTATGGATCTGAGACTTGGACACTTAATAGAAGAGCAATACAGATATTTCAGACCACTCAAAGAAATATGGAGAGATGCATGTTGGGAGTAACAAGAAGAGATAGAAAACGCAATATATGGGTAAGAGAACAAACAGGTGTTATTGACCTCATTGAAAAAATTAAAAGACTGGAGTTGGGCTGGACATATTGCTAAAAAAGATGATAATAGATGGACAATTGAAATCTTAAACTGGATTCCAAGAGATTGTAAAAGACCCAGAAAGACACCACATGTGAGATGGATAGATGAAATAAGAAAGTGTGCAGGAGTGATGTGGAGAAAAGAAGCTAAAGATCGGAGAAGATGGATTGAACTTGGAGATATCATCGTCCTGCAGTGGATTGATAATGGTTGATAATATATAAAACTAACAAATCATAACGTGGACATGTGATTATGGATATTTTACTTCTGGAAAATGATGTACCAATCATATTTCTAAATTGACTTTTAAAAAGAATGCGCTACATGAAAATGCATTTAGAATAATAAAAACAAATATTTCTGAAGTTTTTATTAAGGTAAGAAGTATTTATATTAATGAAGACAATTATATAAATTTATTAAATATGATCAATGCCAATGTAATAAAAGTGTACAAAAATCAAAACGGAATCATACTCATTTAATATACACCAAACTATATATACTTCTTAATTTCTCCAACAGATGAGTTATCTTTCCAACTTAATTTTCTCCACTTTCCTTACATGAGCCCCCAATTTTTTTTTCTTTTTTGTTGTTACTTGTTTAAATTTCAGTTTCGTGTAAAACATCCTTTTAAACAAAATATCTTACAAGTAAATCTCTTAATTCTAACTTGAACGGTTACAGAATAACTTACAAGCTGGATTAAAAAAAATAGTTTAGCCATTACAAGTTATACATTCTATTTCTTTATCACTTCCAACACTAGTTAATCAACTTCACAAATATTTAAAGACACTGAATTTTTCTGTCCAACAAGTTTTGATTGCATTTGTTTCTTCATAATATATAATTTATATTTAACATTCTGATTTCAATATCCACATAATTATTAGCAACTCTGTTATAATAAACCTTTCCCCTTCTTTTAATGTTAACTTTATTCTTATTAAGTCTAACAAACTATTTAAAAAAACTAAAAAGGGAAGAGAAAGACAATACATCCATGTCTTACATTTCTTCCTATTTCTTCTTTTTAAATTAATTTTACAAATATATTTTGATTCATACAAATTTTTTTCCAAAAATAACTTGTATCAAATCTAGGTTTTTGATACTGAGAATATTCAATATGATCAATAAAATAAATATTAACTTTTTACCTTCTCCATATCTTACAATAATTCTCATTACACAACTGCATCCTTTGTGGCAATTTTTTCTAAATTAAAACTACTCTTTGAATAAAAACATGTCTAATCTATTAGGACATCTATTCAAAATTTTCAACAACATTTTCTTTTGTATTAATACGAAAAAAAAAAAGGCTTGACATCTCTAATCAATTCTATACTGTTTCCACTTTTTTAATATATTGAACCTGATTGAAATCCGGTTCAATGGTGTTGTTATTAAACAAAAAAAAAAAAGAAATTTATTAAGCTTTTAATTTTAATTAAACGTTTAGGGTTTAAATTTTCATTATTATTTAAAAAGAATGCGTGTATCAAAACACAAGCGTTTATATGTAAAACAGATTTTTTTTAAAAAATGTTTTTCGATTTATTTTAAAATAGTTTTCATATACCGCCTGTTTTTAAATCCATTTGATTAACAAAAAAACAAGCAACCTAGCTAATTACATTCCTGTGGCTTTTATTTTAAAGAGTGGAGATTTGATTTTTATGTAGTTGTTTTCATTTCAATAATCCCTGGGTAGAATTCCTAGATAGATTGAGCGGGAGATTAATATTTGCCCTGCCTAAGGCGAAGAAATTGAACAACAAGGAAAGTGTTTCGCGGGAAATGGAGCAACGTATAAATAGCCCCGAAAATTTGGAGTGTCAGTTAATTCATTATTCGTAAATAGACAAGCTGTTTCTAAAGTAAAAGTTTATATCAGCGTGGACATTTAAATTCTTAAAGGACAAGAGCTGTTATTAAATACTTCTGCTTGCCACAAGATGAAAAATTCTATACGTGTTGTCACCACCCGAATGGCTTGCTAATTCAACAAAAGACGGATCCCTGACTTCCAAGTTTGCTCCAGTAATGCCTTAAACACCTAAAAGAAGCCGGAACCTCGTTACATCTACCTTGCCGTGGTCTAAAGACCTGAAAATGAACTTAAGTAAAAGTGCGCACTCTACGTGAACATTGCTTTTACCGAAAGGTAACTATTTTCTTTTTATTCTTCCCAGGGTAAATTAATTCTCATTAAATCTCCGCTCAATCTAATCATAAATATGTATTCCTAAACAATATAGCCTCATATTTAATATTTGCTGTGTTTTCTAAGATTTTGTAAAGTGTCTTGGAATCTTAGTTTTAAGATTCCAAGTTGCTTTCAATTTTTGTTTATTGGAGAGTGACAAGTGAGTTTCCTATTTTTATGTAAGACTTTTATAAATGCTTTAGCGGTCGTGCATTTTAAATGCTTACCTGTAATTATTTAGTATTCAATAATTAATTTGTAAACACTGTGTTCGCGCTTTCGCAAACCTCCGAAAATCTTTTGGCTGGCGACTTTATCGTCTAATTTGCCGCAGGTGGAGATTTCGTTTCTAATATCTCTAAAAGCAGAAATTAGAATTGTGTTTTTCTTTGTAAGTTTATAAGTCATCAGCAGGAAGATAAAATTTATCCTTTCTTAAATTACAGGTGAGCAATACTTTCGTTCTGCTAGAGTATTTAAACTTTTGATATTTTCGTACTCATGTGCACTCTCTGATAGATTTCTTTTTGTATTTATTATGTGTGCTTTAAATTTGTCAGAGCGTGTACTCAGAATTTGTTTGTAAGTTTATTTTCTTTAAATGCTGGGCAGACGTAACTGTTTTTCTAATCATTTACTTGTCTCTTATTGAGACCATTAATTATTAATTTTAAAGTAATTTTCGCCAATCGTTTGGCTGGGATTCACCAGGTTTAATTGTTTCTTCGTTTCAATGATATTTTTCGATTGTTCTTGAGGTGGATCAATCACCGTTATTTTAAATGTAGTAATTGGTGCAGTTCATACCGATATAAGGACATTCGAGATCTGACCATGCTTAGATCTCGGAAAGCTCATCGGCACTGGGTTCTTTGATCTATTTCAGGGGCATATGATTTAAATATCATAAAGTGGAAACCAGTGTTTAAGTGAATCCTCTGCTGAACGAAATTTGCTTCCTCCCTTTTAAATTTGTTTATTAGAAGATCAGTCAGTCCATCATAGCTTTGCCTTTAGTCTGTCTGGTACACGCCTGAGTTAACCCCCATCTATTGTGTCACAAACTTATATTTAATAATTTATTTTCTCATAATAAAATTTATGAAATATGTTTAAACTTAATTTGGCTGACGTTTGTCTTTGTGCTTTTGTCTCAATTGTCTAAACAATTTAAGATCTCTTGTTTCTCCCTGAGTCTAGTCAGCACAAACCATCATCATCATCTATTCTGATCACAGTAATCAAATTTTCCAGACACGTAGTGGTCTGGTGGCGCCCTCTGTTTCAGATAGATTGAGTATCCGGTAGAATATATTTATTCTTTTATAACAATTTATCATTCTTTTCATCAATAACTACATTATTTTTGTGATCTCATTTCCAATGTCCAAGTTATTTTATTCTATTACATATCAATTCAAATTTATCTCTACATCCTCTTATGACTACATTTTGGTAGTTTTATCAGTTTCAACTGTTATTTCAATGTTATTCTTAGCATATACTTTTGCCTATATCAACATTTATAATTTTCCATTTAAGGCAAAAAATATTTAGTTTTGTTTTTATTAACAATTATATAAAACATATGATACTTTTTAATGGATTTACTCTTGTACTTTCTGTAAAAAATATTTGCTGCAAACATTTTTTTATTTATTTTTAAAATAGCACTTGCTCCTCTCTCCATTTTTGATAAGCAACTTCAGAATAGCATATTGTGAATTTTATGCCTATCATTATTTTAGAAATGTTTTGTGTTTGCTTTTATTTCCATTGGTAAACAAGTTATTAAGTTTTTTGAATGAAAAATTAATAAATTCTATAGAGTAAAATTTTAAATAGTTACAATAACATAAATAATTGCAATATAAAATAAAAATAATCATGATAGACAAACAATCAAAATAAAATGATAAAAAAACAGGTCAATCAACTGATAATCCCTGCATGTTTTAGGGCAATGGAAGACTTGTTGATTTTAGAGCTAAAAATCTGTGGACTACTGTTCACTGGCACTTTCGGTGCTTAAACATCATATAATCTCTTGAGTGACTAACTATTCAATTATTTTATTAATATCACTCCTACTAAGCCATTTAATAACAGTAAATGTAAGTCAAATTACTTGAAATATAGATGGATAACTTTAAAAAAATACATGATTTTATCAATATTGTTTTGACTAATGTTTCACCAATATATAAATTGACGTATATGTATCTTCAGATGTATAAATCCCACTAACCTAATTAAGATTAATCAGACATAACAATAAAAAAGATTATCAGTAATGTATACTATCTAATGGTAAAGGTAAGTGTTTGTTTGGATTATTCTAGAACAGATTTGCATTAATTTTAAACATCTTTTTATAAAATAAAGAGTTCTAAACATAAATTCTATGTGTTACTAAACTTTATCTGATCATTATCTTTTTATTTCTACATTTAACTAATTTTACAATTATGTATAAAGATATAAAAAATGTATAATATTTTAAGTGCTTTCATTGAACAATTTAAATATTAATATAGTCAGCTATTTAACATATGATATGATTATCATTTGGAGATATCATAATCCAATTATTGAAATTAATTTTACATCAGCTCAGTATTAACATTTGTTTTATTCCAGTTCAGCTTTCACTCCAAATGTAACTATAGTTATATGTATGATTAAACGTAGATTTAAATCTCTTATTTCTTATGCCTAGGGTCTTCAGATATAACATATTGGCTGCCAAATATATGGCTGTATATTTTATTCCTTTTTTTTGGAATCAATTATAATATTCCCAGTTCTCCATGCATTACATTTTATATATATACACATTTATAATGAAATCTAGTCTCATTAGAGATATAAATAATTAAAGGCTGTAACTCATGACCAGAGAATTAAATAGTACAGTACTACATATGCATTTTCATTTATTTTTTATAAACACAAATTTTTTTTTTTTTTCAGTGATGAAAGCTTTTATTCATCAAAAAGACAAAATACACAACAGTTAAAAAAGGTTTACAAAAAGATAATTACATGGCAAAATGAAATTCAAGTACAATATGGTGAAGAGAAAGGGAATACATATGAAATGGAAAGGGGATATGGAAAGGGTGTGTAGTTCAGGCAAAGAGAAGTCTTTGGTAAGGAGCAATGTTGGTAGGCTTGGTTGCCCTGGTTGATTGATAGGAGGATCCATATGTGACATGAATTTTGGAGGAATAGCTATATGTTAAGTCTTTAGAGATTTCAGGAATGGATGAGGAGATTTCTGAGTTATGCTTAGTATGCAATGGGCTGATTTTTGTCTTTTGTAGATGAGTAATTTTAGTTTTTCCCGTTGTACTTGGAATGGCGTTATGATTGATCATGTTCTCAGCTTGAAAGGGAGGAGGGTCCAGAGGGCAAAGAGATGGAGACTTTGAAATAAGTTCTTTGATGATGATGTTTTTGTTTAAAATTCAGTTTGGATAAAATTGGGTAATTTTTAAGGTTCATGTAGTTTAGGACTCTGCATATTTTTCCCGCTAGGGGCAGTGGCCATCTTTAAGCCATGAAAGAATGAAAAGTAATATGAAGAAAACAATTTTGAAATGGAAAAATTAAATATGTTGATGTAAAAGCAAAAAGAATACCGGAAAACTTGTTATTAATAATTTTAGTTGAGGAATGAGAAAATTGAGTGGAATTCTAGGCAGTTAGTTTATCCCAGAGGAGGGGGTGTCTGAAAAATAAGATCGTTAAAAATGGTCTAAATAACTGGAGCAACAAACAGACAACTTTAAAAACAAGTTTTGAGTGACAGGAAACTTGGAGTAGGAGAAATATTTAAGAGGGAATAAAACCCTTTACGGTCAATGAAACAGTTGAACCACTCACCAAACAGGGGGAGAAATGAGGTAGTTAAATGCTGATAAGCACAAGGTAGACATAGGGAAATTATGTTAAAAATGCCCTAAAACAGGTTTAGTGAATGAAAGAGTACATTAGAAGCAAAATAAGGCATTTAAAGGGCCAAATAAATAAAAAAAAGGCACCCTTCACTGCTGCAACACAAACTTTTCAGAGCCATTCTGTGCTAGTTGTGAGGAGGATGACTTTCCAGTAAGAGCTCCACTTATTTTCTATTCAAAATTTCACAATTATCACAGATCAATGAATGACTTTTTTTTAATTAATTAAAATTAAAAGATAAGTTTCAATGTAATCTAAATTAATTGAATAATGTTTTACAATATTTAAAAATAAACAAACACTGCGAATAAAACTTAAATATAGCTTTTAACCAATGATATTAAAATTCATAGACGTTCCCATTTTTAAAATGTCATTAGTTAGGGGGGGAATGATTTTGCTAACATTTATTTTTCAAATGACAAACTTAATTCAATTTAAAGTAATTTATTTAAATTTCCTTTGAAGTTAAGCAAATACCTGAAATATTTTTTTTTTTCAATTTCAGTTACTGATTGTAATAAAAAAAAGATTCATCAATTATTAAGGCTATAGACATAAATATGTATGATAAATATAAGCACAGAAGTGTATTTTGTTATAAACACCTTAGAATCAGCAAAACTAGTTTAAAACATTTTACACATTGCATAAATATTTGCTTCAAGTGTGCTTTTATTCTCTGTTAATTACCTCTACATATCGATCAGATAAAAGATTTGAATAATTTCAAAATCAATATTTACCATAATTTTCAAATGCTATAAATAATCAATTTTTTAAAACATCTATCTCTGAAATAATTAAATGATAATAAATTTATGTTTAAATGTTATTACAAAAAGTCTCTAATTACATTTGTGCATTAATTCCATCCATTTTATGTATATATATTTAAAAATATGGTAGTGTGTATTTAGACATTTGAAATTCAACAGTTATACAAAAAATATCAATCATAGAGTGTATATAAAATTTTGAGATGACTAAATACTTAGTTAGCAGTGCAAATAGGCAACTGACATTATTTATTTAACATATCTTGTAGAGATTCCAATCAGATGAATTTTATTACCATTTCAATAAACTGAACAGTTATTAATAACAGTGTCCAAGATTTGTTTGTGACAGTTATGTGATTAGAAGACTGGTGAATATCATTTCTTAAGCATATAAACACAATGAATAGTTACGTACACATTGATGATATTCTAATAACATTCAGAGAGTTAAATCTAGCAAATGAAATATTAATGAAATAGAATTCAAAATAATTTATTGAGAGCCATGTGGCTAATGAATGCATATTTTAATATTAAAGCACTTAGTGATGAATTCAGTAACTTCTAATCTAATAAAAAAATACTTCTTATAATATAATACTTCTTCGAATAAATGATCTCAATGGATTTACTACTAATAAAGATTCAAATAAGATAACAATGAAAGAATGTATTGTGTATATCATTCTTTCCATAATTGATATTTCTTCACTTAAAATACTTCACTAGAAATAATCCATCCAAGAATTATATATAATTTTTGGAGACTAATTTAAAAAACTTATCAATATTATTTAAAAAAAAATTTCCATCTATGACATTGCAATATTAAAATCATATTGATTATTTTGCATGTCAGAACAATTTACTAGTATGAATGTAGTGAGGCTTGCTTCAATGAAGACATAATTATAGAGTAAAGAACAACTTAGTACAAACATCTTTTTTCTCATTAACTATGATTCATATAACAAATGCAATATTATATAAAGATCACTAGAATGGCAGATATCTTTGCAATTTAGACCGTTATCAATTTAGTTTACTTATCTCTTTTTATTTCTGGCATTAAAAATGTGTACCATATATATTTTTACCTAAATGTATTCTTCTAGATGTAATTATTGTAAGTTTTTGCAATAAACCATAAGGCAGAATTTGAAAGTGGATTAACACTAAAAAAAACTCAAAACCTAACAACAAAAATTTTGGCCATAAAATAAAAAATTGATAACTGATTAATGTTGATGCCAAAAAAAAAAGTCAAAACAAAATTTCGATTAAAAAAAGTTTCAAATTAAAAGATTGATAAAAATGATGGAGATCTAAAACTTATTTACCCCAATTTAATTCCCTTGCTTTTTTGTCTAGCAGTAAAAATCTTATATATATTTTTCTTTACAAGTATTTTTTTTTTTTTAAATTTGTATACTGTAACAATTTTAGATATGTGCAAAACATATAGAATTTGAAAGCTGATTGAAGTTTGATATTAAAAATAATTCAAAATAAAATTCTGGTAAAAAGAATTTCAAAACAAAAGACTAATTAAACTGAGAGAGTGCAAATCTCTCAAGCGCTTATGACTATCACCAGCCAATCAGATCAAGCACTGAGACAGAGAATTTCACAAGAAAAAGGTGGTCCTCTTTACTTGTCTTTCTATTTCAGCTCATAGCACTTATTATAACATTGTTTTATTTCAACCAATGTGGCTGATTTATAAATTTACTATATTTTGATTTTTTTTTTTAATATCAGTAATAATCAACTATCAAATTTTTGTGCACATGTGTAGGAGAAAAAAGTGTACAATATTTTTACCAATAGAGATAAATAAAAGGTAAGAGTATTAAGTTTTAGATCTCTGCTATTTTATTAATCTTTTGTTAATAATATTTATTTTTATAAAGCGCAGACGGTATTGAAATTAAACTGAGAGAGTGCAAATCTCTCAAGCGCTTATGACTATCACCAGCCAATCAGATCAAGCACTGAGAGAATTTCACAAGAAAAAGGTGGTGGAACCATCTTTTTCTTGTGAAATTCTCTGTCTCAGTGCTTTTTCTTGTGAAATTCTCTCAGTGCTTGATCTGATTGGCTGGTGATAGTCATAAGCGCTTGAGAGATTTGCACTCACTCAGTTTAATTTCAATACTGTCTGCGCTTTATAAAAATAAATATTATTAACAAAAGACTAATAAAATAGCAGAGATCTAAATACTCTTACCTTTTATTTATCTCTATTGGTAAAAATATTGTACACTTTTTTCTCCTACACATGTGCACAAAAATTTGATAGTTGATTATTACTGATATTAAAAAAAAAAAAAATCAAAATATAGTAAATTTATAAATCAGCCACATTGGTTGAAATAAAACAATATTATAATAAGTGCTATGAGCTGAAATAACTGTGTACTAAGAAGACATTTCACAGCATTTCAGCTATGAGTAAAGTTTCATATATTGTTATTAAATTTTGTGAACTTATTTGTGTTTGGTTTTTCTTCTCCAAATTTGTTCAAATTTACTAGTTTTTATTATTATTTTTTTATAATATAGAAATATTAATCTTAATCTAAAAATAAAATAAAATCAAAAAATTGATCAGTATTGGAGTGGGGAAAAAAGATCATTTCTAAAGGAGAAAGTTGTACAATGGTAGCAATTTTAATTCTGAATATGGTATGATTAAATCAACACTCCACATCTTTTTTTAAAAAAAAAAAGATTAAAGCTTGAGCACTTTAACTTTAATGTGGATTAATGAAAAGCAAATGGCAAGTAATAGTGTCAACAAAGCAATCATTTATGAAAAGGTAAGTAATTGTTTAAAGAATTTTTTGATATTTTCTAGTATAACAACTGTATTCATGAAAAAGTTTATTACCCACAAATTAAGGTTTAACAGATTCATAAAAAATAAAATAAAACAAAGTTGCATAATATTTACAAGGCATGACAAAGTTTTTAGTACAGAAAACAGAATTTAATTTCATGCTTTTTTTAAAAAATGAATTAATCAATTGTATTTTAAATGGTATTCTGGAATCATACAAATTGTTTTGGCAGATTCCATTATATATACAAATACAACAACTATGGCAAATATACTATCAATGATATTCAAGTAATCTAGTTTGGTCGATGTACATCCCTCTATTGCCAAATTACTCTGCTAGCTATGGATAGAGAACTAATCATTTACAAAACAGAAATACCCAGAGTAGTAATGCTTTCAAGATTAAGAATTCCTAGATTAATTACAAGTAGAAAAAAAAAACAATTTGGTCAATTGATTGAAACTGATATGTTCAATTTGTTATTTGACAATCACTTCGCTTTCTGAAATAACTGACCACACGATTTTTTTTTTTTCACTAATAAAAAAGTGTGTGAAAATGATTGAAATGATTTACCAAATTTAACTAAGTCAGTGGTTTTACTTCCAAAAAATATATAAAAGAACAAAAGATGATAAAGTTTAAGTACTGTAGTAGATAATTTAATAATAACAATCAACCTTTTCTGTTACTAATACATATACTGTATAAAACTATCAATGCATTAGATTTAAAATAAGACTTAAGAAAAGCAATCATTATAAATATATATAATTCAAAGTCAAAAAAAAAATAAATATAAAAATTATAGTTAAATGTTATTTTATAAAGAATGATTTATTTTCTTTCCAAATTACACAACAGTTTGTGTTTATACTTTTTTCATATTGCAATTAAATAACTCCTTTTTGAAATGGAACTAATTACACTGATTTCAAAAACCTATAACATAAATCATATTTTAACGACATTTCTTTCCAAACGTAAAAAGATTATTTAAAAGATAATAGCAAAATAAAAATTCATTTTTTATAAATGATGCCTATGCTTATTTATTCCCAGAAAATAAATCAATTTTAATAAACATCAGTGAAATGAGTGCTTTGTTAAAAATGTTGAATGATTATTTCTTAACTAATTATTAGAGGATAAACTGCTGATTAATTATACATTAATGAAATTAAAAAATGAAAATTTAAAATACTTATTAAGTAAGCTAATTTTAGCTAGGTATAGTTACTTCATTTCAAACTCAAAACAATCTCAAAATTAGAACAGATACAAATACATATAATTATATACATACAAATCTTTTAAAAATTTATGTTTCAGTACACAATGCCATATTAAATGCATATTTCTAGCATAAATCTTTTTTTTTTGGGGGGAGGGGATGTAATGCAGATATAATGCATATATATTAAATTCTTTGCCAAGATCCGCTAGACTAAATAGTCAATCAGTCATAATACTTGACCATTGTTGGTATAGTTTGCCATGTTTGCAAATTTTTTAATTTCAACTATCATTTCTATTTTAGAACTACATTATAAATTTTAATGTACTGCATGATTTAATGTAGTAATAAAATGGCAATCTCCGAGGCTCATAGATTGTCATCCAGCTCTATAAGTTCCAGTGCTCAAATTTCTTTTGAATACCTGAGCACTTATCTACATTATCAAGATGCAAAATAATCTTTAAAACAATAATATAAATCACAAAAAAAAAAAAATCTAATGGTTTATTGCTCAGAAGTTCATAAGAGGTTTGAATGCAGTATAGAAAATGAAAGACGTAGGCCAATCTACAAATCTTCAGGTCACAATCTGCTATCACTACACCAAACCAAGTAGGACATAATACAATAATAACATAAAAAAATATTTCAAAAAACTACCTCTTCATTTTTACTTTTGTTAAAATTATTGCAATATTTCTGAACAATTTCAAATAAAGAAAATCTACAATGATTAACATTTTTTAATTTCAGTTACATAAAAAAAAGAAAGATATTTTTTACAATTATTAATTAACAGAAAATTGACAGAAAATAATTCATAATTTACAAAATTTTGATTAAAAAAAAAAAGAGCGTTCAAAAACAATATATATATGCAAATTTGAAAGAAATTATTTATAAAAATTTAGTACAATAAAAACAAAGTATAATTTATTGTTATATAAGCTTAATATTAAAATATGTGTATATTTTCTTTGTAAAGACAATTTTATCAATTCAAGGCAAATGAAAAGCATAGAAAGAGTTAAAAAAAAAAAAAAAGCTGCTATTAGGGTGTTTTTTTTTTTTACAAATCTATATGGTTATAACATTTATTAATTTTTAAAGGAAAAAAAAGAAAATATCATATTGGAATCAAACCAAGAATATCTAATGGAGTTCAGTATAGACCATTGATATCAAAGTGACTTTTAAAAAAAATTTAAACATAATTTTAAAACAAATAGTATAGTGTAATATAACTTTGTAGCTTAACTCTTTCCCCGCCTCTTACGAGGCTCCTCGTCGACATCTGACATCACTCTAACTCAGCCAGTTTTTATACGAAAATATTCGTTAAACATGTATTGAATTTGTTTTTAAAAGTTCTGTAAGATGGTGCCATCTTCCGATTTATTTTACAAGTAAAAAATAAAAAAAAACGCATTTAACTCTTTCCCCGCCTCTTACGAGGCTCCTCGTCGACATCTGACATCACTCTAACTCAGCCAGTTTTTATACGAAAATATTCGTTAAACACGTATTGAATTCGTTTTTAAAAGTTCTGTAAGATGGTGCCATCTTCCGATTTATTTTACAAGTAAAAAATAAAAAAAAACGCATTTAAACCTAAACAAAGAAGGAACATTATTTGTGATTGGTTCTTAGCATGCTCTCAGCCGAAAAAGACATTCTGATTGGCTGGAAAGAACAAAGAAACTGCCTGATCAAAGAAAATAAAGAAAAATGCTGAGATTTTCATTTCGAATACGATTTAAATTATTATAAAATTATATTTATGGAAATTAAAAATTATTTTCAGAGAGAATAATAAAAAAACAAAATTATTTTCTAAAAATATTGAAGATTTTAATAAAAATATTGAAGATGTAGTAAAAAGAAATATTTACTTTTCTATAACGTAAAAGTCGATCTTTTTGTTTATATTATAGCTTTTATGTTGCTGATATTGAATATTTTAGAATAAATAAATAGCAATTTATTTTTGAAAGAACTTTCGTTCTCTTCATAATCTGAAAAATTAATAATATACTTTTTATAAACGTATCTGAGTTGAATTTAATATTATAGGCGAATATGTTTTAACAATAGGCTTTGTCTTCAGTTTGTGAGTTGGCCAATTAAAAGATTTGATTTTTATCTGATACAACCAATAATAAAATTAGCGGTTAAAAGGTTAAACCTAAACAAAGAAGGAACATTATTTATGATTGGTTCTTAGCATGCTCTCAGCCGAAAAAGACATTCTGATTGGCTGGAAAGAACAAAGAAACTGCCTGATCAAAGAAAATAAAGAAAAACGCTGAGATTTTCATTTCGAATATGATTTAAATTATTATAAAATTATATTTATGGAAATTAAAAAGTATTTTCAGAGAGAATAATAAAAAAACAAAATAATTTTAGAAAAATATTGAAGATTTTAGTAAAAATATTGAAGATGTAGTAAAAAGAAATATTTACTTTTCTATAACGTAAAAGTTGATCTTTTTGTTTATATTATAGCTTTTATGTTGCCGATATTGAATATTTTAGAATAAATAAATAGCAATTTATTTTTGAAAGAACTTTCGTTCTCTTCATAACCTGAAAAATTAATAATATACTTTTTATAAACGTATCTGAGTTGAATTTAATATTATAGGCGAATATGTTTTAACAATAGGCTTTGTCTTCAGTTTGTGAGTTGGCCAATTAAAAGATTTGATTTTTATCTGATACAACCAATAATAAAATTAGCGGTTAAAAGGTTAAATTAATGATTGATTAATTTATCAACAAGATGAGAAAAAAATCATATCATTAGAATTGAGAGTCAGCAGTCAATTATCTATGTTGCATACTGTTAGCAGTTGTATTTTATATAATGCAATATATATATATATATTAATTAGATTAACACCTCAATGCTGCTTTATTGAGCACATAAAATATTCTCAATCCAAAGCAGAAAATAAATTTTTGAAAAGATAAGAATAGACTGTTTTTATCCTTTTACATATAAACATTTATATAGGTCAATCTTGTCCTTTGAATTGAAAGTATTTCACATGCTCAATAAAGCAGTGTTGAGTTGTGAATCTAACTACTAAATAATATTAACCACTAGTAAAGTTTGTATTTATATATATATATGCCATTTTAGTATAAATCAAGAGTTAAATGATTACAATAAATACTCAAAATTTCTACTTAAATAACTCCTATTAATTTATAAAAATCATTATAAATATTACTATACTTTCTATTATACACAAAACAATAAAAAGTATTTTAAATTTCAGTCTTTAAAACAATACTACTTTTCTTTTTTATTATTTTATTTAATTTTTGAAAATTATTATAATTATGTCACTATCAAATAGAAAGTGTTATCAAAATATTCACAAGTTAATAGTCACAACATTATTTAATGCTTTACTGGGTAATGATTCAATACGAAAATGTAAATGTCTGATGATTAAAAACATTCATTAATGACATAGTGAATCTATATACGTATATAAAACCAAATAGAAAAATTACATTCCAAAAAAAAAAAATATAAATTTGGACTATAGGGTGAATATCAAAATTATGAAAACTTTGATTCTTGAGCTTTTCACATTAGAAAATTGTACAGATTTAAATAAACATTACAAGCATAAAGCTAAACTAGTCAATATATAATTAAAATTACCCCAAATCCAAAATTCAAACAGACCAGCCACAAATAATAATAAAACATAACCAAAGATTTCACTGCTACAAGCAGACTTCCCAGGTGTAAAGAACTACAAAAACTACACCATATGTATATAATATTAAACATTACCCACACATCCATTTATTTAACATCCACCCTTAATATTAAAAGAATTCTTAAATAAGTTAATTGCTTCAGAATAATAAATTTTCAATAACAAAGATTCTTTAATTCTTTTTTTGATTTCATTTCTCTCAAAGAAAACAACTTTAGCTTCATCAAAATTAATAGTGTGGCCTGTATCTTTTTCATGGACATACAAAGCAGAACTAAGATATCTATTTCTAACTCTACTTTTATGAACCTTTAATTCTTTCATTATTATTTGTGGCTGGTCTGGTTGAATTTTGGATAATTTTAATTAGATTTAAATAATTATAACTATAAAAAAGGCATTTAAGAAGTTTTTTAAAAAAAAAAAAAAAAAAAAGATTATTAATTAAAGTAAAATCAAATTTAAAACAGTAATAGAGTGGATGACTGTAGGGAGGTTGAAACTCTGGGTTGAAATTCTTTTTAATTACATGTAATTTATTAATAAATATTGCTAAAAAAGATTATTAATTAAAAAAAATCATTACTTACATTTAATTCTAGATGTTGACCTCTCTTTTTATTAAATAAGATAGTTCTTATAAACTCATTATAATCGAAATTCAATCGTTACCTTTTCATAATATTCCATTATAACAAATTTATAAGAATTATCTACATTTAATTAATTGTGAAGAAATTTTATATTATAATTCAGCAGAAAACATAATGAAATTTGCATCCTTTTATCACAATGCTTGCTGGTATGCTGTTTCACAAATTATGATCTTTGGGCATACCTGCTTATGTAAAGGTAATTCGATAGTATACAATTTACTGTTATTGTTCACCACAGAATTCCAAACATTTTGTTTTTATATTTCATATCCAGTTTAAACTGATCTAAATTTTGTATTATTCAACTACTTCATAAATGAATTTCTCTATGTAAATTATTGTCAATGATCGTGTTTTTATATCATGATGGCATAAATGAAAGTGAGTGATTATTCAAAGATTACTATAATTTTATATTTTGTTTACAACTGAGAATCAATAACAGTAACCTGATTTATTTAAAAAAAATTCATCTTTTTTCATAAATTTAGATATTTAATATATTACTATGACTCACATAAAAGTGATCATATATTAAAAAAATATTGATTTTTTGTTTTTCTGCTGCCATTTATTTAGTATAGAATTGCAAACTTCTGCTTTTAAATCATAAACATTGAGAAAAAAAAAAGTATTCATTTTAGGTATTCACACAGACAGACAAGTGTTGAACTGATTTGTTAACAATTTATAATTATTTGAGGCATTTTTTTTTTTCCATAAATGAGTAAGCTATAAAAATTACAGTCTTTGTGTATATTTCTTCTGTGACATCATGGCTGATTTAAAAGTTTTTAAAAAATAGAACTTTTTAAATGCATGGCTTTCAGAATAATAGTATTCAGCATGCATTTAAAAAATCTGAAAAAAAAAATCTGCTACGTTCCAAAACATAAATATTTTTTTTCAACTGTCAATATTAAAAAATATCAGATGAGGTTTAGAAGCTTGTTTTAACATATTTCTAATAATAAAAGCAGGATGTTCCTATCAGATTCACTAAAAAATTAATAGTAATTATTTCATTAAAAATTGATTTAGTCCTGGTATTAAAAAATATTTTACTAAGTAACATGCATTGACAAAATGGTTGAAGATATACAAAAAAATTTTCGGTTCAGTGCATAAAGTAATTCTTGGCGGAATCAGTTTTAGTGATGGCAGAAAAAACAACAACAATCAATTTGAAAAAAAAAAACAAAAAACAAGTAAAATAATAGTTAAACTGTTTCAAAAATTTTTTACAAAAAAAAAAAAAAATCAAGCTAAATGCTTTAGGAGTCAGAACTAAGAAAAGTTTAAAAATGGAATTCTTATATGCTTAATATAGAAAGCTGAGCATGCTTTCAATATCTTTATAAATGATAGATGATATCATTATATAGATATTGAAAACATGCCCAGCTTACTATATTAAGCATATAAGAATTCCATTTTACTTTTCGCTTCATACAAGAATTCCATTTGTAAGCGTTTCTTATTTCTCACTTCCAAAGCACTAGCTTGAATTACAATTGCATAAGAAAAAGTAAAAAAGGACATTGAATTAAAAAAATAAATAAATCCTACTTCCAATATTACTGAACTTGTGATATGAAATAATGAGATTTTCTCATTTTCCTTAAACATAAAATCAACAATCCCTGAATACTGTCTTGTATTTTGTACAAGCAGTATTTAATTGATAAAAATTAAAAAAAAAAATTTCACCATATTTAAAAATTGTACATTAAAAACAGTAAAATTATATTTGTTAACAATATATAGATATATTTAATAAATAATGCAGTGATAAATTTTAAAAAATTACTAAGCCAGGTTTTCAACAAAGACTATCTTTGTTAAATCTATATATTTGTTACGTTTGCATAATTAAGACAAAACAATGATGAATATATAATTTGTTTCTTCATATAAAGCATGATAGCTATTAAAAGCATTTTTTTGCAACATTTAATTGAGTTTTTTGATAAAGTCATACAAATTCTTCTCAAAATAATAACACACAGTAATACAATGAATGAAATAATAAAAAAAGTCTTGAAGTATTCTAATGAGAGATTTTCAAATAAAATTGCAAGGAAAAGACATCATTCTTATTCAAATTTGAATAACTGTTCTTGGATTTTATTCCAAAATTATATTGTTTATATCTTAGTCGATTCAAAATAATTTTACAACAAATTTGATCATATAATAAACTTATCTATTGTTGAAAAAAGCAATAATTTTACTGATAGTATTCTATTCGATAAAATCATTTAACAAACAAACAAACAAAAAATTTCAAAGTCTATTTAAAGATCTTATGATTTTGGATGTGTCAATATGAATCATGAAATCATTTGAGAGGAATATAGTGAAAATAGATTTTACTTTCTGGGAATAATTAATTAAAATAAAACATTTGGAATTTATTATTCCAAACAAAGAATATGTCAAATTTTGGAATGACAAAAATATTCAAAAAAATAATTCATTTTTTAAAATTTTATATTAGTTCATATCAAGTCAAAGTTTATTTCAACCAAACTAGCAATTTATTAAAAAAACAAAACAAAATAGGGAAAGATTAAATTGGTGTTTTTCAATGTTTTTCATTTTATTATCCTCTTTTCATCATATTATTTTTGTGTGACTTCCTTTTAGTGTTTAATAATGTGAAATTTATAAAATTAAAAAACTTTTCTTAGACAACTATAAATTATAAATATATGTGTTGATACACTCTCATAAGAAAAGCTATAATTGCATGCAAATTATTATCGAAGCTAAGCACTTTTGAGGGTATTAAAAAGCCTCATAATTATAGCTTGTCAATGAATATATTTATAATAGATGTGAAATTTATATTTCTTTTAAAATAAATTAGGCATAAGTTCAGAACCATGGCCTATAGAACTAACCCAAAAGAAAATATAAATAAGTGTACATCAAGACTTAAGATATAAAAAAATGAAATCCTTTTGAAAATACGTATCAAAAAAGACACATATTTCTCTCACACATTCTCATACCATGCAGAAATATCAAATGCTGAGTACATTTTTTGCTGTCAAACAGTTATTTTCATAAATGACTTTTATTTTGTTTGTTTTTAATGGAAACTATAGATTAACAAAAAACGTTTCATGCGAACAATGAAAAAAAACTAAAATTTAGTTTTTCAGTTTCTTTTTTTTTTCTTTCTTCAATTCATTTTTTCTATAGAAACCCTTAATATTACTCTTCACAGACTCCTGTAAGGACACTGCAACCTTAAGAATCTATGAACCTATATATTAAAAACCAATAGATAAAATCTATCAGAACATTAAAATTTTCAAATTGCATTGAGTACATTTTTGTAACTCAGGATATTTGACAAATCTCGGTAGAAATAAATTTTAATATGAATTTATATTATATATATTGCTATATATTCATTCTATAAGAATTTCTTGGAGCAGCAAATCATATAAATATTAAAGAAAATTTTAAATAGATGAATATTTTTATTAATATGTGTATGTGGATGGAGGTATTATATCCTAAAAGAAGGCATATGGGTTTATTGCTTGAAGTTTATAAGAAGTTCGAATGCCAGACCTGTGACTAACAGAAACGATCTTGGGACTTCCCGATCCAAAGTCAGATGCTTTACCAACAGGGCATGGCATATTACATACATATTATGATTAATAACTAAAAGTTCCAAGGAAATCAATGGGGTAATTTTTTTGCTTGTAAAAGATCAACATGTTAAAAACTTCTGATCAAACAAATTAATAGAGTAAATACCAAGGTATATAAAATTTTTTAGCAGTCACACAGAAATATGAGGGCAGATCTATGCTCATATTTATTATTAAAAGCAATATATAAAATATGTAAGATTAAAATTATACATCTATAATATTACAGTACCTTATATAATGTTCTGAATTAAAAGATTGTCATTATGTATTTGAATTCTATCCATGCTGCTTTGACATCTAACACTTTTCGATTTTTTGTTTCTCTTTTTATATGTTATTTGCACAAATAAATCTCAAATATATTCTAAGTTATTAATGGCTACTGAGTTTCCTCTTTTCTCCTCTAACAATCCTTTATAAGAAAGACCTATGTCTTTATTTTTTTTTTCTATTGTGCTTTGCTTTTTTCTATTTATTATGTTTACTATTTCTGAATTATTTATTAATATCTATATTGGGCAGCAGTTTTACAAGATAATGTTGATGACATTTTACCAAAGTTATCATTTTAAATTACATTAAACAAAAAAAACTATTCTTACTGAAAATTTTAGAATAATAAGAATATCATTTTTATGATTCTCAAAAGTAAAAGGTGATAATATTTAGTCAATATAACAGTGGGTCACTATACATTGAAACAGTAATTTCAGGGCAGAAGGCTACAAGTAAATTAATAGATAGGTAATAGTGTGGCATTTGGAAAATTAAGGTAGGAAAATTTTGAGAGGAAATTAAATAAAAAGTTAGTCAGTTTGAGGGATCACTATACAAAGAAATAAAACAGTTTTGTCGGAATCAAAAATATTAATTATTTAACATAAATGTATGCAAAAAGTCAACAAATATGGACAGATGTATGTGAAACAACACATCTATTTTCAAATAAAAATTTATTTAAGATTAACATTTCTATTTATAATTAAAAAAGGTAAATAAAATGCAACTTAATTTTTTTTAAAAATAGTGTTTACCATACAAGTTTTTCTTAGAAAGCTTTTCTAAGATAATGAAGATAATTAATTATGAGAAATGGATAAAAAAAGAACCTTATCTAAGATTCTTAAAAGTGAAAAAATCCAGCCTAAACATGAGCCTAAACATATATATATATATATATAATTTTTAAATCTCAGAAGTCAATTTAATTTTGTTTAAAAGAGTATTATGTGGAAATTTCAGATTTCTTTATAATTTTAAATCTGGAATGATTGGTCAAATAAAAAAAGATTGTAAAAAAACAAACAAACCCCAAGACATTAATTAGTAGTTGTTGTTTAATGATTAACTGAACCACAGTAGTCGATTGCGATTGTCTTTGTACATTAAATTAGCTCCAACTACTGATAGTTTTCTATAACTAAGATTCAATTCCAGAGCAACGTCAAAAATACCCATAATATCTGAGTAACACTACTGTTCGTCTCAAATGTATGTATTTTGGTATAAACTGAGGCCAGCAACAATGAATAAAATACAAGCCAGAAATATTTAAATGCTAGCTATTCTCTTTGACAGATGAATGACTTAATTACTGGTATAAGCCTCAGAAACAATTGTAAAAGCTTTTAATAAATATATTCTTATTTCAATATTATCAAAAATGATTCCCAAAGGCAAAAATTCAAAGCCGAAAAAATACATTGCGTTTAATATTTTTCTGTAATCAGTAAAAATGTAGGATTAACATTAAAAATAAAAATATAAACTTAAGGGCATGCCATGTTTAAACTTTGTATTTAAAAATGAAGATTATTCTTGTTAAACATATAAAGTTGATTAAAATATTGATTTAGCTACCAAAATTTAAAAACTAACAAAAGTAATTTTAGCTGACCAAAATTATGAAAATAACAGTCAAATCAGCTTTTCTTTAAATAAATAAGAATTTTAAAACAGTCAACCAAAGTAAGATGTTTTAAAACATTTTTTATTTATAAGTATATAAGAGTGTGTGCATGTTTATAAGAAAAAAAAAAAAAAGAGAGGAATCCTAGATAAATCAAAGTGATTTAAACCAAAAGATATGATGAAAGTTATTTTATGGTTTTTAGAATAAATAGAATTTCAAAAGGAACTTTATTGATAAAAACTTACTATATTACAATAAGAATGGAAAAACAATATAAAGAACTTGTACAATTTTGTTAGAATAAAAAAAATCCAAAACGCTACATATTGTTAAATATACAATATTGTAGTGAATAAGTGACTATGTAGCTAAAAATATATCTGAAGAAATAATTTTTATTAAAACAGGCAAAACTCTCCATACAGTAATGCCACTCAGTACAGGCCAGAGTAATCAATGGATGTCAGAAGTCCTGTGCATAAAATCCCTATCTAGTGCCTACTCATCCAATATCTCCAGACTAGTTTCTAACTTGTGGCTTTTGTCAATGAGGAGTTTTGGATCTGAGAGCACTGCACTTAGATCTTAGGATCTAATGCAACCTTCCAGAAGCCTCCTTTTATCTCTACTTAACTATGAATCTAAAATTGAAAGCACAATAATATTTTCAATCCAAGCTCATTAGCTTTTATAGTCATATAGGTCTGAACTCAGTTCAGTACCTATACATTTTGATGTCTTTGGTTCTTTAATAACCATAGTCACCACTATCCTATTAGGCAAGATTAGTGTTAAACCACCGAACATCACATGATCACCATTTTTATGCTTGCTCATAACTTATTAAAACAGGCAAAACTCTCCATTCAGTAGTGCCATTCAGTGAAAGCCAGAGTAATCAATGGATTGAAAATATTATTGTGTTTTCAATTTTAGACTCATAGTTTTATAGTTAACTAGAGATAAAAGGTGGCTTCTGGAGGGTTGCATTAGATCCTAAGATCTAGATACAGTGCTCTTAGATACAAAGCTCCTCATTGATGAAAGCCACAGCTAGAACTAGTCTGAGTTTATTGGGTAAGTAGGCACTAGATAAATAAAGATTTTATGCACAAGCCTTCTGGCATCCATTGATTACTCTGGCTTGCACTGAGTGGCACTACTGTGTGGAAGTTTTGCCTTTTTAATAACAGTTATGAACAAGCATAAAAAATGATGATCATGGGTTGTTTAGAGGAATAATTCTTTTGTTTCTTTGATTAATTATGGTTAGTTTATTTATAAATGTGTTCAGGTATTTTCTTGTATTATTGTTGCAAAGAAGTAAGCACCTTGTGCACCACAGAGCATAAAATAGGAATGTGATGGTTCAGTGATCTCATGGAAGTTAATGATAGATTGAATTGTACCATCATTTTTTTCAAAGTATTTTTGTGATGTATGACTGATTCATCTTGTAGAATATTGCACATAAAAAAGTATTTTTGATCTTCTTCATTGATATAACTGACATGTAGCTTCTGTGTTACAAAGTATAATGGAGGCAAAGACCACATATTTACTTTGAGCTTAAAATCAAAATATTTTGGCTCAAGAGTCCAAAACTTAAATCTTATCAGTTGCCTACTATTAATGCCAAGTATTTTAATTATATTTGGATATAAAAGAGCATGAAAACTTGGACACATGAATACTCAAAACAAAAAGCATTTAATACAAGCCCAGACTGATGGAGAGATCAAAAATTAGTATATTCCAAGATTAAAATGAAAGTTGCGTTAAAAGAGACTTTATTCCAATCGAGTTCACAGGAAGATTGACATTTATTCTTTAGAAATAAATACTAAATTTCAACAACTATTGAACATGAGCAAATTATTTTAGAATTTCAATATTGTCATATTACTGATGCCTTAAGTTTTTTTAAAAAGTGTGTTATGATTATAAAAAAATATATTCTTGAGTTCACTAAAAATAAAAAAACATGACTGGTTTTCTGACAATGGTCTTGTAATGTAGCATTTCTGCTTTGAAGAATAATAAATTAAATATGAAGTTTCATAATAAATATAGAGACCTAAAGGGAAAAGTTAAATTAATGTTTAAAAAAACTCAAATTCTTTATCAGTCAATGATGTTAGAAAAATTCTCAGAAAGTTTTAGCTTGAATAATTATCACTGCTTTCAATACTTATAATATTGGGGCTTTGTAGCTATTTGTAGGCAACTTAATGAAATAGGGATCAAAATGGAATACAGCTTTGATAAGCTGAATTATAATTTAAATCAATTTAAAATAAAAAATAAGAGCTTCATCTTCTTGGATTTAAGCGATGCAATTGACGTTCATGCTATCTTTGCCAGTTCAAAAGAAAATCTACAAAATGTACTTAATGTTCTGATTGCAACATATAAAATCTTATGATTTACTAATTATTGATCAAAAATCCAAGTTCATTATCAGCCAGTGATGAAAGAAAAATTGTCAGAAATTTTTAGCTTGGATGATCATCAATTTGAGAATGTAAATCAATTTACATATCTTGGTAATTTTATAAGTAAAAAGTAACTTTGATATTGAGGTGCAACATAACCTCTAATGTGATACTGCTGCTTTTAACAAGTTTAAATATAGATAATTCATCGCAGGGAAATAATTATACAACTAAATTAACTCAATCTAAACACATTTTCCAAGTTTCATAAGTAAAGATTATATTTAATAAAAATTCATATGCTTAGCTTGCTTTCAACTATTACCCAGTCAAAATCACAGCAAATTAATATTGGTGTAATTATGACTATGACATAATTGAAAGCATGCTAAGCATATGAATTTTTGTTAAATATAATCTATTTTTTTTATATGAAATATAGAAAACATATTTACATTAAGTTATAATTGGGATAAGAAAAAAAAGCAATACTTACTGAACTAAATTAATTGCAAATATATTTATTATTTAACTTTGTATGGAATTGAGACTTGGACATTTTATTACTACAACATAAAGGTATTAAAAAAGTTTCATTTAAGGATGCTCTGCAAAATTTTAAAACTAGAATGGCAAGATCATAAAAACAATCAATATGTTCTTCAATTTGCTTGATATAGTGTAATATTTTTTACATTTTAGGTTTGATTAGGCATTTATTTTACACACTATAAAATGAAAATTAATCAAACTATGAAAAGAGAATATATTCCAATCATTTGATCTTTCCTGATTAACAAACCTAATATTATTTATGATTTTAAATTGCGAGATAGTTTTTAATTTATATAGAGAGTGCCAGAGTTGATAGATTCACTGATTCTGTGCGAAGCATATCATAACACACAAAGCAAATACTTACAAAGATCGGGATTATGAGTTCCTGCCACTTAATTAATTTATTATAAAAACTTTTTTAGAAATTTCCCCTCGGCTTAATTAATAAAGCATATTTTGGCAAGATAATTTATACACTTCTCTAAAGCTGACTAACATTTATAAACTAAAATTAAGAATATAACTACCTAAAATTAAGCAAGTACAATGAAAGTTTTATATTAGTAGAAGTTTTATTATGACACATTAAACACTTATAATAAAAAAATATAATATTGAAAAGAAACACATAGATGCATATTCAGATAATCATCTTAACTATTAAATTCAATATTTTATTTTGAAGTCTTAAATAACAAATATCTCTCCTTTCTTTTTGTCTACATTAATAGTTTATTATTTAAATTCAGTTCACAAATTTCTTTTTCTATAGATGTGAGTTATGATATGGCCATTAACTTACTGATAAGCTTCTAGTGTTTACGTAGATGATCGATTATCATAGTAGTCTGGTTCCTTTTGGTGAGTAGTCTGTAGTATTGGTTTATGGTTTCATTCTGGTATTACTTTGATCCATACTTAGATGAGGCTAGATGAAGCTTTTGGTAATTTTTCTGAGAGGTGCCAACGAATGATCTGGTCCTACTCACACATGGAGAATAGATTCAGTTTAGAAGTCCTAAGTGATAGCATTTTATTATTATTTTAGAAAATGCTGCACATGAAAATGTCCAAAACACAAAGAGGAAAAAAGACACTTCTAAACTTGTCCACTCCTTTTATACTGACGACTATTTTTGAGAAGTCCTGCACATATTTTCTTATCTTTTGTTTTATTATTCTATAATCTTCTACATTCCTTGTTAGTTTTTAGTTACAAAGTCTTTTTTCTCTAAATTATTTCAGCCATCTTTAATCAGAGCAAAAAAGGTTTCTCTTTGATTGTACTCAATTGCATTTATAACTTTTTTTTATCTGAATAGCTAATCTGTATGCATTTGCATTCTTTCCAATATTAATGTTACTTTGATGAAATAAATTTTAAACACAAATAATTTTCATTGTAAGCACACAAAAAAATTACACTAACTAATAAAAAAAAACTAAATTACAGTTCATTGATGATTTTTAAATTTTACTTCTTTTAACTTTTACTTAATGCCAATATACCTATACCATATATATGTAAATGGTATAATATATTCTTAACTTGCTGGATATATATATATAGTCTATTATTAAAAAATCATATATATATAATCTATTATTAAAAAATCATATCTTCATTGGATTGGACACATGTTTTTGGTAAAGTTTTCATGGGGAAGATAAATCCTACATATGTTATAAATATTATCTCAATATTCTAAAGAAGGCAATTTCATGGGGAAGAGAGAATAAAATATATTGGAGAGCTACTATTAGACATGGTATTAAAGTATTTCATAAAGGAAAGTTTTATATAAAAGTTAAAAGATCACAAAAACAGAAAAATGAATCAGCATGTTCTAAATGTGCATGAATTTGTGATGTCAGACTGGTTTGCATAGTCACCAAGGTCATCTCTAGAGTACCTTATATATATATTTTTGAGTTGAAATGATCATTTAACAGTAGCTACTGTATCTATGTATATGCATGCTTTCTATCTAAAATTATATATATATATATAAAATTAACTTTCCATTTCTTTCTCATTTTGAATAACAGTTAACAAGAAACTTTTATAGTAGTTGCTCTAAAAATGATTAATTTACTTATGTAACTCACCTATTGAGTTCATCAAGTTGTTTCTTTACAACTTATTTCACATTATTTTTCCATCATATGATTCAATTTAAGAAAGGAGCAGTCATTCTAAAATGTAAAAGATAACTTACCCTAATGATTAAAAGTAATATTATTAAGTCTTGTAAAGATGTATTTATTTGAAAAGATATTAAATCTTCAAGTGTCAATCACAATATTTTCTAAACTTCCAAAACACTATCTATATGAGTTACCTATAAATAAGCCTTATACATTAATATTAAATGATTATAAATAAGATTATATTAAATATGTTGCTAATTTAAACATTCAAGCTTTAGTATCAAGCAAACCATTATACAAGTATTTAAATAGAAATAACAGTGCTATGTTGAAGACTTATTAATTGTTGCTTAGACAACACATGATTATAAATACTGAAATACATGCTAGACAATGTTTCAAAAAATACTATAAATAGCACATGAAGATGTAAAATCATTTCAAATAATTGCATATATTTATATAAAGTTTCACTCTTTTAAATATCAAAGTTTGAATCATTTATTGTATGATACAGTAGTATTAGTGTCAGCAAAATGTTTTTTATCTTCTTCTGACTAATAGATTCCTAATGATAGGAGAATGTGGCTGTTGTCTGCAAGTTTTTAAAATGATTCTTTAAGAAAACTGACTTATGAATTATTACAGTAACGTTTTTGGATTTAGATGTTTTGTGAATAAAATTATATATATATATATGATGTTATTTAGTTAATTATGAAAAAAATTTAAAGACTAAATTTTATAGTTTGCCCTTTGGGAATGCACAATACGATCATCATTTGGATCATGAATTTGAATAGTGTCTACATAAATATTAAGCTATTCCTCATCAAACCTCAAATTCTCTAAAAGATATTATTGATGATATAAACTTGTCAGTCATTATTCAAGAATGCTCAACAAAAGGAAACTAGAGAGAACCTTTAACAGATATTCAAAAACGTAATGATTAGACAAAAAAGAAGTATCATATGATTCCCAAAGATTAGACTAAAAAGAAGTATCATATGATTCCCAAAATCAAACCAGCATCATCTTCATGTTTCACAGTTTGAGGAAGTACGGTTGAGTGATAGTTTTTGGCAATCATCAGTCATATATCTTTAGATTGGTTGGGAAAAATATAAATAATTTATCTAATTAAAAACATGCTATCAGCAATTTTCTATTTAATTTATATGCTTCTAACACCATTTATTTAAAACACAGCATTCACATCACAAATCAATGGCTTTAAAATAGCAGTTATGCTTATGCTGGATTATTTTGATATTCATTATAAATTTTTAGATGCAAGTTTAATCTATTTAGTAATTTATTTCATTGCAGTTCTTTTTACAATTAATTTTAGACAATTTGGTTCTCCCAATATTAAAGGTCAATCTTAAAACATTAAACAGTTTAACAATTTTGAATACTAATGCTCCAGCTAATAATTAAGCACATTTTAATTGTCTGAACAAGTTTAATATTTTTTATCCCCCAAAATGTCTACTTTCTCCACATCCTTAGGTTTTAATTTTTTTTACAAAAATTTTACACTGCTAATCTACACAATAACTAGATAGGGCTAATATGGCAGGTATTCCTGTTCTTATTTAATTGTTGTATATTTATAAGTTACAAAATATATTCTTAAAAATAATGTATGCAAATACACTATTTTTACGACCCACATATATGAAAAAAATTATATAAGCTTTTGTATAGGTAATTCAACTAATTACAGCAGACATTTTTGTAAATCCATTTATAATTAAAAAAATATGTAATACTTCTTATGTGACTACAAACAGGAACTAATTTTCCATTTTGAATTTTACAAAAAAATATATCTAATTGTTCAAAAGGCATACCTAAAGTAATTAAAATGGTTTAGAAGAATACAAAACAATGATTAAAGATTAAATCTCAATTATGAATGTTTTCACCTTGTAATCAATCAATAATAAAAATTAAAACTTTTCCATTGTGGAATAAAAAACAACAACAACATACTTCCTTATATATAAACTATTCAAAAGAAACAATTAAATTTCTCTTTGTTTTCTAATATAGTAAAATAATGATATCTTTAAAACGTACACATAATTTATTTGAATATCTTAGACAAATAATAAAAAAAATATCATGCCCAGTAATAAAATGACCAGCAATAAAATGGCTGAACTTCACAACAACAATGAATATTATATTGAAAAGTCTGAAAAATCAAACTGATAAGAGAAAAAATCACCAGCACCAAATCACCGTTTTACATGACTGTAAGAAATCAAATTTGACTTGATAGCATTCTCTATTTTGAACAAATTATGTAAATAAAACATCTGTTTTGCATTTACCAACTAAAAGCAATGGGATAATTAATTGTTAGAGATGTCATGGGACATTTGAGTAGTAGAAGTTACATATCAATCTCTACCCAGACTACTTTGGCTCTCAAGTCCTCCACTCTGATTCTGAGCTTATGAGATATCCTGTAAATATATCATTTAATAAAATAGTGAAATTATTTGTCAGTATCAAATTGTATGCCACAATTCTTAAGTTTTAAGAATATTATGGAAACCATGATATAAATATTTATTAATGAATGGCTGAATACAAATAGCTTTATATTACTAAAAATTTAATGTGTCTACAAATATTGTTATTTTATTTTTCAGTCAAATACTTCAACATCATACAGGCATTAAAATAATAAATAAATATATTGCCATTTTACTGCAGCCAAATGTAAATAAAAAAGCACATAAATATTATACATTCAATTTCTCTTTATATATACAGTGATGTTGTTAAGTCACATGATGGAAGATGTCATAATATTAGAATAATTAATATTTCTTTGTGTGTGTATATATATATATATCATTATTTTTTCATTCTCTCATCATTTTATTTTACCATACATTTTTCAATCACTTAGGTTAGTAAAGGGCAGGTTGTTATCTTTCACAAGTCATCTGTGCAACAACAGATCCACTTTTTAATTACAGATACTGCAATTCTGATTCACAACTTTTATTTGTCATTTTCTAATTATCTACTCTTTTTCTCTTTTCTTCTAGAGTTATAATGGTCACACATATTTTATGAATGGCTGTTAATGATAAATGATCCATCTTCAACTATATATCTTCAGAGTCAATTGAGAATAGTATCTTAACACTTATCATATATATAATAATTATCTGATAAAGACCATATAAGGTAGTTGAAAAATCAGGAAGGAAAATATGAATATTAATGATTCAATAATAAATAAATACTATGAAAGAAAATGAAGAATACATCTGTATCCTATATGTATATTGCATTTCTAGATCATTTCTAGAAAGAAAATAATGAAAAAATATAAAAAAGATATGAATGTATATGCTTAAAAAGAAAATAGGATCTTTGTACATTGTAGAATATAATATAAATGCATAATTACAAGCTAAGGTTCCGTTCTACCTTGATAACATTTTTTTTTCTTCCAAAAATTTAATATAAATCAACAAAAATTAGAAATATTTCTGCTCCTTACAGAGTAATAATAATAAAAAGTTAGACATGGACAATAAATAACATACACTCTTAAAAAAAAGATTATAGTTCTACACATTAAAAGATATGATTTGATAAAGGTATATCTGTCCTTCAATTAAAAAAAAATCCATTCAATCGTCTAGTAAATTAACATATTGACAGGATTATTATAATCAAAGACCAACATCACTTTTACCTGAAGATATCAACATCACTTTTACCTTTCACAATAAGTTTTAAATTTTAATCAAATTTCTTATTGATCAAACAATTGATATTACTTAAATAAATAGAAGTATATTTTAGTTTTAAATAAATTAATGCACATATTTTAAAAATAATTAAAAAAATATAAACATATGGTTAACCTTTTATTTTTCTCAGTGTGCGTTTTTTATTCAAAAGAGTAAAGTAATCTAATCAACATATTTAATAATTCACACGTAATTGTTTTCCACAAAATGGAAAACAAGAAAAGATACAAAATAACTTTTTCATTTGAGCAAAAGATACAAAAAAAAAAAAAAGTGAAAGTGAAAAAACAACAACTTTTTATAATTAATTTTTTTTTTATTAAACAAACTTTTTGTAGTGTTACATGGTATTTTCATAAATATGTGATATTTTAAAATTACTTGAAAATCAATAGATAAAACCAGAAAGAAAAGTGGAATTTAACCACTAAATTTTATTTTATTTGCCCAGAATATATAGTATAGATGCAAATTTAATTTGTTAAATACAACATATTTCAAGTAATACAGTATATGCAATTTATTTTAGATAAGAAGAATTGTTTAAATCTTCTTCAGTTTAAAATTATTTAATTAAGCAACTTTATATAGGTTAAAAAAGAGAGAAAGCTAAACTTTTATTAATTACAAATTTGTAAATCATGGAAGATATAAAACCTCACATTCTAAAAAAAAAGTAAATACTTTTAATTATTGAATCTGATAACTTATAATTGCCATATCATCATTAATAAGACAATATTATCTATAAAAAATAGAATAACAAAGTAGACATGGACTATAAAAATAGTATTATAAGATTTATTATTAATAAACTATATAAAAAAAATTGTTATTGGAGTTAAGACCTCAACTAAATATAATCTATATTTTTATAATTATATGTACAAATTCCCAAACATCCAAATAAAAAAAAAAATGTTTGAAGATATTAAAAAATTACTTGATGATAGTAATTCTTATTTTAAAATACTGATGAAAGATTTTAATGCAAAAATTGAAGTTCATATTGTTATAGATCCTGGATTGATATACATATATGATTATAAAATAATTTAAAAACTAAGTGACTGAATTTGTAGAAAATAAAAATGTCTTTATTTTAAATACCTCTTTTTTTAAAAAAAAAACTAATTAAAATATAGATATGGAGAGATTCCAATTTAGATATTAAAATAGAACGTATTAAACTAGTGAAGAAGAATTCTAGTCACAAATGTTTTGAAAAATCTTTTACTATCAAGAAAGCTACATCTAAAATTTGGATTTTGTGAATTGTCTTAATGAACATTAAAAACTATTTTATAGTGTGTGTAACAATTATCAGAATATATTATTTATAAGAATATTCTTTTCTCTTGCTTTCTATTGTTATATGTTTGTAATTTTTAAATACAGTATAGCCTTGAACTATGCTGTATTTAATGCTATTCAAAGAAAAATGTATACAACAAACAAAAAAAAAATATTAAAGTTCATAAATTTTATGATATAGGAGTAACTATTTTGCCTTCTCTGTGCACCATAAGTAATTATTTAAAAAAAAAAACAAGTAAAATTTATAAATAAATTTTACAATATGATAGTAACTGTATTTCTGTCTTTAAGTGTCATATATGATTATATATAGTGATCAAATTTCTTTAGTTTATGTTGAAAATATATATATTATTCTTCCTTTATAATCCATTCCAAATATTTGATGTGTAAGTATTTTATGTGATAAAATATTTTCTGTGTGTAATGTTAAAAGTTTTACAAAATTTTAGAACATACTAAAAGTTGATAAGTTTTTTTTTTTTAAAAAAGAATATTGTTCATAACGTATTCAATAGTGATGAAAGTCAGACATTTTGCTATTTATTTTACTTTTAAAAATAATAATATGGCAGTTTGTTCTTTTTTTTTTATTCTTGCAAAATATATGTAAATGTGTCATCTCAATTTATTATTAATAACTATATTATCATTATTTTTTGAAAGTGTTGTTTATATTGTAATCTTAATTTATATATGTATATATGCATGTTGAAAAGAACAGTATGCAATTCAATAAATAATATATATTCTATTCTAATCTATGTTTTTCAATAAAATGCGAGTTGTTATGCTATATATATTTATATGTGAGAGGGCTTAGAAAAAAATATAGCATCAGACCTATGTAAAAAATGACTAACATATCCAAAGTTTATAGAAAGTATGTAAAACACTTGGAATTATATTATAAACATTTAAATTTGAATCAACACAATTCAACAAGTACAAAAAAAAAAAAAGCAACTGACCTCATTCAATACCATAAAATAACTATTTTTTATCACAACATTCCAAATTAAAAATAAAAAATTCAGCTTAATTGTTAGAAAAATAAATAAATAAATAAAATCTTTCATTCATTAATAGTAGAATATACTTTAATAATAATATACAGCAGAAATGCTTTAATAATGTATCTTTATATAAAAGTTTTCACTATGGTCTTTGTTATTTAGTGCAGAGATAGAATTGTGAATTTGAGGACTAAAAATCCATTAATTGCACTCTAATTCTGTTATCTCCAGTGCTTTGTTATTAACATGATAATACTCTGAAAATATGACCTTTCAAAGAAGACATACTTTAATACATCACAGCAATTAGCATTTAAAGTGCTATGTAAAATCTTGTTGAATACATTAATTATATAAATAAGAAATTTACTGCACTTCTTTATTTTTATCACAATTAGCATATCATTTAGCAAAGAAGTAACACTCTTAAAAAAATCCAAAAATTAAAAATCTGAACTATAGAAAACCTTGTTTTTTCTCTCATGTGTCAAAGCATCAGCCGGGAAGCGAACCCACAAACCCGGGACAACTGCTTGTAAGGCAGTTGTGCTAACCACTCGACCATCAATGCTTGACAAGAAAACCTTTTTAAAATAAGATATAGTCATTTTTGCTAACACAAGAAAGTAATTTAGTTCCCAAATATTATCTTCTTCATATTAATTAAAGCATACTACTTTATTACACATTAATATATTATTTTCATTATATTCATAGCAATTTAATGGCAGAATAAATTTGAAAATAAAAGCCAGATCCTTGGACAAAATTATTAATAGCATTTCTCACAAATTAGCACATTTGGAGCAGTTTGACAAATGAAATTCAAAAATTGGAAGTTTCAGGATTCAATTCCAAGAAGAGAGGAAAGAAAGGAAACTCAAGTGGTAATTTGAATGGAACTTTTATGCTTGGCCTGTGAATATCACATGGCCTCACAAAAAACTGATTATGATAAATAATACTTACATTTACCGTAATTTAAAACTGATCATACAGAGATTAATGGAATGAATTTCTAATTTCCAACAGTGACACAATGAATTTTCTACTAACAGAGATTTTATCCGTAATTTTTTCACATTTTAGATTTTTTTTTCATTCTACTGTATCTATCTCATTTTTCAAATTACAAAAGTAATTTATATAGGGGCGAATACTTTGAAATTTACGGACTAATAATAAAGCTCACATATATATATATAAGTAAAAAAATTATTATAAATAGTCTTATTTAGCTAAAACAATTTTAAGCGAATTCTCTCTATATATGTATGTATGAGATGCCAAAATAACAGGAACAATTACTAGATTTCATTTACTGCCGTAATTGAAAGATCATGTATTAAAAAAAAAAATCATAGAATTTTATTGTTAGCAATTACAAATGATTGATTCATAAGTTATGTAATAATTTTGATCATTAATAATGACAAAAAAAAAAAAGCTTTCAGATAGAGATTTAAAAGTTTATATATACATCAATTCTGAAATTTATTTTGTCTTAAAAATATCACAAGTCAAATGCTTCTAAGTGAACATTTTTAAATCTTCAAAAAAAAAAAAAAAAAGCACACAAATTAAACATAGACTACTAGTTATACAGGATTACTGAAAAAACTTTTTAAAATAACTTTAGAACTTAATATGGGGGATTTTTTTTTTTTTTTAAATGATCAAAGTTAATCAAACTTTATTACTAAATACATTACAAAGTTGCTTCATTATCAAATTCTTACCTTTATTAATATATCAAAAACTGTATTAATATGTGCAAGTGAATATGAGCTGGCCTTGACCGGTAATATTATCCCCCAGCTAGTTTCCAATATACTGCTGCGGAGAAAGAGTGCCATCATGTGGGATATTTAACAAGTTTGAGTGAAAAAATGTAAACATTTTTTTTTTTCAATTATTTTAACATTAAAAAAAATAACATTTTTAAAAATTAATATCTGTGACAGAACATATGCAATGCTATTTTAAGTTTGAGAGAATGAAGTGACAAACACCTAAGTACATATATATTGAATTTTTAAAGAGTTAACAATAAAGCAAGTAATATGCACACAATAAAAGCCACAAATAGGAATCGGATGATATAAATATTATGCACATAAAAGTCACAAACACTAATGAGAGGACATGCACATAAGTGAATGTATATGAATTTTAAATATAAAAATATACGCCCAATAAAAGACACAATGAGCAAGCTTCATTAAAATTAAGTTTGAATTAAACAAAAAATATTATTGATATATACCAAAAGGCAGGTACCACACATTAAGTCAACAATCTTCTCTAAGTTGTTCCTCTTTCTATTTTTTTAAATACTCATCTATTTTTTTCTCTTAGATGATAACAAATTTCTTTTTTTCAATCTAACTTATCAAATTCCTCTTTCGATTCCAATTCTTCTGCTTCAGAATTTCATACATAACAGATCAATTTTCCATTAACTTTTTTCAACATTATTTTCCTTGAAATTACCACCTCATAATCCCTCCCCATATGTATTTCTTCGTTTCTTAAATAATCTGAGTCAATATCCATATAAAGTATCACTCCAAATAAAATATTTAACAAGTTTTTCTCTCTTAATCTGACTAGTACTAGTATTCATCTTAAAATACTATTTATCCATTGAAATTCTCTAATATCTTTATCATTGCTTCTATAATAATATAGCCTAATACATAAATGGCATAGTTTTGTGTATCTGCAACATTCGGTTCTAAGCCTTGCTCTGAATAGTAACAAACTGAATATAATATGCACTATTAATATTCACATATTAAAAAAAAAAATACAAATTCAGTAGTTTAATAAATACATAAAAAAGTGTAATTGCAATAAACTGCTTGTTTTAATTTTTTATTGATTCAATGGACCTATAATTTATGATCAGTGCTTTAATTAATTAAAAAAAAAAAACCCACAAAAATCCAACTGCCAAATGGAGATTTTTAAAAAAGATTATATACACAGAAAAGAAAAAATACTTTCCATCTTCGATTATTGAAAATGATTATATCTAACTGCTAAATGGAGGAAAGAAATAATAGTATTTAAAAATATTTTCAGTTTTGAGAAAGATTACAATGGAACCACTATATTAATCTATCATCTCAACATTTACTAGTTGAATCACAGACTATCTACAAAAATAATATAAATACAAAAATATTAAAAATTATAAATTAATTTTTAAAAAATGTAAATTTTAAGCTTAATATATATTATATTCTTTGTTTTGCAATAAGATTCATGCAAGTTTCATATTCTCAGTTATGTAGACTCATTCTGTTATGGCAATCAAAGTTCCATTTTTTTTTTTTTAAGTAGATAAAATTTCATTTGAAATGATATCAAAGCATAAAAGTAATAATCATATTAATTCTGCCAAGCCTTAAAAAACAATTACTAATTGTAAAAAAAATAATAATCTAAAACTGCTTGTTTGTATTAATAAAAATTATCTCATTCATAACTCATAAAATGTAAATAAAATTATCAAAGAAACAAGGATACAATAAATTTGATTATTATTATTTTTTAAGAAAGTGTGAACATATATACACAGACCACTTATTGCATATGTAAAAATATTATGTAGTGAATTTATTATTTTACTGTCTTTTTTATAACTGTATTCACTTTTCTATTTTTTTTTTTTTTTTAAATATTTTTGTTGATAAACTAAATTAAATGGTATTATGGATATGTGAACATATATGCTAAAATGCATCTGCATTGTATATATGTATATGTTGAAAAGTACTGTACATATATAGGATAGTGCAGAAAACAATATACACTGTAAAACAAAGATGAGCTTACCATTCACTAATTTATTTCAATGCCTTAATTTATGTCCCATTATACATTGAATTGCTAAGTGGAATGACCGATGTATTTATTTTCATTCCAAACTTTCTACAAATTTAATTTAGATGGCTTTCATTAACTCTACTTATTTCTCAATATTTGCCAAATATTCATAGATCATTATGAAAATTGATGAAATAAGCTTTTCTATCCCCAATGCTAATATTCAACTAAGTAAATGTTAACGGAAATAATGGAATTAATGTAATCCTATTTATGTCTATCTCTTTTATTAAAAAAAAACCAAAATATTTATTCTTACAAATATATTTTTCGAATTCAAATGCCAAATAGCAACTCTCTTTCTTATCTATACCTTACTCTTCCCACAAAATAAACAAATTAACTCTATCAAATGCATTCTGAATACTACACCAATTGCATCATTGGTATTGCTACCCTATGTAAACCAAAAAGTTCTTCAAACAATATCATGTCTAATATAAATACTATTTTGTATTATATAAATGCATTGAACACAAATTGTAAATTTTGAATTAAATAAAAAAAAGGCAGTTACTATTGTGACAGTCAGATGATGTATGTTGGTTTAACCCAGTTTGAATACTAGGCGAAAGTACCTCGAGGCCATCCATATGCGAGATATTAAATCAAGAATACTATGACCTCTGCCCTATTTGCCTATTCTCGAGGCTAATTACGAACAAACAACCTTATCTGAGACACACATAAATTATTTTCAACCGGCCAAGCTTAGCCTCAGAGGTAGAGACATGGATGGGAACACCTAAGGAGCTAAATAGTTAAATGTGCATAAAAGTGCTACGAAAAATGTGTTTTGCATGCCTGGATCATTGGAAAAGCAAAATAAAGCATTACAATAAAATTAAAAAACTCAAGCTATTTTAGTTAAATAATATGTTTAATTAACAACTTTAAAATATGAATAATGATTTAATGGCCTCAGCTATTCCCCTAAATTAATGAAAATTAATTAGACAATAAAAACAGATTAATATGTTTGCAGTCTAAATCATTTCTTCCCAATTTTATTAAAATTGTCAACGCGAATCTCCTCGATAAAGTACAATAATAAAAATCTTTCACAAAGCATTTTTTAATTGCTTTGTGCTAAAACAGAGTTTAAAAATTATTTAAAACGTATATAGCTAAATCTGATATACGTAATAAGCCAGTGGCGGACAAAAGAGGCGTTATCGAGGAAATCAAGTTGGCAAACAAAGGAAACTTACTGGTATGGAATTTAGAAACATAAATAAAATTGGAAAGAGATTTTAAATGAAAAAATTAACTTTTAAACTTAACCGCAATGGACTACAAAATATATATACATGTTAGTAATGAAGAATAGCGAAGGAGAAAGGGTTAAATATATATATATAGATGATCACGCAATATATATATCTAAGACTAGTCTAATAAAAATGGTTACATAACAAATATAATTAAATACATTTCCTAAATACAATTCAATGAAGCAATTAAAAAAAGGTATGAACAAAAAAGGGTAGAAAGTAAATAGTTCAATGGAGGAGAGATATGATTACCGTCCTGGTTCCTTGCTCCTGTTCGGCGTCATCGTGGCTTGATCCAACCGTCGATAAGTATTTGTCCAGACAATAAAAATGGAAATATGTAGCATGGTTTCACAAAAAGTCCTACAGACACGGCACAGAGTTCAGATGACTATTGAGTGGATACTAAGGCATTTTGATGATATTTAGGAACCTCGGCGATAGGCAAAGCTATTTATTTGCCTAGCCAAGCATAGTAGAATCCATCAAATTCATATGACTTTTAGCTTGAGCATGTTCAAACTTCTCCATGACTTTGAAGACAACAGTTGTCTAACTTTTTGGAATAAAATCTCCACAAGCAAAATCTGAATGCCAGCAAGAAAACTCTGAATAACCAAGTCTTTTGTTCTCACTTCTATTTATACCCTCTTTGTCAGCTACCTTCTATTGTTTGTATGGTCTTAGATCTTGATAAGCCCCCATGCTCCTTTGGTTTCAAGGTAACATTTTCTAAAAATAACCTTTACTTTTTTACTCTAAATTTCTTTCTTTAAACTTTGAATTTTATTAATTAAAAATATACATTCTTTTAGAAAATGTTGGTGGGCTTATCTCAAAATCAAATCATACTAAATATTTGAACAAGATTTAAAAAGAAAAATACATTCTTATTTCTTATAATAAAATAAGTATTTTATTTCAGCAGAATTTTGCATTAACTCATATATATACGCTTGACGTATATATATGTTTGACTAATAGATTTTACAAGTAATTTTTATTAACAGAAATCTAATCTTAGAATGGAATTTATTTAACAAAATATTTAAATGCAATACAAATTATATAAACGTAATTAATTTTAGCTTTAATGCAAAACCCTGCTGATATTGGACTATAAACTTAATTCAGGTCTATAATACTAACTAAGTTTATAGAAGGCTGTGAAGCATGGATCGGACTTCAGATCCATTGCTTCATTTCCCAATAGTTAGTGAGCAAAAAAAATGTTAAAAAAATGCTGTTGCTTCAGGTCAGAGGTAAAAATTTTGTGCCAGGTGAGTTCAAGCCTACTCTTTATTTGCTGTAATATTTAATTTGTTACTGACTAACAGTCTTTCTTTCTTTTACTATATAACTAACGGTTTATCCATAATTCAATCTCCTGTATCTTAAATCGAGTCCGTGTTGTTTTTAGTCTAACAAGTTATATTTATCTTTTTACTTTCTAAATTTTCCAGGGTCCGGTGGTATGCAAGGTTTTATGTTTGGAGCATTATACCGTCTTTGTATGCTGTGACTATCTTTCAACTGAAAAGCATTTTCTCCACACTTCTTTTTTAACGCATATGGACCTTTATATATTGGGAAGAACTTTTTAACTTTCCTCCATGCTTTACTACTTGGCTTAAGGTCTCTTAGCCATGCTTGGTTTCCTTTCCTGAATTTATATTGCCGGTTTCGATTCTTGCGATGCTGAGCCGTATGTCTTAATTTATCCCTTGCCTTCTTTTCTTGCTCAGTCATGTTCTGGACTTGGAGACAGATTTTCAAGCTATCAAAGTGGTGTCTAGGGTTCCCACCGGGTTCTTCTCTAAAACATTTTATATTGCTAATCTTTGCCACAGGAGTTATAGTATTGATTACTGTCACAGTAAAGATTTCACTGTCTTGTTGCACCTGGATTTGGTTCAACAGCTGTTGATCATTTGTTTTTTTACTCTCCTCATTCATTTGTCCAGAGAAATCCGACTGGTGAGTGGCTTCGCCTGTTTCATAATCACTTGAGGATTTCATATCAGTGTCGTCTTGATTTTTTGAGTATCATCTTCTGGTGATGCTTCTGTTACAATACTCTGTTCTTGATGGAGTTCCACATGTGCCTCCAAACACTTCAATCTTTGCGATGTAATATTCATGAATTCTTGGAACATGTTCATCATCATTTCATTTTCGTCTCTCATTTCTTTGATGAGATCTTCCAAATTGTATTTTTGGTCACTATGAGTACATATTGACCTATAAACTTCGCCTCTCTTCTGTTCCTCCATTTTTGCCTAATATTGGCTATTTTGTTATATAACAATCCCACCTTATTTGTAAAACGTATTTTAGTCTTTTTTTAAACTAGATAAGTATATTATATCACGTGTATCTAGGAGCTATATCCTTCTGTATATAAAAAAAATTTAGTTCTTTCTAAACTAAGTCAGTATTCTAAGTTCCAACTATCTGTTTTATTTATATGTTTTCAGAAATTAACTTTGCCTACCTCACGAGGTCCTATCTTAAACCTATGCCTATATGTATCTGTTTGTACATGAAAAAAATATATAAAATCCTGCCATGTCTGTTTTTAATATTTATTACTACATATTATTCTCCTCACTTTACTTTATTTATTTTTATATTTCATTAAAATGTCACTGCTATGTTAATATAATTAAAATAACCCACTTACAGCTTGACCTGGCTTTCTCTGACACCTGAAACAACTAAAAAATGCATTTACATTAATACATGTATATATATATAAAGGAATATGTGAGCAAAATATACATAAGTCATGTTTAAAAATTATTTTGGCTCACTACACATACAGTTTTATTTTGATCATCTACCTCCTATGGTTTGTTTATTTGTATTCCGATATGAGAAATTGCACTTGCCGACAAATTTATTTGATGGGGGCGCCAGTCGACAAGACAATGGCCATATCAAATATACATATTAATGGATAATGATCCAAGCACACATTGATAAGGTTTATAAAGTTTAAATGCGATTAAAATTTATTTTGAGTTTCACTTTTTTAAAAAAAATCTCTGCATGAATAAGTAAATGGTATTTTAAATGACAATATTAAGTCTAAGACGTATACAACTCAGTAAGGTAACATGTCTGACCTGGGTTCAAAACCACGCTACCATTTTGGTCATGACACAAAAATCAATTTAACAGCCTAAAGTATGATTAACAAAACAAAATATACACCAAAAAAAAATTAAAAATAAATTCCCATGATAACCGCCACTCTGAATTATGAACCTGGGATCGAAACCAACTACCATTTTGGTCACAACCCGAAATAGATGAACAATTATCAAGCAATTTTACAGAATCACGCATTGAGATCAAAAATTGTTTAAAAAAAACATTTATATAAAAACGGGTTTTACCGAACTATAAACGAAATGTATACCATATACACCCATATATATGAATATGTACATCATTAAATAAGCATATATATGACTACATATAAATATACAAACAAATATACCTATACAAATATTTTTTCTTATCATGTACATGATTTTATTAGAAAGATTTGTCATATTGCAGACCGCATACTCCTATTATTTCAGGCTAGTAAACGCTGGTTGCAAATATAACACAGAAACAATGATTGCAGACATAGACCTATTATTTCAGGCTACTCAGCAATTCTAAACTCTAAAAATGTAAGGGGTCTTCACCTAAACGGTTACTTAAAGGGTCTTCACCATAAAAAAAAGGGCTTCACCTAACAGTTACTTCAAAGGGTCTTCACCTAACGGTTACTCAATAAACGATTCAATAGCATAATCCAAACTGAGGAAAAAAAGATCTTAACTAAAGGGTGGCTAACATATATGTTATACAGAAAATACTTTTATATATATTTATTAAAATGAACCTACACATTTACTTCTATAAAGTTGAAAATTAAGTTTGCTATATTGAAACACAACTTATATTTATATATTATTTGCTAGGAAATGTAACTGCAAAATATTTAAAAGTGAAAAAAAATTTTTTGCATGATTAAAATTATTCATTATATATAAAAAAAACGCAGAGAAAGTGAAAAATATATTTGCTAATACTGTACGTTGACACGTGTTAATTTGAACTTATCAAACTTTCGATCTTAGAACAAATTTCAATTAACGGAAAAAATGTTATCTATTAGATCTTTACAAAAATTTACACAAACGGAAAAAAACTTCTAAGATCTATTTTACTTTTTTTTTACTAAAATATTAACACTTCTCATTTTTAAGCAATACTAAATAACATAAAGTATGAAAGCTATTTTAAGGGAGGGCAGGTGGGTATTTATTTGACACTTCCGCTGCATTAAAGCTATATACTTTCTACGACAAAAACAATATGGCAAATCCACTCATTAGGAGAAAAAAAATCGCTATAACTCATGATATTCTCATTATATATATATATAAACAACTAATGGAGTGTTAACTTTTCTAAATGTAAAACATTCATTTTAGCAATTTAAAACTCGGGAAAAAATTTTTTTTACCTTATAGACACATTTAACTTTTTTTTAATTAATCAAAAATGACATTTGGCTCACGTTAGGAGACAAACTCGGAAAAATTATACGTATATTTTTATATAACTATATTAGACTAAAACAAACTTCTCAGGGTACTAATATTTTTTTAAAAAAATGACATACGTCCCACTGCGACAACTCGGAGAAAACTTTTACATATATCTATTACTTCAAATCCCCTATTCCTATTCTTCCAATAAAAAAATGAAATTCGGCCCACATTGGGTGCCAGAATGCGGAAAAAAAAATTTAACTGTGACAGTCAGATGATGTATGTTGGTTTAACCCAGTTCGAATACTAGGCGAAAGTACCTCGAGGCCATCCATATGCGAGATATTAAATCAAGAATACTATGACCTCTGCCCTATTTGCCTATCCTCGAGGCTAATTACGAACAAACAACATTATCTGAGACACACAAATTATTTTCAACCGGCCAAGCTTAGCCTCAGCGGTAGAGACATGGATGGGAATACCTAAGGAGCTAAATAGTTAAATGTGCATAAAAGTGCTACAAAAAATGTGTTTTGCATGCCTGGATCATTGGAAAAGCAAAATAAAGCATTACAATAAAATTAGAAAACTCAAGCTATTTTAGTTAAATAATATGTTTAATTAACAACTTTAAAATATGAATAATGATTTAATGGCCTCCGCTATTCCCCTAAATTAATGAAAACTAATTAGACAATAAAAACAGATTAATATGTTTGCGGTCTAAATCTTTTCTTCCCAATTTTATTAAAATTGTCAACGCGAATCTCCTCGATAAAGTACAATAATAAAAATCTTTCACAAAGCATTTTTTAATTGCTTTGCGCTAAAACAGTTTAAAAATTATTTAAAACGTATATAGCTAAATTTGATATACGTAATAAGCCAGTGGCGGACAAAAGAGGCATTATCGAGGAGATCAAGTTGGCAAACAAAGGAAACTTACTGGTATAGAATTTAGAAATGTAAATAAAATTGGAAAGAGATTTTAAATGAAAAAAATAACTTTTAAACTTAACTGCAATGGACTACAAAATATATATACATGTTAGTAATGAAGAATAGCGAAGGAAAAAGGGTTAAATATATATATAGATGATCATGCAATATATATATATCTAAGACTAGTCTAATAAAAATGGTTACATAGCAAATATAATTAAATACATTTCCTAAATACAATTCAATGAAGCAATTAAAAAAAAAGGTATGAACAAAAAAGGGTAGAAAGTAAATAGTTCAATGGAGAAGAGATATGATTACCGTCCTGGTTCCTTGCTCCTGTTCGGCGTCATCGTGGCTTGATCCAACCGTCGATAAGTATTTGTCCGGACAATAAAAATGGAAATATGTAGCATGGTTTCACAAAAAGTCCTACAGACACGGCACAGAGTTCAGATGACTATTGAGTGGATACTAAGGCATTTTGATGGTATTTAGGAACCTCGGCGATAGGCAAAGCTATTTATTTGCCTAGCCAAGCATAGTAGAATCCATCAAATTCATATGACTTTTAGCTTGAGCATGTTCAAACTTCTCCATGACTTTGAAAATAACAGTTGTCTAACTTTTTGGAATAAAATCTCCACAAGCAAAATCTGAAAGAGTTCTCCAAAGAGAAATCTGAATGCCAGCAAGAAAACTCTGAATAACCAAGTCTTTTTGTTCTCACTTCTATTTATACCCTCTTTGTCAGCTACCTTCTATTGTTTGTATGGTCTTAGATCTTGATAAGCCCCCATGCTCCTTTGTTTCAAGGTAACATTTTCTAAAAATAACCTTTACTTTTTTACTCTAAATTTCTTTCTTTAAACTTTGAATTTTATTAATTAAAAAAGAAAGAGAAGGCCATCTTTAATTTGCCTTGAATGGGCTAATTAATTAAAAATATACATTCTTTTAGAAAATGTTGGTGGGCTTATCTCAAAATCAAATCATACTAAATATTTTAACAAGATTTAAAAAGAAAAATACATTCTTATTTCTTTTAATAAAATAAGCATTTTATTTCAGCAGAATTTTGCATTAACTCATATATATATATACGCTTGATGTATATATATGTTTGACTAATAGATTTTACAAGTAATTTTTATTAACAGAAATCTAATCTTAGAATGGAATTTATTTAACAAAATATTTAAATGCAATACAAATTATATAAACGTAATTAATTTTAGCTTTAATGCAAAACCCTGCTGATATTGGACTATAAACTTAATTCAGGTCTATAATACTAACTAAGTTTATAGAAGGCTGTGCAGCATGGATCGGACTTCAGATCCATTGCTTCACTATACTATTAACAAATGATCATATACTCAGAAATAAAAAAAAACTGATTATCAAAATTATAAGCTGCACAAACCTATGTAAAAACACTCTCACTGAGTAGTTTAAATAATTATGATTTATTCAATAATAATAATAATAATAATAATAATAATAATAATAATAATAATAATAATAATAATAATAATAATAATAATAATAATAATAATAATAAAATTCATTGTTATCTTTAAGTTATTAAAATTAGCCAAAATTATTAATACTAACTAGAGTGAATACAATCCATGGCAAATTCTAAATTGAAATGCTCATAATCTAATCAGTAATAGAACATCAAAATCTTTATTATTGTCAAAACGATATACTATAAAAAATATTAAGAAAGGACTACTAAAAACAATTATATTATCAACAAAATAAGAAAAAATAATAATAAATCTGCTTTTCTAATAATGTTAAATGGAAAGCTTTCACTGCCATTATAACTTGAATGACTGATCAATCCACCATTAACAACAGTAAATCTAATACAGTAAAGATTTTTTGAATCAATTTTCATTTGACTTCACACAAAAAGACAAAATTCTTCTTTAAACTTAAGAAAAACTGATTTAGAAATATTTGGAAGATGTAATTTAGAAAAAAATAATAAACAACATATATTAAAACTTTATTTTTAATCTTACTCATGAAAGCATACTTAATAAGTAATTTTATATAAATAATTAGCAATAACCAGTCCAAATCTAATAAAAATAGCATAATGATTTAATTATAATATGAAACTTTTAAGCCTCAATATACGTAAACATATGAACATGAATCTCTAATTAAGTTTAAGTTCACATCTAGGTGGTCAAAAATATAAATAATCTATAGTATAATAAATGATTAGCAATAAACATTGATGTATCAGTCTAAAGACAATATCTTCAAATGATGTTTTCCTGAAGGTTTGTGATGATGGTGTTCTAGTTGTATTTTTATAGTTGACTATTTCCATCATCTAATATGTGTATTGAATGTCTTTAGAAAACTTTATTTAAATATTACAAATACATTCAACTATTAGTAATAACACAGCAAACAGGTTTAGTATATGCACAATGGCAAGAAGGCTTAGTTGATTAGAGCATTACCTTAAAATTCAATAATCAAGAATCTAAGGATCCAGGTTTTGAATCCAATGTGAGTACTGTCACTGGTCAGGCCAGAAACATCTGAAGAAGAGGGGAGAACAATATCTCTCAAAATGTTGTGCATATACTAACCTGTTTGCTGTGTTATTACTAACAATTGAATGTATTTGAAATATTTAAATAAAGTTAAATTTTTCTAAAGATATTCAATACACATATTAGATGATGGAAATAGTCCAATATAAAAATATAACTATCTTCAAATGAGTTTATTTAAAAAATGTTACCCATGTAATTTGAATTGTAGTAATTTATTATAGATAAGTATGAATTATAATGTGGAGGGAAAAGATCCAAATCCATTGATGATGGATAGTTTTTCTAGAAATGTATCTTTCGAATCATATATATTTTTTTCATGAATTTTTATCCATACATTTAAAATTATGCATGCAGAGTCAAAATTTTTTACATTTGTAAGATAACATGCATTAGTTCAAAAAGAATGAGTTTACTCTTTAATTGAGTTTAAACTTAATGTGTTGTCTTTTAAAACATAAATATAGATTAATAAAATGATTATTAATAATTACTAATGCATTTATCTAAAGACAATATCATTCAAGAAATGTCAAATTTCTAAAATAATGATGAGTGGACCAATCAGAAATGCATTTTGAAAATCATTTGCTTTTTTATCCATGTGTAGGAAGATTGAAAATTTTGTATTATATCTAAGATATCATATGATTAGAAAAACAAAGAGGAGTTAAAGGAATAATATTCATGCATGCATTTAATAATTGATATATTAATTTTTAATTAAGTTTAAAGAATGTTCAGAAAATAGTGCACTATTATGATGGTTGTTTCAGCCATAAATACATACTAGGAATCATTGCCCCCCCCCCCACCAATGGATCTTTATCCTTATATTTTAAGTGTGTGTGAAGATTGAAAATTATGTAGTATATCTAATACATTAAACATGAATAGAAAAAAAAGTGAGTTAAATAAATAATATTCATTCTTGCATTTAATAAATGACATGATAATCTTTAATTCAATTTAAAATTTACATTTAGGTTTTTTAAAAAGTAAATAATAGTCTATAATCCAATAAGTGATTAGTAATAATCATTAATTTATTTATCCAAAGATAATATTTTCAAATGAGTATGTTAAAAAAATATCACTTGTAAATTAAATTGTAGTAATTTTATATGGATAAATAATGAATCATGATGATGAAATTATATGACAATTAAAAATCAAGACCAAACGATAACAGCTGATTCAGACAGAAATCCATGCTGGAGTTTATTAAAAATAAAGTACATCACCATTAATGTAAACTGCTTGAATTTGAAACATTTTATTTTTTGAATACTTTTACATTCATCCAATATGACACTACAAAGACTATAATTTCTGTAATGTATACATTAATGAAAAAATTGAACTGTTACAACCTCCCCCTTTCCAGGTAAAACAGTGAATACTATATGAATCATGACAAAAAAGAATTAAAAATTGCAATCCTATATTAAAAAATATTTCCATTAATCAAAATACTGAAAAAGGAAAAATTTAGCAAATTTCTAATGTTATATTATTATTTTAACTGACATAAAAAAAAGGAAAATCATATGATCAGTTTTCAATCAATATTACACTTTTTAAATAAAAATATTAAACTAATCTTTAAACTGCAAAAAATTCCCAAATGTCGGCATAATCCAAAAACAAAACAAATATAATTTTACACTAACAAATAAATGTTAAAAAGACTAAAGTAATGTTCAATGGATTTTCTCAAAATATGAAAATAGATTGATTATGATGAGTTGGAAGAAGTTAACAGCTACAAATATCTTGGACAGATTATTAATACACATGGAAACTTAATGGATGAATTTAATCATAGAATTAAACTTGGTTGGAGTGCTTTTGATAGAAATAACTTGAGACTGAAAAGAAATATGCCTATGTGTTTGAAAAGGAAGGTTTTTAATAAATATTACCAGTTCTTACTTATGGATCTGAGACTTGGACACTTAATAGAAGAGCAATAGAGATAGTTCAGACCACTCAAAGAAGTATGGAGAATTGGATGTTAGGAGTAAGAAGAAATCAAAAACACAATATATGGGTAAGAGAACAAACAGGTGTTACTGACTTCAATGAAAAATTTAAAAGACTGAAGTGGAGTTGGGCTGGACATATTGCTAGAAGAGACTATAATAAATAAACAATTGAAATATTAAACTGGATTCCAAGAGATTGCAAAAGACCCAGAAAGAGACCATAGGTAAAATGGATAGATGAAATAAGAAAGTGTGCAGGGGTGATGTGGAGAAGAGAAGCTAAGGATCGGAGATGGATTGAACTTGGAGACCATCCTGCTGTGGATTGATAATGGTTGATAATGATGAATATATATATATACACACACAAAACATCAATAATTATTAAGTATAATTCAATAAAATAAATAATAATACAATTACTTTAGGAGGAATCAGAATCATTAAGTTAATTGTTTAGATTTTAAATAATCATTGGGACACAATGATACTCTAGAACACAATTTTATTCACATAACCAAGTAATTCTTCTCTCTCTCCTTTTATAGATAAGAATCAATCCAGAAATCTTGAGTAAATTGTGAATAAAAATTGATCTAAAATAGTGAATAATTGCTTTTAATGTATATAAAACGAAGTTAATAAAACACGATAGTAGTAAACAATTTAAGGATAATATAAAATCATACTGCAGAGACAATTACTTGGAAATAATTAAATGAAAAATCAAAATATAAATTTTTAAAAAAAACTTTCAATGCAAAAAATGCATTCAGCAATACATACAGCAAATAGAAAAGATGAGTGTACTCCATATTGTTCTACACCCACACACAAACAAAAACACATTTGATAACTTTAAAGAGATAAATAGATAAGAAATTATAATGAGGTTTTCAGAAATAGGAGTTAATTCTTTAACAGCATTTTCATGAAAAAAAAAATATTAAAAAAAAAAAGACAAATAATGATATTTATTACTAATTATTGGACCAAATGTATAGTATATTTGACAATTTAATATATATAAAGATTATCTTCAACACAAATGCTGCACTCAAATGTCTCCATTTAGTCTATGTATTCACAAGCTTAAAAAACAGACTTTGTATATAAAAAAATTAAATGATAGATAGTTTTGAATAAATGATCTTAAAATAGCTTTCTAACCTTGAATAATAATTAATAAAGAAATCAATATTTTGCTAAAGCTACTTGAAAACACGCATTTAAAGTTTCAAATATATTTGATCTATTCAGAAAAATTAAGATATCTAAAATTTTTAATCCATTTTTTTTTTAATGGGAAGCTTCTTAATACATATATGTATATATATTGGAAGAATATTAGCAAAAAAGTTAAAAAATATACTTACAGTAAATTTGTAGAAAACAAATAATATAAATATCACTTTTAAAAGACTGAATATTATAAACAAATAAAAAAAAATTAATAATTAAACAAGAACAAGAAGATAAGCATGAACATTTTTTATTGATAAGTAATATATTCAATTTTGAGATGAACCTGAATGATGAAAAGGAGAAAAACCAAGTAAAATAATTACAGATTTAACCTGAAGAGGCCAATGCAGTTAGTTACCCAAATGCCTTGTAAATCAGGAATTTCACATAAGACAGAAACAAGCAATTACAATGATTTAGCAAAAAATTGTTACTCTAAATTCAAAATATATAAAAATCATATTAAAAAATAAAGATTAAAACTGAAAAAATTAATAATTAAAGAATAAACATTTTACTAAGCATATTTATTAATAAAAGTGTTCACCGATGGATAAATATAATATATAAAAACATTTCAGTAGCTGTAATTTTTTTTTAAAAAACAATAATTTATTAATTTACAATCTGCCATTTTGAATTTTACTTAGACTGAGACTGATATTTCTTGAATCACAAATTGGTTTAATTAAAATGGAGCATGAAGACAAATAAAAAATAATATAATAAACATTTTAAAATTTATTTTTGGTGTATTTATCAAAGTTTTTTATTTTTCTAATTATCTAACAAATAAAGCTTTGAATTATTTTATATAAATGGAGTTGAAATTAAATATAAATTAGATAAAAAAATATAATATTAAGTTGAATGTTATAGATTTAATAATAAAAATAATTAAATCTTTGCCATTTTTTTTAACCAGTGCTATATTTTTTTGTTTTCAATAAAATCGCATTATTTTGAATAAAACAAATTACAAGATTCCCAATTTAAAATTGAGCAAATAAATGTTTTTGATCATGTAAAAGCGATTATTAATTGTAGAATGCTACATTTTTGTCCCCTTTTTAAAACTAAAAATAATTTAGATTTACTACAATCATCAATTTCACTTTATTTGAAATAAGCTTTTATAAAAATTTTAATCTAAAATTAATTGAGGGAATATATTTTAGTTAATGAATAAATATGAAAATTTATTATTAATTTGATACCAAATGAAATTTGTATTTTTTTAATTGATACTATATTTTTTTATGTTTGCAATAAAAACCAACATTATTTTAAATATGTCCAAAAAATACTGTTTTAAAATTGGGCATATAAATTATATTTTCAGCTTATGTTTAGTAACCTTTAATGATGTAAAGTTGATTTTTAACTGTACAATACATAACTCACTTTTTCTCTCATTTTTAACTGAAAAAAAATTTAGATTTATGATGATAACATTTTTATTTTATTTGAAATTGGCATTTATAAAAATTTTAATTCAAAATTGATTGTGTAAATATATTTTAAGTTTTACATATTTTAAAATTTATTATTAATGCATTTTATTATTGTATATAATCAAAACATGTTACCGATTATGTATTGTACTGAATGAAACTTGTATTTTTTGTTGCATTTGTAGCCATTAATGCTGAAAGCATTCTTTACTTTAAACATGTCACAAATAAAAGTACAGTAAGAATATTGAATGAAAATTAAGCAAATATAGTTGTCATATTTTAACTCTATAATCAAACCATAAACCTTGTATAATGAATAAACTATGTTCTGTATTAAATGTTTTTAGTGTGAATGTTGCTACTTTATCCTCAGATGATGTAGCTCTCAGGAAGTCATTATGCTATGACATCATCAATCTTATAAAATGACCATTATTTTAAAAACATGTCAGATGTTGAAAAAAACCATTAGAATTTTTTTAAAGATCATTGTAGCAAATAATTGATTGTAAATCAAAACAGTAAGCACAATGACTGCCATTGCAAATCTTCATATAAAGATATTTTCAGGAAGAAAGGTGTATTTTTAAAAGAAGAAAGAATTAATCATAAAAATTCAACCAGTAACAGAGCAATAATTAAATAAGACAGATTACTTAGGTAAACACAATAGAATAGGTTTTACCTCAAATATGATAACATTTCACTGGAGATTGAATTTGGATTAATAAAAAGTTATATGACAGATAATTCATTATTTTAATCTAAATAAAAAAAAACTCCTGTAAACAGAAAAAAATATGAATATGCCAAGGTAGATAAAAAATGAAATTCAAGTATTGATAAAATGAAAATCATTGAGCAATCTGGGGGTTAAAATTAAATCTCAAGCAATTATAATCATTTTAGAAATGAGACAATACTGAGTTTTTTAAAAAAATTAAACTTAAAATTTTGAAGATCAGTTTCTAATAAAAATGCTCAAAAAGTTTTTTTGACCGAACAAAAAAGAAAATGAGATATGAAGCAAAGAAATAGATTTAGATAAAGAATATTTAATTTTATTTGAATAGAATAATAAGAAAAAAATCTAGAATTTATTTGTAAAATTCACATGAAGAAAGATATATTCCATAAGTCACCAGTAGAGTTATCATTGATACAAAAATAATACATTTTCTATCATTTTGAAAACACAAGTCTTCAAAAAAATTATTTTTGATACATATTATGTCAAACTACTGCAATTTCTTAATTTTTGTAAATTCATTAAGATATGAGTTAGATTCCTTAAAATTCAATACAATAAAATGCTATCAAAAATCCAGTCCATGAATTTAAACTAGGAATGAATAGCTTTAAAACAATTGTAATAGCATTAAACAGTCTCTATGTTCTTGAGTATCAAATCATAAATCAAAGAACATAAATAGAGGTTTCGATGATGATCTCAATTGGCAGATTAAAATGCTAATTATGTGTGATAACAGGAATTTTAAGTTAAAAAAATATCTTGATGCAGTAATATCAAAATTGGTCATGAGAAGTAGAACAAAGCAAAAAAAAAAACCCGACTAAATTTGTTAGTGAGATAATAGAGATATGAGAAAGTTCAAAAATAAGTTATGTTACATGAAAGAGTAATTAAGTTAGTTAATATCAAGAACATTAAAATCAACAAAATAATTTGACAAAAATGTGAATAGACCAAATAGAGACCATAATAATGAATATATTGAACAAAAATATTTTTAAATAATCACATTATGAAGAAATGACAAGCAAAAAAAGTTGTATCAGATTAACATACAAATAACACCATTAAAATAAAATAAAAATCATTTAGATCACATTCACCAAGGAAGAATAATTATGGATGTTCCAAAAGATAAAAAAAAAATTGATATAAGAAATAAACAAGACAGTATACAAAATTGTAGTTTAGTACAATAGAAAAATGATAAACTCTGGAGCTAAAGATCTGTGGATTGAAATCCAAGCTGTCATTTCCGATGATCGAGTGGCACATGATGTTCTAAGCAAATGACAATTCAATTCATTTTATTAAATACAGCACTGCAATGTAGCAGATGTACGTTTAATAACTATTCAAGAAAATTGGTTAGTTATCATGTTTAAATGTAAATATTACTAATAAATGTTATTGTTCTTCATAATATAAAGGCATGAGATTACCAATCGAAGTAATACCTCTGGCACCCAGGCTTGACCCTCATCAAATCATGAAATAAATGAATAAAATCATTGAGATTTTATATCCATAATGAGAACCATTTTAAAAATTTGTCAATAAAATCATGTTGTTGAACTTATTGACAATTTGCACAAAACTGTGATTATTTGCAAAATTATTTTTATAGAAATTTTTACAATACCAAAAATTATATTCTTCTGCCAGATGATTAAATATAAAATAACCAGTTAAAACAGAAATGATTAAAACTTTGGGTGTATTTAATTAAATTGTGAAAAAGGCAGAAATTCACCCAACAGTATGAAAAAATCACAGTCGTATTCAATATAATACACACAGCACATGCAAATATGTTAAGTTAGTAGAAGCTTAAAAACAAGTTTCTCATACAGTCAGTATGAATTATTATGAAAAACATATTATAAGTTGCTATAATATAAACTTACTCTTTTATTCTCTCAAGACACTAGGAAATATAACCCTAATTATAGCAAATCATTTAAATTTAACAAGGGGTTACATAATGAACATTTCTTTCTTACAATGGGCACACATATTCTCATTTTGAAGTTATATATATGTATACATTATCTATTTATTTGTATAATTAAAACAAAAATGCTGTCAAAATGAAATTCATCTATTTATAAAAATCTTAAAAATGTAAATTTCCAAAATAAATTTTTAAAATGATTTATTGGCATTTATCATTTAATGCAAATAAAAAGCGTTTTTAAAAACAATATCATTTGAATATTCATAATGAAAAAATGAAATGCACATAATTAATCCTTCAGAATAACAAAACTTTATAAGGTTTTTTAAAGATTACATAATTCAATTTTTTTTAGACATTTTACTATACAATAATTTAGCAAGTTTTCACATATTCTGAGATTTAGCTTTATAATTCAAATTTTTTTAATATATATTTTAAAAAAAAAAACACGTCAAAGTTATTTTGACACATTAAAAAAACTCCCCTCTAAGCTCAAGCATAATTTACCACCCCTGCTCTAATCAGTCAATTTAATAGTCATTCATAAAAAAATATGATGCCCTACATGTTTTAGCACAGTGGTAGAGAGATAAATTCTAAATCTTGAAGGTTCATAAATCACACCCAATTCTGATCACTGATATACTTGAACTTCTTATGAACTCCTGAACAATAAATAAAGCCTTTCAACTATTTATTTATTTACTAGTTATTTCTGTAGCTCAACTCATGTTAATGGAAATTTACCAAAATTTTAAAAATAATTAAGTAACATAAAGCAAAAATCCATAATCTGGCAAACAAACTTTTCAAATTTATATATATAAGGATAAAAGATTACTTATATCTTATGCAGAAAATAGAGATATCTTTAATTTAAATATTCCTGAGTTGTTTCAGAGTTCTAGTATTTATCCTAGTTGTTGGCTGTAAATTATACCCTAACACCTATTGCTAACACTCACTTTTGTATGTAATTCCTTTGACATACTTGTCAAATTTAGAAAGTGCAAATGATCAATTCCTCAGCCATGGTTTTTCTAAATTACTTTTAAAAAAATAGCAGGGTACTTAATAAATTAACAATCTTTTATTAAATGCTTCACAAATTGCTTAAAACAATACTAAAAATTATTCCACTACACTATTTCTAAATATCCTTCAAACGTATTTTTATTATTCTTACACACATAAATCAGAAAGTTTGTTTGCAATTTAGGTAACTCCACAAATAATGCTTCAATCTTCTTAGCACACACTGATAATTTTTGAAATGACTAAAAAATATTACTTTTTCATCATGAAAAATTCCCTAGTGGCCACTGCTAGTATAAACTTTCAAACTATGATATGTAATTTTCCAAAAATAAAAAGAACATTGTGCAAGGTTCATCGAGATTGCTGTAATATTTATTGAGGTATTAAGTAACAAATAAACATACTTTCAAATTATATACAAATAATAATAGATTTTAAAAGAATAGCCAATTTCACTAACGTTTATCAATGTCAAAAATATTAAAATAACCTGTGGTTTGTTATATATAAATCAGTCACACAAATATTTCAGTGAGATAATAAAAAGACAAATAATGATTTTTTTTTTAAAACTTGGAATGTTGCTTAGACATTTAATGTTAGCAGAAAGCTTTTTTAAAAAAATAATTTCAATGATTTTATTCCATAAAAAATGCAACTTTCTTTTTTGTTTTAAACATTCGTAGAAATTAAAAATCATTTAAAAGCAAACAATAAATTCTTAATGCTAGCTATTTATTTATTTTAAAAATTCTTGCTTTAAGCATAAATAAATTGATCGTATATTTCATCACATGGATTGAATTAAGAAAGTAAGCCTCTTTTATAAAAAAAAAAGTTTCATTTTCATTATCATCACATTTACTCACACTTTTAATACTTTTTTTTTTTAAAAAAAGTTTCACGAATTAAAAATATTTAAATGAAAAACTATTATATTTGATTTTGTGACAGCAAATATTTAAGCACAAATTCTCAATTACAATGAGCAAGACATATATAGCACATGACATAGTTTAATTTCATGGACACATTTTTAAAGATATATTTAAATTTAACTTCATTTGATATTTTTAGATATATTTAAAACTTCTTTTCTATCACATTATTGAAATATATGACAAAGACATGTGAAAAAGATAAAAAATTTCCAAAGATGAACTGAACTAGCACTCATCAGCTGCTCATATCACTTATCCCTTATATATGTCATCATTTGTTTAATATTATATAGATAGGAAATTACTATAGTTTTATTACAAGTATCAAATTTTCTGTAATCACAACTTTGACACAAATCATTTTATGCCAATATATTTATGATTATTATTGAAAAATTTGTTAATCTAGAATAATATTATCCATAGCTCAAGTATTAAGTTTCACTTAATGAATAATATGACCATAATGTTATAGAGCTATTAACACCTAAGGTTCCTTGCCCATGTTGACAGTTTTGATAATTTTCAATACACTAATCTCATGCAGGGTAAGGATTAGTTTCTACACATTTTTAACACCTCGTGGATGATGTACAGCCATTGCACTATAATATACAATTTTTTCAAAGTTTTTATCTTTGCATGATCTTTCAACCTGCAGCCATTTATCGCCCAAAAATTCAGTTCAATCTCTCTCCCTACAGTCATATATTTCAAAAATATGTAATGGAATAGAACTTTGAAATATACCAAAAATTTATAAATAAAATTAAATTTAAGTATATCTAAAGAATTGCATATAAAACTAAATTATAACATGTGCTATGTATATCTTGCTTGCTGGAATAAGTGAAGTGGATGTTTCAAAATGCATCCATAGTGAGAGGTCTCAATTCTGGGCTGATGGATGGTTGAGGTATGACTGAACTAATAAAAAAAATCATGCACTGATATAAACAAAAACTTGAAATATATATGAATATTTATTATGAAAATATGCATATATTTGTTTTGTATAAATGTTTATCTGTAAACAATTAATAAATATATAAATTATAATAGAAACATTTAAAAAAGCACATGTATTTAAATTAACACAAAATCATATTTCATTCATAAATTTGTATAATTTGTCACATAAAATTTTTTAAAAAACCCTCTACCAATTAAAGATACTATTACATATCATTAACTCTGCTAATATATGAATGATTTTTCTCTACTTACACATAAAAAATATAATTTACGGAAGTAATTTATGCCTATTTTCTTTTAAGTAATTTAAAATGTTTTGCTGCTAACACACTTGTGCTTAAATTTTGCTAACAATCCAATATCATGGTTATTCAATATAGATATTAATAATAAAACAATAAATAAAATACACAAATCAACTATTAAAAAGCAAGACAATATAGAAATAAAATAAGTAAAAAAAAAAAAAAATTCAAAACTTTCTTATGAAGAACTGCAAGAGGAAAAAGTCAAAACTTTGCACAGACTTCAGTAAAAGATGAGAGATATAATCACAAGATAAAAAAGACTAGCCATTATATATCTACAACTTTAATAGCACAAAACAAAGCAAAACAAAGAAAAACTTCATTAAATAGTTTGTTGTTGGAATCAGTTTTAATATTCATCTCATTCAACTTTTTTTTTTAAAGACTTTATACAAATGTTTCTGTAAAAAAAGTTCTTTTAACTTCTCTTAATTGAGAACCAACATACAAAAAATCTAGATTATTAACATCTATACAGAAATATCAGTAATAGTTAAGATTTAGGTTGAACAGCTGAAGAAGAGATGCTATATTTAGTTTAAAGATAGATTCATATATGAACTATTCACTTCCATTATTTGAAAATTATTTAGGTACTTCAACTGATATTTTAAATAAAATAGAATTTCACACAAATTACACAAAACAATTAAAATTTTCATCTTCATAAATCTTGAAGATCATATATAGTTTCAAGAATAAAATCTTTATACATTAATAATTATAAAGTTGTAATTAATAATTTATAAAGCACACACTCATTATGTAAGTAATATATATTAAGGCTTTAACCTTAAGACCATGTGCATAAAATGCGACAGTAGGGACCTCTATAAATCTAAACACAAGATTAACAACTTTAAAAGACAAGAGCTGCCACTCTGAGCCCATAATGAGTATGCGCTTTATAAATTAGTAATTACAACTTTAAAATTGTTTTAAAAGATTTCTAATTATAAGATCTTCATACTGACTCATTGTAAATCATAAGATTTTGCGTATGTTAGTTTGTATAGAAATTGTAGACTTAATCAGTGAAGTAGTTAATAGCCTCATGCTCTCAATCAAATATTCACCTATATATTTAGAAATTAGGTCAAATATAAGAGTGGCTGCTCTTGTCTTTTAAAGTCGTTAATCTTGTGTTTAGATTTGTAGAAGTCCCTACTGTCACATTTTAGGTGCAGGGTCTTAAGGCTATAGCATTAATAGTTATAATAATTAATAACATAGATCCAAAAATAAAGTTCCTGATTGGTTATATTTATTCTAAAAAAAAAAAAATCATTCTAGATATTTTCAAAATTATTAACTTTATAATATATTAAAATGTTTCACAACTAGGGACCCCTGTTAAGTATTCTGAATTGTTGTAGGCTTATAACATCTAAGATTCTTTGCTCAACTTTAAAAAATTTAATGACTTCATATTTAAATATAAGAGGACAAACTATTTTAAAATAAAAATGTGAAATTCATAATTTTTTTTAAATGGTACATGATACTGTCTGTGACAATTTCTTCATTACTGAGTTTACTTTGTGTGATGATATTTTTCATTTCAATTTTTAAAAAAAGTTGAATTAATAGTCCTGGAACATTCTCTGTAAAAATGTCCATGTGAAAAGCAGATTCCATCAAGTAAAAACTGACACTAGGTAAATAATGTTATAATGCAGTATTTTTAATTATTAGGAATGTATAAGTATCCAATTTCTTTAGTCAACTTTAAAAAATTTAATTATTTAATATTTATGAGAGAAAAAATGTTGCAACGGACAAATAACATTAGCATATATATATATATATTGATTTTAAAGGTAAATAATCTTATCAATATAGAATTCATTAAAAAAAAAACCAATGGTACACATCACATTTCTTTATTATTAAGTTTACTTAGGGTGATATTTTTCATTTAATTTTTAAAAAAAGTTAATCAATACCTCTAGAACATTCTGTGAAAAAAGAGTTCTGCTAAGTAAATTAATAGGTAAATAACAGTATCTATATCCTAATATTTTAGTTATTGGTGACTTACAAATAGCTTAATTACTAATTCAGTTTTAATAAAATTAATTATTTAATATTTATGAGAGAAAAAAGACGTTGAAATAGGTAAATAACATTAATATTTACATACCAATTATTTTTATGGTTCTACATTTTGAAAATTAGGAAGTGGTTAAAATTTATAAAACTCAAAGTATGCCATTTTTTGAAGTTCTTTTATTTTAATTTAAACATCTTCATATTCATTTCAAAGTGTATGTCTAAAGGTTGGACTGATGGAGAAACATTTGTAAAATTGAACATAGTTGCAACTTTTAAAATTCAAATAAATTACTCTTTTTTAAAAAAAACCCAACAAAACAAAGCCTTTTTATTATCCATTTGCATATATATTTCAAGTAAATAGCAGTTTTCTTCACAGCTTTATATTAAAACTTAATCTATATTTTATTTTTATTCAGACATATTTCACTTAATTTCTTTAATATATATATAAAATGAATAATAAAATTAAACAATGTAGGAAATACTGTGTTTCAGGAGCATTAGATATCTGATAATATAAATTTGAGTCAAGATCCTAAAGATTAAAAACTATTTATACCTATTTAATAATAATAACAATCCAATTTTTTAGTTTACATATGTAATGAAGCAAGAGCAGTTCTATTCTGGTGCCATCTATAGTAAGCTTTGAGTAATCCTGATTTCCAGGTCATATGTGATTTAAATCAATATTTGTAGATAGGAATTTATGTGCACTACTATCTGATAGTCAGTGATTATTAACACTTACTATAGATAACATTAGATTAGGGAGCTGTTCTTGTTTTATCATATTGTGTAACTTCAAACTTAATTAAAAATTAATATATTTTATTTTTATTAATACAGCCATGTGGTAATCTTAATCTAACTCCTGTGTATATATATATTGTATCGTTTGAAAAGCAAGATATATAATTGATGACAAGAGTTGTTAAATGCTGGTTTTAAATATTGCTTATCTTTAGGGATAACAATTTTAATAAAATCGATATTAAAAAAAAAAAGATTAGACAAATAAGTTTTCTTTTTGTTTACAAATTTAAATTTGCTTGTATCGTCTCTAAGATTAAATTAAAGTTCAAAGGTCAGTTATTCAAAGTTTAATTAATCTGATTTATTTTTCTTTTAATATATGTATGTTTAAATTTTATTTCGTTAAAATAACAATTTACAAAATATTTATTTATATTTTTTTTGTTATTCTAAGTAATAAAATTAACTAAAGGTAAATAATTAGAAAGTTCATCAATACGGTTTATTTATTTTTAATCAATGAAAGTTTAAATTAACTGCTGTAAAAACGTTACGTTTATTTTTATTGAACAACCAAGTTATGAATAAAAACCAAATATTATAATAATACATCGTGGCTAAATCCTTAGGATGTGCCATTTAGCCTATACAATGTAGCTTGGATTGATTACATATCTTTGGCCTGATACATGATCAAACTTCAACTGCCATTTCTGAATTCTGCAAAACTTATGGTAAAAATTTATGTTTGGAAGTGATTGTTAAATGAAAGTCATATCTCCTAGAATATTTATCTTTTGAGAGACAAAAAAATATTATCCAAGGAGATGTGATCTGAATAATTTAAAAAATAAAAGCAGCTAAACATGTTGAAAAGTATGGATTTATGGCATCTCAAATATTGGAATGGACTCCATAATGCAAAAACAAACAAATGAAGACATGTTAAGCTTAACAAAAAGGGATTTCAAGACAGAGATTGATAAAACTTTTGTTTAAGTGTGATTAATAAGTTAATGTAATAGTGGCTTAATATTTAATATATGTCTTATTGTATATCTCAATAGTCTTATTGTATAATAAATATATATTTTTGTTATTTATTAATCCAACCCCTTGTCTCTCTTTCTCATAGATTCTGACCATTTAAATAATAAATTACTAGTGAGAGAAATCTTAGATTGTTATATTTATGATAGCTAGTGAGATAAAAGTTCATATTCTATCCAAATTTAGTCATAGTATGCTTTAATAATACTGAAGGTGTAGAATATCCTCCCCTGGATTTCTCAGTATTGGGATAGCACTCAACTTAATATAAATTTATAATCCACAGATGATTTAATTTCCCTTCAGTTACTTAGGAATGATTTAATAGTCTAGAAAGGTGACCTCATCATCATCATCATCATCAACCATTATCAATCCACTGCAAGATGAAGGTCTCTCCAAGTTTAATCCATCTTCTCCGATCTTTAGCTTCTCTTCTCCACAACACCCCTGCACATTTTCTTATTTCATCCATCCATCTCACATGTGGTCTCTTTCTGGGTCTTTTACAATCTCTTGGAATCCAGTTTAAAATTTCAATTGTCCATCTATTATCATCTCTTCTAGCAATAAGTCCAGCCCAACTCCGTTTCAATCTTTTAATTTTTTCAATAAGGTCAGTAACACCTGTTTGTTGTCTTACCCATACATTGCGTTTTCGATCTCTTCTTGTTACTCCCAACATACATCTCTCCATACTCCTTTGAGTGGTCTGAAGTCTCTGTATTGCTCTTCTATTAAGTGTCCAAGTCTCAGATCCATAAGTAAGAACTGGTAAAACACATTTGTTAAAAACCATCCTTTTCAAACACATAGGCATATTTCCTTTTAGTATCAAGTTATTTCTACCAAAAGCACTCCAACCAAGTTTAATTCTATGATTAATTTCCCCCATTATGTTTCCATCTGTATTAATAATCTGACCAAGGTATTTGTAACTGTTAACTTCTTCTAATTCTTCATAATCAATCTTTATTTTCATATTTTGAGCAAATTGATTAAACATTACTTTAGTCTTTTTAACATTTATCTTTAGTCCTACTTTTCTACTTTCATCTGCTAACTCCTGCAACATTTCCTGCAGCTCTGAAGCATTATTTGCAAAAACAACTACATCATCTGCGAAATCTAAATGACTTAAATACTCTCCATTTACTTTCACTCCTTTAGTTTCCCATTTTAATCCACAAAATACTTCTTGCAGCACTGCTGTAAAGAGTTTTGGAGATATGGAGTCACCTTGTCTTACACCTTTCTCAATGTTGATTTTTTTCCAGTATCATTATGTAATCTAATTGTTACTGTTGCATTTTTATAAATATTCTTTAAAATATGACAATATCCTGGATCTATACCTTGATGATCCAATGCTTTAATCACTGAAGAAATGTGTATAGAATCGAATGCCTTTTCATAATCTACAAATCCAAAACATAATGACAACTCATATTCGTTTGTCCTTTCTATGACTTCTCTCAATACCTGGATATGATCTATTGTACTAAAACCACTTTTAAATCCAGCTTGTTCTCTTGGTTGGTGGAAATCCAAAGTTCTCTGTAGATGAGTTGTAATTATCTTGGTAAAATTTTTTTATAAAACTGATAAAAGGCTGATAGGTATGTAATTTCTAATATCTTCTTTATCACCTTTTTTAAATATTAATATCTTATTAATAAAGCTAGGTCTGACCATTAGTATAATTTACTATTAAATTAAATTATATATTTTTATTCCTTTCTTGTCTCATTTCTCTTATTTGAATTATCTCTTTATGCGAATATAGAAGATCATTACATTTCTCCATTTCTGTTTAATAACTAAATCTGAGATATACAGATATATAAATTAGATCATTTAAATCTGAAAAAAACTTTGAAATTATACTTCAAATTATTTTCCAAGTGTATTTTCTTTCAATGTTTAGCATAATGGCATATTAATTATTATTATGCCATAATTATGATGCAAAAAGTTAAAAATGCACTTGGCAAGAAATTAAAGCTAATGCAAAGTATATTTTCAAAATTTTATTTAGACAAACTCATTTTAAATTATCTACTTTATCATTAACATATTTACAAAAATGTGTCTATTGATAGTATAAAATAGATTAATAAATATATGCTAAAACAATTTAAAATTAATCATGTTATTGGTTTTGATAAAATAACAGTATGGAAATAGTTAAAAATTAAGTCTATAAACATAGATTTAAATCCTGGTGGGAAAAGTTAGAAACTTTTTATTTATAGACTAATAAGTTGCTAATAGTGATTTATATAATATTTAAATGACTTTCAAGCTCCCCATAATTATCCACTCCATCTTACACAACCAATACACATGACCGCATACATGTGGAAAAGATAAATAATCTCCAAAATATTTCATGCTGAACTAACACTCATCAATTAGTCCAGATCATCATCTCTCACACATGTATACAATCAGAGATCAGTTTATATTGGGATAGCAAATCTTCAAACTTTAATGGACAACTTCAATCTTTTCTACCCTGCAACTCTACAGTCATCTATATTATTGCAAATCTGGACGGAACACTCAAAACCCTTGTTGATGCCAATATTACTGTTATAACAGTCACCCTGACCCCTCATATATAGGCCCTTAATATGTCCATTTAAATATATAGAAAAGGGATGGACAGAATACAGGCTGAATATGTAATATTTAAATACATATATATTATCTATACTAAATAAATGTAATTAGAAAGGCTTGAACTCAGACTTTCAAGCTCCCCATAGCTATCCACTCAATCTTTTACAACTGATACACACTTCGAGATAATGTAAAAAAGATAAATGGCCCCCAATATATTTCATGCTGAACCAGTACATAATGTGTGGGAAATGATGATCTAGACCAACTGATGAGTGTTGATTCAGCACAAAATGGGTATATTGGAGATCATTTATCTTTTTCACATGTATGTGGTCATGTGTATCGGTTGTATAAGATGGAGTGAATAGCTAAGGGAAACGTGAAAGTCTGAGTTATATTAGAAGATAAAAGTAAAGATAACAAATAAGTTATAGTATCTATCAAAGAGCATTCCACAAACAATATTAACCTTTATAAGCTACTTTACAATTATGACACATCCCTCCCTCTTCCGTAACCAGATTAAAATAAATCTTTGTACATTATAAAAAAATGATAATAAATATACAATAATTGCATTTTGTTCAAAATATATATTCATTAAATGAAGAATTTGTTAAATGCATAAAATAAAAAAAATTGCAGACCAAACAAACAAAAAAAAAAAATCATTTTCAGATTTTCAGTTTCCAATAATTTTTTATTTTAAAAAAGCATACAAGTTTGAAATTAAAAAGAATTGTCTTAAAGCACTACAATAGAAAATCATCTTTAGATTCTAGACAGCTGGAATACTTGCTATAAGGCAATCAAGTAATAAAAAGAAGTTTTATTTAAGAGCAGAGCTTTCTTAAAGACAATGTTTCTCATCATTTAAACAAAAAAAAAAAAAAACAACTTGATAGCTCTTGGAAAAAAAATAAAAGGTTTCTAACTCACAGCTGCTCTTGCAATTTATTACTTTAAAAAAAAAGTTATTTATACTCTAAAAAGCCCATAAATGTTAAACAATATTTCTATTTTTTTGTTAAGCATATATTTTTTAATTCTAGAAAGAATTACCTATTATAGAAAATCAATTTTCAAAATCGTAGAAATACATGATAAAAATATTTAGAACAGCCATACTTCCCTTCTATATATGTATAAAGACAGAAAAGAAGGAGCTCACATTAGAAAGAAGTTCCAACTACTGCAAATTTTATTTTATGTCTTACGATGTATACACCGATAATTAGTTTCTTCATTTTAATTGCAATGTATTATTTTACAATGACTTGTTAACTCATATCGTTTAAATATTTGAATGAAAAGTTTTAAATAAATAACTATTTTTAGCATATATATATACTATTTTAACACTTATTTTACCATAAACTGACTTACTATTTAAAATGCTTGATATAAATATATAGGAAGATAACAATTTTTAATTTTATTATTTTCATTGAAGTGTTACAGCTAATTTTTTGAATGAAATTTAAAACTCCGAGCATGTTATTATAACAAAAGTTTTAAATGAGACAGATTTTAAAGAAAAATTATAATTCTAAAACGATTTAACAAATGAAATCAGCTTTTACAAATTTTTGAAAATCATTTGTATTTCATAAAAAAATATGACAGTGATGCTTCTAATGGAAAATAAATGAATTGCTGCAAACATTATTTACAAAACTATAACAAATACCAATCTCTATTAGTCACCCTAGATCTATTTATATAAGAGATTCTAAAAGCAAACCTAAATGAAAACAATTTCTATAAGAATAGAAAAACTAAGAATCAATTACACACACATCATCGTCATCACAATAATGTTGACAACATTATTAATTGACAATTAAAAAAGTTTATTATAATTCAAAACAAAATTTTAGAAATTCAATACTTTTAAAAATTATTATATACATAACTTGCTCATTTCAAATCTGATTTAAAACAATTTATATTGTAACTGTCCAGTTTCCATTAAGGGAATCAAGGTGGTGGTCGCATCTATCTATAATCGGATTTAGGTTCTTCATATAGGATGTCATGAATGATACGATTCGACTTTAATCCAAGATTGAATCCATTTCAAACAAGATAATTTATAATTAAATATTTAATATAAATGCAACTTAGACTAATGATCCAATCTTTACTTTTTGTTGATTTTTCCGTTATGCTCAGTATTCGAACTCAGGCTAGTTTTTACATTTAACTCTCTTCAGGGATTTTCATCAATAGCCTACAGTAGTAATAATACTTCACATAATTTTAATAGATTTTTAAAATTAATTTCAACCAAGTTACCAAAATATTAAATTAATATGATATATGTATAATGGGTATGTGTATTCAATCTTATTTTGTTTCGGAAAATGAATAAATAATTTAAATAAATCAGAGACCTCCTTGAATTTAAAATAAACTTTAATATATTTATTAACAGATAACAATTTAAATTTATTTAAAAAAAATTATATAAGTGTTTTACATACATTTCTATTATTTTATGATATCAAATTAAATTATACCTTCCCATATCACCATAGTAGATATGTATCACAACACGAACACATTTTAATAAGTTATAAAACAATAAATGAAATTTTATAATTAAAAAAAAATTATAATAATACTAACTAGCTAAATTTATTTTAATTAATATATGTATAAATAATGATCTTATATTATCCAATCTTTATGAGGGAATTCCAATTTTATGAGACCCCCCTTTCTATGTATAGTGATTATTATAAAATAAAAGACCTTTCATCCAAAGATGTTAATCATTTACACAAAGAATAATAAATAAATATTACTAAAAATTGTGTCATGTCATGAATGAATTTAATACGAAAAATAATAAAATCTTATCTTCATATTAAGTTTACTTTTGCCTTGGTCAAGTAGTTTTACAGGGAAGACCTAAATTTTATTAAATAAAAAAAAACATTTAACTCAATGATCTTTCCATTTCTCTTCATCTAATAACTTTCTTAAATGGACTACTTCGACATAAATGGATTTTAGAAGCAAAGGAAATAAAATTAGACGTCTGAAACTGATAACACATAAAGATAATATGATATATTAAAGTTTGATGGTATTGTCCTATTTCTTTCCATAATAAAATTAATAATGTTCATTAAGGATAAAGTTCATTATTCTTCGGTCATCAACTAACAATGAGGCAGCTAGAATAGTCCATTGTTCAGAATTCTTCCTCTCGCATGATGTTGACATCTTCTTCCACAAATAATTTTGCTATTGATTGAAGTTTCATTTAAAATTATATAGATGAAGTACACATATATTTTAAGCATTTCGGTAGAAATAAGTAATTACATTATTTTCAGTTTAAACAATAGTACTTGATCCTATGGCAAGTGATCTTTACTCACCCTGCATTTTCTATACTTATTACCATTTTTAAATAATTTAAATATATAAATGTTTTTTGACAAAATTTATCTGCTTTAGAATTCCAATTTAGAATGATCTTATTACGAATTTCTCTAATTTATAAAAAAAATAAAAAATTTCATTTTGAAATTACAATTAATGATACTAAAGAGTAATTTATTTACTCTTTTTATTGAGTGAGATTAGAGTTCTTTTCTAATAAAATTTTTATCAAGAAGAAAATTCGTTTAAACTATTGATCCATCTTTTTAATATGTTCAGAATTGGAACACAGCAAAAACAACCTATGCGTAGTGGCTAGTTCATTGGAAAAAGATAGAATTAATTTTGAAATTATTTGATCCAGCTTTTATAGTAGAATTGACTTCCGGTAGCATGCATTAAATATACTATTTGATTTTCACAATTTCATATTCGATCATTGTTGAAATTATTATAATTAATAATTATATAATTAAATTATAATTTTTATTTCCTTTGTGTTTAGTTGCTAAGATGCAACTTGACCTAAGGTTATCTATATATTTGATGTCTTGAATAGTTTTAGTCAATGTAAATAATCATTTTATATATATATGAATGATTATAAATTAAAATATTTATTTTAATTTAAAACAACTATTTATTTAAATTGACTTTTGTTATTAATGTTTTTATAGTTTAACCTTTAAGTTATATATGAGTACACATATGTATTTAAATGTAAAAGGATAATGTATGCACATATATATACATGTTATATATAGAGCTCACAAATAAGCTCTTAAACTTTGCAGAATAGCCTCAACCCCAGACCGGTTTCTGCTACTGGCGAGCTCTATATATAACATTTATAATACAAGCTTGTTAAATTAGGTCATGTGCTATAAGACTTGATTTATTTATAATATATATACATATATGTGAGTAGTTTTACATACTCTCACATTTCCCCTTGATGTAAGAAATTAAAATAAATTGAATATTTTTATTTTAATTCTTGATCTTTAATTTATAAAAATAAAATTTCTTATTATTGGTAACTAATCTATTTAATAATATTTAAGTTTGTATTCGATGATTTGATTTTATACTAATTTGAGGATTAAATTTAGGTATAGTTTCCTTGTACCAATATTTGGATGATTTTAGTGAACTATTGGAAGTATTTAATGTACGTCTATTATTATTATTGTTATTTTGGTTGGATTTTCCTTTCCAATTATGGAGATCATTATTATTATTTTTTCTTGTTTTAATATATTCAAATATACTTGAAATGAAAATTATACTAGAAATCTCACAGTTAAACATTTGGAGGAAAAAAAACAAAAAAAAAAATTATTGTGTAATTTGAAACATGATAATTTATTAATTTTTATTCAGTTCGCCTAAAATAAATTTATTTATAGATGAATAAATTCTTTACTTGGAAAAACATGAACAAAGAAAAAAACTATACTAATTATCATGTAATTGGTAGCTAGAAAAAACATATTCAAGAAAGCTAAAGTATAATATAACTGTTTTCTACTTTGCTTAATTTATAAGTAAATATTTATTTATTCATAATATTTGCTCAAATAATTATTAAATTGTCTAAAATACTAGCTGCTTACTTTTAATTCCTATGAATGTTTATTTTATTTTGTTTACATTGAACAATATTCATATTTCCAGTTATTTGCTAATATTAATTTTGAAATGAGCATTAAATCTAAGTCCATTCAATATATTAACTGTGGGGCAATGTGTATATATTTCTTCAAAAATCATCAATTATAATTTATCTCATAAATAGCAGTTAATGAGTTAGAATTAAAAAATATTATAAAAAAACCTGAGTACCTTTAGTTCGCAATTAATAAATCTGTATCATAAAATTTAAAAAAATATGATTATTGTCATTAAAAAACAAACATTGAAGAGGAGAAAATGATAATACATTTGATTTTTAATCTGTACTATGATAAGTCCAAAAGCTTTTTGGGTGATAGCATAGCTGTGGCTTCAGCTTTACCTTGCTCACTTGCTATCTTTAGAATTTGTTTGCTGGTTTTGCATTCATTTGATGACACATAAGCTAGAACTTAAATATTGATGTATTAATTTAAAAAATCTCAGATGGCTGAATTGACAGAAACCTACTACAAATGAACCAACAATGCCATTGATCAGTAGTTTCTTTGTTATCAAGCCTGGGGATACTTATAAAAGCTTTTGAATGTTTTATTGCTTTTAGATTTCAAAAATGACAATATTTTTTTTGAGATGAATAATATGATTAGATTCAGATTTTATTCAAAAATATTTACTTTTAGAAGTAAAAATAAATCAATAATATAGGGCAGCAAATTGCAATTAGCTGAAAAAGGTACATCTTCATATTGACTGCATCAACTATAATTTGTCATTTTTTTTGACAATTATAAATAAAATTTCATGTTTTATGTAATCCAAACAAAATTTTTTCAGGTTTAGAAATTGAGCCAAAACAAATATAATTTAGTTTATAAATTTGTTCACTGGCAATGTAGCAATTGTCAATAATAACTCTGATTATATATTTGTTTATCCCCCCACCCCAACCCCCACATTTGCCTAATTGAAATATGACTTTAAAAAATAATTTTAATTTATAAAGTTATACTTTTAAGAAATAGTTCGAAATTTGTAAAATATAATAAAGATTAAAGGTTAATATGACAAAATAAAAAGTTGGAAATTTAATCCAACCACCTGTCAGGGCTATCAAAAAATATGAAAAGCTACAATATGAGGGAGGACCCAAAAATAACAGAAATTTTTAAATAAAAAAATTGTTTATTTATTTTTAAGTGTTATAAATTTTACTCACTTTTAAATTACTATCCATTTGATGCAACACTGATCTAAACATGTTTTTCATTTTTCAAAGTAATCCAGAAATACTTGCAAAGTGATGCTTTTTAATGTCTCTATTGCCCCCTACCCTTATTTCTAAGTACACACAAAAAAGTATTTGCTTTGAGAGATTAAATAAAAAATTGCATAAAGTGAGATCAAATGAGTATGGTTGATAGATAAGTTGGATCATGCTGAATTTACTTAAAAAGGGTTTCACACTCAAGGCTTTAAGATATAACCCATTGGTGGGTTGGAGCTTGCATTCTTTTCTTTGCCACAAAATGGGATGTTTACATTTTACTGCATCACATAAATATTTCAGAACTTGCAGATAAAATAGCTGGCCTTTACAAATTAAATTTGAGAAAAAAATACTGTTTGCAGCAAAAAAAAAAAAAATCAGCATTGTTTTGACTTTGGACTTGACTGGGACACTTTTTAGGGTGTACTAAATTTAACATTTCAATTAAACCACTCATAAACTTGTGTTTTTAACAAAGTCAGTTTGCTTGTAATATGTTTTAAGCATTTCAAATGTTTTGTCTACTGTTTTCTGTAATCAGAAAGAGAATTTAACATTGTTCACAAACTTTTTAGCCATTGAAAAAATTGACAAATACGCAAAACACATTTTACAAAAAAGTGTGCACCATGGTATCATGATTTCACACAATGATGTCATTTTCTAGATTAATGCAGAAGAGTATCTGCAAGAAATATGTAACAGCTGAAGCATACACTACAGCAGGCGCTCAAACCTGAGAACGATTCCAGTTTTATTTTGGGTCCCACTTCATATTAAATTCTTGAAACTTTAAAAATTTAATAATTGCAACAAAAAAAAGATACTAAACTGCTAAAGCTTATTAGATTTTTTAGATCATTCTGCAAAATCATAGAAGAATTAAAAAAATGTAAACACAGTAAATATATTTAATAGACAATCTGGTAAAATGAAACAACACACAGAAAAGATAGTTTTTAAAATAATATTTAGCTTTATTACTGCCTAGTAAAAATACATTAAAAGCATGCTAGACAGTAATAAAACTAAATAATAATAAAACACTATCTTTTCATTAAACCCGATATTATGTTGGCTCTGAAAAAAAAATTAGTAACAATTAAATTAATAGACAATCCTATATAATCATAGAGAAGTTGAAAGAAACTATTTAATAGGGTTAAATAAAAATAAGTCATTAATCTTTTTATATATCTTTCCATTGAAACAGTTAAAAACTTTCATATTAAGTGAAATGCTTGAGATAGATTCATATATCTTTTAAAAACACCCGCGTCTTTTTAATATTCTGCTTAAAAAGTATTATTATATCCATTCTTAAGTCATTACCACTATCCTTTTTTTCCATTATAGACTGCATTCAATACACATATTATATTATATCTAACATTAAGAATGTTAACTCCAGTTTTTTCATTTTTTCTAATTTCTTCATCAATAAATTTCTTTTTTAATTTCATCAAAACTTTCCAATACTTCCATGTTCTTAATATTTTCTGCTGAAAATATCTGCCTTATTTTCATATATACTACATCTAAAATAATTTCAAGCATTTAATTTTTTTTTTGCTGACCACGTTTCAGATGTACACTTTAATCAAAACATTTCATAAATCTTTTTTTTCCAATTCTATATTTACTGTATTGCTGATGTTAAAATCTTGCTTAGCCATTGCTATTATGGTTTGAATCTTTTATCACTTATAGCAAAGTTCAACGTATATTAAAAATAAAATTTAAATATATTTAATATTTAATTATTTGATTAAAAACTAAGACAGGATGAATATTTAATCATTAATATTTAATTTTTATTTAAAAATGTAAACTATATATAGTCTCAGTATTTGATTATTTAAAAAATAAAACGTTTATTTTATTGGTAATTAACATTTAATTTCTTCTTTTTTTTTTTTTTAAATAAATAAATTAACATTTAATTTCTATTTATATATGATGAAAAAAAAACCCATTACAATAAAATTGCAAGTAAAGGCTAAGGAAAGACTATTCCTGCAAAAAAAGTTCAAATACCATCAACTTTAAGATTTTTGAATTCAAGAAATATTGATTTTATGTAAAAGTATTATTATTTAATACATAGCTGCAGAAAAGAAGTTGCTGTTAACTGAAAAGAGACTCTTTGATTCCTCTTGAAGAAGCAAACAGGGAAAATTCCTAATGTCCATTTCATATGTTCTTCTCATTGCAGCTGTTATTAATAGGTAGTATACGAACATGGATGGCCTGCTAACCAACAGACATTAGTCAATAGGGCAAGTTTATTAGCTTTTTACCTCTGAGTTTAAGATCAAGAAACACCTTGGTCTTTTTCAGTTTCTTTTTTTCTAACAGAGATTTACATGAAGATAAAAATAAATCATGACCCTTAATCTCAAAAAACAGTAAAATCACCAGCCAAGGCAAGGATGCTAAGAATTTCCTACTTGCAGATGCGGATCCAGACTGACACTTGATGATGATATTCTATTTAGATATTTACAACTGCAGGTCATTTTCAAGTAAAGGAAGATTTCAGAAATTTGAAAAAAACTGTATCAAATTGAATGTGACATTATTGGATTTTGTGAAGTTAGAAGAAAAGCTGAAGAGGCAATTGGTTTAAAAAGTGGACATATACTTTACTACAAAGGCACAAAAAAATGGAAGTACAAGTGGAGTAGGATTCATTACAAATAAAAAAGTCGAGATTGATAGTATATCAGACCGCGTGGCAAAATAAGTTATTCAACATATCAAAGGTAGACAATTCAGATTTATGCTTCAACAAGTTCACTGTGATGATGAAATAAAGAATTTTATATGGATGTACAAATGGTTTTTAATCAGACAAAACATCATTTTTAAAAAACTGTCATGGAAGATTTTAATACTAGAATTGGTAAACAAATGGAAGATGAAAGTGCTGTAGGTAAATTTGGTTATGGTGATGAAAATGGGAGAAGTCACAGACTTGTGGAGTTTGCAGAAAAATATATCATGAATTTTTTTTTTGAAAAAAATGTTAAACAGAGATGGACATGGAAGCATCCAAATGAAGGTACAGCAGAATTGGATTATATTTTGACTAAAAGAAAATATGTATTTCAAGATTGTAATGTTATTAATAAATTCTACAGAGAAAGTGATATTCAGTTAGGGAGATGTTAAATACATGTTAATATAAAACTAGAGAGACAAAAATTATTAAGAAAAACAATATTCACAGTTGATATTCATAATCTTCAGAAACTTTCCAATGAATTTAATTTAGAATTTGCTTTTCAAATATTAACCGATTTCAAATACGATTCAGATTTGCAAAAAATCAATAGGAAGATAACTGATACACTTTTAAAAGCTGCAACAAAGACAGGCTGGTCCAAAAGAGCAGCAATTGAGTAGTAAAATTTCTATGGAGACAAGACGATTTATGAAAAAAGAAGGAATATGAAAATATAAAAAAATGATGCATTGAAAAGAAGTGAATATTTTGAATTTGGTAAAATGGTGCAAAAAAGAGTTGGATAATGACATAAGAGAGTATAATTGCAAACTAGCAAGGAAATATAAAAAAGAGAATAAAAGTTTCATAGTGTAAAACAACATCTTGGTATTAGTATGAAACATTTCTGCAATAGGAAAAAAGATGAAATTATTACTAAAAAAGAGAAATAACATCATAAAATGTGTAGAATAATTTTATTAAGAATTATATAGCAATAAAAAACAAAGAAAAGTATCTACTATAAGTATTATATCTTTTGAATTGCCCAGGATTTTAAATGAAGAAGTGAGACGAGTAATTAAATTTATGAAAAAGGGAAAAACTCCAGGTAATGATGGAATTATAATTGATATCTTAAAAAAAGCAGGAGAAAAAATAGGAAATTTTTTGACAAAGTTATATACCAAATGTCTAAATGATAAAGATGTATGAGATGATTAGAAAAATACAGTATTAGTATTTAAAACAGTGATAAAGAACATACTAGAAATTCCTATCAGTCTTTTATCAGTTCTATGCAATTTTTTTCCCAAAATAATTATAATAAACTACAGTGAACTTTGGATTTTAACTAAACAAAAGAACAAGCTGGATTTAAAAATGATTTTAATACAATGGATCATATTCAAATATTAAGAGAAGTTGTAGAAAGAACCAATGAATAATAGTTACCATTATGCTTTGTATTTGTAGATTATAAAAAAGCATTTGATTCTATAAGCATTTCTTCAGTGATTAAAGCATTGAATCATCAAGAAATAGATCCAGAATATTCTGATATTCTAAAATATATTTATAAAAATGCAACACCAACAATTAGATAAATAATGATACTAAAAAGTTTAATATTGAAAAGAGTGTATTCCAAATCGCCAAAACTACTTATAATAGTATTACAAGAAGTATTTTGAGGATTAAAATGGGAAGCTAAAAAAATAGAAGTAAATGGAGATTATTTAAGTCATCTAGATTTTGCAGATGATGGAATTGTTTTTGCAGATAATGCTTTAGAGTTTAGATGAAAATAAGAAAGTAGGATTAAAGGTAGATGTTAAAAAGATTAAAGTAATACGCAATGGATTTTATCAGAAGAAGAAAATAAAGATTGATAATGATGAGTTAGAAAAAGTTAACAAATATCTTGGTCAAATTATTACTGCAGATGGAAACATAATGAATGAAATTAATCATAGAATCAAACTTAATTGGGAGTACTTTTGGTAGAAATAATTTAATACTAAAAAGAAACATGCTTGGGTTTGAAAAGGAAGGTTTTTAATATATGTATAGATCTGAGATTTGCACACTTAATAAAAAAACAATACAGAGACTTCAAACCCCTCAATGAAGTATGAAAAGATGTATATTAAAAATAACAAAAAGAGATTGAAAATTAAATACATAGGTGAAAGACCAAACAGGTGTTACTGATGTCAAATTGTTAGACGAGATGATAATAGACAAATAATTGAAATCTTAAACTGGATTCCAAAAGATTGTGAAAGATCTTGAAAGAGACAACATGTAAGATAGATGTATGAAATAAGGAAGTGTACTGGGGTGATGTAAGAGAGGATAAAAATCAGAGATGGATTCAATTTGGAGATATATTCATCCTAGTAGAAAAATAATGGTTGAAAATGATGATAATGATTATATATATATAGAAACATAGGCCAATGAATAAATCTAAGAAAACTAATCAATCCATTATTAAAAATGAAAATTAAACAAAAAATCATATACTGAGGGATAAGATATTGAAGAGTATAGATATAACAGGAGATAAAAACATTTTATTTTGAAGATGATAATAAAAAGTAATAGTGTAAGTATTGTCTTAAGATTAAAAACTAAAATTAGTTTTATATAAATAAATATCTTGTCGGTGTTTAGGGTGAGGATGTTTCAAAAAATCAGTGTTTATTCAAGTATACATACTAACTAAAAAAATTATTATGAAAACGTAAAAAAAAATAAAAATAAACAACATTAGAAATAGTTATATAAGGATAATGAAATGGACTATTAATAAATTGAAAGGCAATAGAAATTTTTGCTAAAATTATTACACAAATTAAATGTAGATAATAAAAAATTAAATGTCAAACAATTTTTAAATGGAAGTTGTTAATTATTTAAGGATAATTAAAAAAAAATAACAACAGCCATTTAATATAATCAATAGATTATGAAAGAGATGAAAGAACAAATAAAATCTTGAGTCAGCAATGTCATGATTAGAATATTTATAGAAAAAAATTAACAAATGTAAATACTGAAGAAAAGAATTGAGACATGAAACTAATAACATTAGAAAAATGGCTAAAAAATTAATATATAAAGAAAAAAAAATTACAAAGAAAAATTAGATTTGTTTTAGTATCAAGTAAAATAAAATACTTCAGAAGTGAAAAATAAAGAACAGACTGACTTACTATTAAGACACACACACACACACAAATGGCTTCACTTAACTATAGGCTATGATTTAAATCTTATCCCTGACAGTTTATCACATTTTAATATTAAAGAGAATCTGAAATTATCATTAATTCAAAATAATAAAGTTAAAAAAACACTACCAATCTTAAAGATGTAATTATCAGGGTTTTGAACCCAGACTTTTAAACACCCTTCAGGTATCCAATCTATCTCATACAACCGATACACATGACCACACACATGTGAAAATAATAAATGATCCCCAATATACATATTTCATGCTGAATCAACCCCTCCCTCATCAGTTGGTCCAGATCACCATCTCCCCCACACATACATAATCAGTGCTCAGTTTATATTAAGATAGCAAATCTTCAAACTTTAATCCACTCCATCCTCCAATGATGATGGAACACCCAAATCCCTTGATCATGTCAATATTAATGTCATGTCCACATTGACTTTAAATGTATAGGACCTTGTCCATTTAAATATATAGAAGAGAGACGGGTATGAAATACATATCTTGGAGATTATTTATCTTTGTCACATGCACGTAACCATGTGTATTGGTTGTATGAGATATATTGGATAGCTAGAAGAAGCTTGAAAGTCAGAGTTCAAATCCTGTATGATTACGTCTAAACTCCATGCATATAAAGTATACCTGTATTTAAATATTACAGATTCAGCCAGTATCATGCTCACCCCCCTTCTGTGAAATTTAAATGGACAAGGTTCTACACATGAGGGATAAGAGTGACTTAAAGTCAACATGGGCATAACAATAATATTGGTATCATCAAGGGATTTGGGAGATCGATCATCAGATTTTCAATGGTATTGATGGCTGAAAAGTTGGAGAGTGAAATATATTAAAGCCTGTCCATTAAAGTTTGAAGATTCGCCATCTTAATATATATATGTAGAAGATGATGATCTGGACCAACTGATAAGTGCTGGTTTTTCACTTACGGTCATTTGCATATAAATTGAATAGCTGAAGGGAGTTTGAAAGTCTGGATTTAAATATCTTACAATTACATCTAAACTCCAAGCTTATAAAATACATTTGTATTTAAAATAAAAGGCATTTTAATGGTTAAGATGAAGTTTAAATATTGAGATGATAAAATAAACTAAGTTAAAAGGGTAGTAGTAGATAATAACAACCAACTTTTAATAAAAATCAGGCTATTATTTGGTTATAGTACTCCATTACCTAGTTACCTCAACTGCCAAATAACAAAGAATAAAAACAACTCACTTTCTGATCTAATTATTATTGATATCTACTATAATAACTACTTACTCTTCAAATATTTATGTACAGACACACCTGTGTTTTTTAATAATTTGAATTCCTTTAATTTTAAATTTATATAAATTGCATGCCAGTTTATGCCCAACTGGATTTAGTAATTAGAAAATGATCCTATTAATACAAATTTTATTTTTAAATATTCTTTTTTTTTTTTTTAAATAAAGCAAAAAAAAAAAAAAAAATTTACTTTTAGTAGTACTAAAAATGCTATTGGCACTAAGTAAAATTTGGATGTATATAAAAATAATCTATAAGATTTAGTGTTAACCATTTAAAACCATTTACCTGTTAGGTAAAGTCCACTACAACACAAAGATCTCTTCAACAGTTCGACAGAGAATGTATTATTATTCACTAAATATTACCAAAATCACACTTTTCTTTATTTTTGCCATAAATATCCTATAAATACAATTTATCCAAACCGCTTCAAACACTTTTTAGCAAAACTCTTTATTTGTACATATATATACACCTACGTTTTGACTGACCTGCAGTCTTCTTCAAAGCAAGTTTATTTTAGAAGATCAAAATAAACTTCCCAATTACCTGAGATATGAAAGTTTGATTGCTTTTCCAATCATGTTTTATCTTTTAACTAACCAATAGTGGATAACGAATTGGGTAGATTATGAGAAAACATCTGAAAAAAAAAAAAATCCTAAGCTATACTGAAACCTTACAAAATTTCAAATTTTATCAATGCTTTACATTTTTAGTACTATTGATTATGAATGTGTTTTTAAATGATTAATTTGAGTTTAATATATTATAAAAAGTTTTCTGCAAATATTGTAAACAGTTTATGTATTATATATGATATACTGGATAGTATTTGTTTTTTATCATTTAATTACAAAATATTGATTTAAATTAATATTTATTTATTTATATTTTTTCTTCCTCTGTAAAAATTTCTTAAATTAAATTTTAAAATGCTGAGATAAATCATTTTTCTGGGAACATACCATGTTATTAAGCTTGAATATTTTTTAAGTATATATGAATGCAATGACTACTGGTTTTATCAAATATTCTTTTATACTTGTAATGTTTTGTTTCATTAAATATTCTTTGTTTTTTTTTTTTTTTAAAAAAAAAGAATTCATTATTGAAATATTAAATTACAGTATTTTATTTGTTTATATAGAAGAACAGCAATATCTATTATATTTATTTCCAATGCCCTTAGCAATGTATCCATCTATAATACATTTTAATTTTAAAATTACGCATATATATGACAACAAAAACAAAAATATTTAATAATGTAACTGAATATTGTACAATATTGAATATTTGTTAGCATGTATATGCATACAGATGTGTTCATTTAATAATACGAATATTAAAAAAATCATAAAAACAAATTAAGATATAATAAGTGTGTTTATGCATACAGATATGTATTTATTTAATGATACAAATATTAAAAAAATTAAATATACAAATTAAGATCTATACAATAGATTAAAGATATTTATAATTAATGAAAACATAATTTTGAAAGAAAACAGCAATTAAAGAAAATTTCACCTAAGTTATTAATGTCAATATTTTTAAAAATTAGTATAAGACATTAAAAAAAAAGTTTTTAATATTTTTTCTTTTTTGCTCTTGTTTACAGTAAGAATTGATTTTAATAAAAAGCAAAAAAACAACAACAACAACAAACAAACAATATCTAAATGACATTAGATGATAACTTCAAAGCTTAATTATGTTTCTTGATCAGATAGAAAGCGACCATTTGCAGTAAAAGTGACATTTTGCGTTTAATTTTAATAATGCATAATGGTTGCAATGTTAATTAGAAAATTACAATTTCATTTTTTTTTTTTTTTTTTACAAATTTCTAATGTTTTTACTTTAATTTTTTTCAGATGGTAACTATAGACTTTAAACATAACATATAGTAATTCCACTGTATTATTAAATACCATTTATGATTATTATTTGATTTTATTTTTAATTTTTTATAGAAATAACTAACCCTGCTATAGGATTAAAAACAAAACAATTTCAATAATTTTTTCTCTCACTATTTTTTTTTGTTGTTTCAAAATTATTTTTAGATAACGAAGCAAAATAGATTATGAACATATAGTAGTTCTAATAATTTCAAGAACATTAGTGATAAAATTCAAAGAGTTCTATGGTAATCAGTGACCAAAAGTTTTGATACTATTGATAACACTAAACTAATAATTACCACGTGTTTATAAAATATTTTGTGAATATAGTTTAATATTCACAGCCATGCAAAACAGATTAACAATATGCAGCAGTTCTACATAATTTCAAAACAGTAATAATAAAACCCAAATCAGTTGTTGCTTATAATGCACTCATATTAAATCACAACACACCCTTTAAAAGTATAACAAACTGTTTTGGACATAAATTAACAATTCTTGGAAAAGATCATATACTGAGAGAATTTCTATACAAAAGAATAAAATAGTATTAATAAAAAAGTTTCCCATAGCCTCGTCTTAAAATTTCCTTTTATATCAAAATATTACAACTAGGACAATTGATTTCATTGAAAACAAATAATGTATTAGTAACAGCCCATAAAAATATATCAAATATTACAGGTAAAATAGCAACAATGCTGTCAGGTCCCCCTCCTCTCAGAGTAGCCACTTACCACTGATAATAATGTGAAAAATCCAGAATAAAATGTCAGTTAATTTAAATTCTTTCACATGCTATAAAATGTCATGGCAACGTTAAATATGTGTAGGATTTAAAATTTATTTGAAAATATTTAAAATTAAATACTGTAATTTAAAATACATTTACTTTGAACAATTTTACAATACTTTTTTAATCTTCTTTAGTCTTCATTATTTTTTTTTATTTGTGTGTACATGTGCATGCATGCGTTTAAAACCAATGGTATACCTTATTTACATATGATGACAATTTATATATATATAAGAAGCATTTTCTGCTATAAACCAGATTATTTATTATTTTTGTGCATTTATAAATCATACACACACAATTAAAAAAAAAGGGAGCTCAGTTTGGATTTGAAACTTTTTGTCAAGTTTACATATAAAATACCACTATTATTATAGGTGTGTAAATTTAATTGAAGCAATACAGGAACATAACAAAACTAATGACTTTGTTGAAAACTTCTATTTTTTCAACATTTTTAGATCAATGATCATAGCATTGTATAATGTAGTCAAAGATTACAATTTCTGTCACTCATGAATGAAAAAGTTGAATTGTTTTTTTTAAAAAAGCAGGTCAAAATTTATTTAATATGCTGGAATAGTTGCAATACATACTGAGATTCTCAACTGTTTTCATATAATAGCAAAAAATTTACAATTCTACATTGAATAATATAAAAACTCTGTCAGATAATAAAAAATATTCTACACGAATAAAGGATAATAAACATATCTGCCAAACTGCAAAAAAAAAAAAACAACATTAATTATAAACAACTTGCCAACATCACATGATCATCATCTATATACCAGAATCATGGAGACATATTGTAGAATAATTCTACACTGAATGTTTATCCTTAAATTAAATGATAACAAAAACAATATAAAAGCTTCTAATGTCTAAGTATTTTTATTATGTCATCCATAATTATGCAGCAAAAATAGGCATTCAAGGATACAATTTCTATAGCATAATCTTTTATAAAAAAGTTGAATTAAAAAATCAGATCAATTTATCTGTTATTTTTCTCAATTATATATAAAATACAAAGAAAAATTTTACAATTCCACACTCTATAATTACCCCACCCCCCTAAAAAAATTAATATAAAACTCATCTAATATGCAATTAGTTTTACATCAACATGTATGTTCAATGACTACAAAAAAAAGATGCAATTTCATTATAATATTTTCTGCCATGTAGGCAGTATAAAATTTCTTCATAATAAAATAAATGTAAATAATACATTTATTTTATTTTTAATTTTTATTTTAATTAATCTTTTTTAAACAACATTTCTTCAACAATTTTTTTAAAGTTAATATTTGTTAATAAATTATGTTTAATAATCTTACATTTAAATTATGTATTATTTTGTTCATATCATAAAATTGCTTAACTTGAAAAGGATAAAGACCCAAAGATTTCAAGATAATATTCAATTTGTAAAAAGTTGATTTTTTTTTTTTTGTCATTTTTCAATAAGTTACAGCTAATATATATATATATAAAATGATTTAACAGCCTAAAAATCATTTTCAATTAATTCAAATGATAAAGCAAAATTAATATTATTATTGAGATTTTTATTTTATTTTTTTTTAAAAAGAGCTATTATTTTTAGAAACCAATAAGCAGAGAAGAACAAAATTGCATTAAAATAATTATTGAAAAATTATTTTAACAATGGATCCAGAAATTGGCAATGAACTTTAATTTTTCTAATCTTTTCATTTCATGTCATTAAAAAAAAAAAAAAAATCAAATTTTTAATTTGATAATCAATTTAACTTTAAAAACATAAGGCTGATATAAGTTGCAACTTTTAATCATATTAAGATAAAAGCACATGCATGTATATATATAAACCACAGTCAAATTTTAAAATAAAACGTTTAATGATACCTCTATAAAAATTATAATATAGAGAAAGTGAAATTTAAATACTAATGAAAATTAATTATACAAAAAAGCTGCAATTCATGGGAGAAGTATTCAGCTTACATGCAATAATATCATATGTTAATCTGTAAAGATTAAACTAAAGTGGAAAAAATAAAAGTAGAAAGTTTAAAGCAGAATTTATCTATATAAACATTAGCCAGTGCTAAGTCACCTGATCTCTACAGTACGAATCATGAATATTTGTTAAATGTTAATATATTTAGATTTTTTAAAGGAATGTTTAAATTCTGTATTATTGACTGAAACCTTTATCCAAGTCCATTTATTATAAGATGACATAAAGTAATAATTGAGCACTAAAGCATATGCAGTGCACAATAGTGATACTTAATTCTAAGAACAGATCTCATATTTTTATTTTTTTCACAGAACATACACAATATTTATATGAAACGTGTGTGTTAGACGTGTTTCAACAATGTATATACATACATATGTACAAATCTTTTATAAATTTTTTATATTAAAAACTTATAATACAATCTATTATTATCCATGATTTCTGGTATTTTATTTCACATTGGAAAGAATTACAATCTTTTTAAGTTTCTTTTATAATATTCAAAGAATTTTGATCAAGAGAAAATTTTGAAAACAACTGAACTATAATAAACAAGCGCACAATTTATGTCAGAAAAAAAAAAAACTAGACATAACCAACAATTATCAAGATTGTCTTAAATAAAATGTAAAGCAATTCAATAAGTAAAAACATTTCATGGTATTTTTCTGTCCTACTTATGTGTGTAAAAAGAAATATTAATATAAGAAGCACAGACCAAAATAGAAAATTAATCTCTTGGCTCATTAGATAAAATATTAACTTAGAATAATTAAAAACTTATAATCACCAATGAAAAAACACAATATGAAGAAGCAATAAAAAAAAAAAGAAAATATGTTTACAGAATCTTCACCATCGAAACTTTTATTAAAGCACTTTAATAATAACAGCAAATCATTTAACTTCTCAGCTCACACAAAATGACAAACAAGAGCAGTACTGCCAATTAATGGGATCTAGCACAAGCTTGAATAACTGTGATTATCAAATGTATTTAAATCCTTATCTCCAGACTGAAGATTTGAGATTCAAGTCTGGAAATATTACCCCTTATTTAATATAAAAAAAATGAGATCAAAAATATTTAAATCAAAATAATATTTTTTTTTTTAAAAAAAAAAGATATAAAATTTCTAACAATTTTTAAGTTATGTATACTTCAAATTTTTGAAAACTGTTATTAATTTTAATTTTAACTTCGATTTTATGTAAGTTATTAAAAAACAACAACAACAAACCAGCATCATATTTATAGAAATAATTGAACTAAACAAATTTACAATGAGTCACTGTAATATAAAGCAGTTTAACAGGTTCTTCTTTTATGTTTTAATTGAATATATATATATGTCAACAGATGGCGTTACATATATATATATATATTGGAAGATTCACTACAGTTATTTATCACCTAAAGTAAATAAAAAGAATTATTCAAAAACACATTTTCCCTTTTAAAAATGATAAATATAAATGTCACTAAAGTAACAAGTTATAATTAATATTACAGTTTTTGGAGAATAGTAAGTACCTTTTTACTTTGTACATATTAGTTACTGGCAATATTAAATTATGAAAGCATTGCTATTATTATTACAAACTAATAAAAAACATCTGTATTAATAATCTGACCAACTGTTAACTTCTTCTAATTCATCATAATCAATCTTTATTTTCATATTTTGAGCAAATCGATTAAACATTACTTTAGTCTTTTTAACATTTATCTTTAGTCCTACTTTCCTCTGATAACTCCTGCAACATTTCCTGCAGCTCAGAGGAAATTAATCATAGAATTAAACTTGGTTGGAGTGCTTTTGGTAGAAATAACTTGATACTAAAAGGAAATATGCCTATGTGTTTGAAAAGGAAGGTTTTTAACAAATGTGTTTTACCAGTTCTTACTTATGGATCTGAAACTTGGGCACTCAATAGAAGAGCAATACAGACTTCAGACCACTCAAATAAGTATGGAGAGGTGTATGTTGGGAGTAACAAGAAGAGATTGAAAACGCAATGTATGGGTAAGAGAACAAACAGGTGTTACTGACCTCATTGAAAAAATTAAAAGATTGAAGTGGAGTTGGGCTGGACATATTGCTAGAAGAGATGATAATAGATGGACAATTGAAATTTTAAACCGGATTCCAAGAGATTATAAAAGACCCAGAAAGAGACCACATGTGAGATGGATGGATGAAATAAGAAAGTGTGCAGGGATGATGTGGAGAAGAGAAGCTAAAGATCGGAGAAGATGGATTAAACTTGGAGAGACCTTCATCCTGCAGTGGATTCATAATGGTTGATAATGATGATGATGAATATAAAACCACTTCTTTTAGTTAAATTAATCATTTATTAGGCAAAACATATCTGCATTCCTATATATTTCATTTTTCTGCCAATATCTTTATTACAATAAACTAGAAATATTGTTAAATCAGATAGTTGCCCCCTCCCCCCAGTTTCAAAAATCCAGGATATTTTTTTCTATGATTCCCTAACTTTGAACTATTATTTTTTCTTAAAAGTATCTCACTGCTTAGAATGATCCATTATATATAAAAATGTACACAATCTAATTTCTCTTCATTTCTGAATTATTTTAATAAACTATTTTAAACTAGTCTTGCATTGGTGGTCGAGAGGTCAGCGCGACTGCCTTGCACTTGCAAGCAGTTGCCCGGGTTGCGGGTTCGCGTCCCGGCCGATGCTATGACACTTAAAAAAAAAAAAAAAACTATTTTAAACTTAAAAAAAAAGAAGAATTGTATTGAAAATAACTGTTTTTTCTGTATTTTCTTCCACATACACATATCAACACGATTCAATTGCATTTCCCTTTTTGCTATAATTATCTTACGCTTTTTTATCTTAAATTCAACAGATCACAAAATAAATCTTTTAAAATCTAGACGCAATTCCCATTTTTTACATCCATTGCCATTAATAGATTTTTGGAAAATATAAAAAAAAATAACATTGGCTGAGTGCATCGATTTATAGAAAGAAAATACTTAAATGTTCTTACTTTTATTTCAATGATATCGGAAAAATCAACATTGAGAAAGGTGTAAGGCAAGGTGACTCCATATCTCCAAAACTTTTTACAGCAGTGCTGCAAGAAGTATTTTGTGGATTAAAATGGGAAACTAAAGGAATGAAAGTAAATGGAGAGTATTTAAGTCATTTAGATTTTGCAGATGATGTAGTTGTTTTTGCAAATAATGCTTCAGAGCTGCAGGAAATGTTGCAGGAGTTAGCAGATGAAAGTAGAAAAGTAGGACTAAAGATAAATGTTAAAAAGACTAAAGTAATGTTTAATCGATTTGCTCAAAATATGAAAATAAAGATTGATTATGAAGAATTAGAAGAAGTTAACAGTTACAAATACCTAGGTCAAATTATTAATACAGATGGAAACATAATGGAGGAAATTAATCATAGAATTAAACTTGGTTGGAGTGCTTTTGGTAGAAATAACTTGATACTAAAAGGAAATATGCCTATGTATTTGAAAAGAATGGTTTTTAACAAATGTGTTTTACCAGTTCTTACTTATGGATCTGAGACTTGGACACTTAATAGAAGAGCAATACAGAGACTTCAGACCACTCAAAGGAGTATGGAGAGATGTATGTTGGGAGTAACAAGAAGAGATCAAAAATGCAATGTATGGGTAAGACAACAAACAGGTGTTACTGACCTTATTGAAAAAATTAAAAGATTGAAATGGAGTTGGGTTGGACATATTGTTACAAGAAATGATAATAGATGGACAATTGAAATTTTAAACTGGATTCCAAGAGATTGTAAAAGACCCAGAAAGAGACCACATGTGAGATGGATGGATGAAATAAGAAAATGTGCAGGGGTGTTGTGGAAAAGAGAAGCTAAAGATCGGAGAAGATGGATTAAACTTGGAGAGACCTTCATCCTGCAGTGGATTGATAATGGTTGATGATGATGACTTTTATTTCTTACACTTATAAACTCTATCTTACATATGAAATTTATTGCTGGATGAAAGTTTTCTATGAAGTAAATAAGTCAACAATCCCCTTAATGACAAATGATGATTAGATGAACATGTAAATAAACGTTCTGTAATTTAAGTTTTATTATTAAATAACAAAAATACACAGCGTTACTAACAAACAAATAAAATATTCAAAGATAATTTTATCACTTAATGTAAATTCTTAAATATTCGAGTTGCATTTTAATAACAATAACATGATTAGCATTAAATGCATCAAATATTAATTTGCAATAACAGTAATAAAAAAAAGGGCGAAGTTATCAATTATTTAATAAATTACAATTTTAAGACTGGTCAATGAAAGATTTGAAAAATGAATATAATTACAACCTTTTTACTCAATGAATAAACATTTACATGCATTTCAGTAAAAACAACAAAAAAAGTTATATAATAATAAAAACATTACAGAGATTCCTCTTTTTTCATTTTACAAAAGTAATAATTTAATCTACACTATTAAATTTTCTCCTTTTTAAATTTATAAAGTATAAAAAATTTTTAAGAGTTAAATGAAATTTACATCTCAATGTCATTTCTGATAAGTTATTTTAGCACATAACACCAACAATGACATATATTAAAAAAAAAAAAAAGAGTTAAATAGATAAAAAACAATAACATGTTTATTAACATTGATCCAAATATTTTTAACGTTATCTGTTTTTCAGAAAAGTAGAAAAAAAAAAAAGCTTAATTCTTAAAAAAAAATCAACAACAACAAACGTCCACATTAATAATCAAAAAAGCAAGTCATATATAACATGGCAATACTTTTTTCATATGTCATAGCATCTGCCGGGACGCGAACCCACACCCGTCTGCAACCAATTACTTGCTTGCATGGCTGCTGCGATACCTCTCGGCTAACAACGCAAGACATGGCAATACTTTTATAAGCTTGTATTTACAAAAATCTAACGCAGAGAGCGTACCAATAGCTCAAACAAGTTCTTAACTGATAAGTGCAGTATGAGAAAAATTTCTTTATTTGCTTGTAGTGTTTTGTAAAATGGCAGACATGTTTGTGCACTCCAGAAAAACTAGAATGTATTCGAGAGGTTGTTTTTAGATCGCGCGCTGATAACTGTGGAATTTAATTAACGCATTGACGTAATGGCGATCGACAATTCCAAGAAATATTTGTGTTTTTCTACCCCTCTGGAAAAGCTTAGGGGCGAAGACATTACATTGCTTTTTAAACTAAACCAATTATTTATTAGATACACAAATATAATTACTCATATACCTACACAAATAAATGGAGATAGATTTCCAGTCATAAATAATATACAGTAAAAAATTATATTCGTCATAAAATGTCGTAGTTTTTTAAAAGTTGAATTTGTTTCATAAAATCATTGAGGGATTATTCTGTGAGTAGTTTATCTCTGTGAATAAGAATAACAAGAAGATGTCTGATCAAGTCGAGAAAAGTAAAATAATATTAATATCATTCTGGGCAACTGTTTGTTAATGAAACGGTACTCCTTTGATGATTGAATAGCACTTGACTTGACCATCCCCTCTCGAACAACCAAGGAAACAATTAAAAAAAATATTAAGGCATTATGATCTAAAATTTAATCAACATTCTTACTATTTTCTTATATTAAAAATTGCAATTAAGTAGTATTTTTTAAATTTACAATGAATGCTTAACGAAAAATTGTTGCATGCATTTGTTTACATCTATGAGTCTAATCATAGGTAATTAACAGTATTTTGCCATAGAATCGGGAATAATGGTTAATTACTACTATAATTAGATGTTTTTTTTTTTTTAAAAAAGTGCATTTGCTACATAATAGACCATAATTAATAATTTATCAAAAATAGATATGGCAAGGGAAAAAAAAGTTACAATAAGTTTTTTTTTTTCCATTTAAGATAATTAGTATAATAAAATTTATTAATAGCTCAAATATTCTGAATTCCATATTAAAATAAATATAGTAAAGCAAAATAAAAACAAAAGGTATAATAACTTACAAAGATAATTTAAGATTCACAATTTTATATGTCTGCCCTGAAATAAAATATACATACAGTAAACACATTTGTCAATACTAGAATTTGATATGAGAATTAAAAACTGATAAATAAGCTACTTCATACTAACAATTCTAATAAATTATGAGCTATGGCTTGATTTTTATTCGTTGGAATTTCGTTTATGAAATAGTAATTTGTTCTTTATTTTATTAGACCTTTTTGAGGAAACAAGTGATTCAGAAAATATTAAATGACATTTTCATATTAATAATGTACATATCACAGTTTACTTAAGACTATAATCAATTTATAGAACAGCACCGAAAAAAAGTAGAAATGATATATAAAGTCTTCTACAAAATGAATTAATTGGTTCCAGAAGGCTATTGTTGTAGTTTACATTAAAATAATCCATTTCACGCCTGCTATGTGGAGCAAACAACCATTTAAACAGTTTGTGTATATATATAATTAATTGTTTAATGTATTGTATAGTTCGATTTTTATGAAAACTAAAATCTAATTTTTAAAAGCATAAAAATGTAAATATATTTATTTGCAAACAATTGCTTAACTTTTCACAAATGATCACATCATTGATGCTATATATCACCTGCCATTTTATTTTTGATTATTCCACATTAGCAAAAGACATTCCAATTACTTTATAATACTATAAAACAATACAAACTGTTCAATCCAGAAATCATTTTGTTATCCATGCTTTATTTAATTGAGTCTTATTTTTTAAATTGGTGCAAATTGACTGTTTTATCACTTTCTCTTTTAAAGGTGATATGTTTTTCCCTAGCAAAGCTGCACAAATTACAGAAGAAAAATTAAATGTTACACATATATTAAGATATAGTGGTGTTTTATTTAAAGCTAAAATGCTTTAAAAAGTTTAATGCATGTGTTGTTGCATAGCTAATGGAAAGTATCCAATAACAACTATTGCTTTGGACATTTCATGTTTTGCACTTTAAAAGTATGTTCTTTTTAGTATAACATTAATCAGTTTTTAAATTCTGTTTTTATACGATTAAAATTATTATAATATATGCAATTACAGAATACTTTTAAAATATGTATAATATTTTAACCACTAGAAGTAGAAACACACAAAGAAACTAAATTGATAACTAAACCTTACATATTAAAGATGTCCTGTCACTTTAGTATTCATGTATATTCACATTTATTACACATTTTTTTTTGCTTTATAAGCCTTTGGTATAACAAATTTCATTGTATTAAACAAATGTAAAAAAAACAAAACAAAACATTATGCACTTTAAAATAAAACACCATGTATCAAATCTTTTTTAAAAATTAATTCTAACTATTAAAAATTATTTGGATATATCTAGGAATAAGTTCTGTTTTTCTTTGCCTAATACAAAATTTATCATAAATCCACAGGGAAAAATCAGACAATAATAATAAAAATCAGTGAAAGCTAAAAAAAAAAAAGATATTTTCAATAGTGAAAGTTGAATGAATGAAAATACAATAGAAATTTATCTAAATAAATTAACTCAGAGTAGATTGTAGAATTAAATAATTCAAATAATCAAAAATACACAATAATACTCTGATTATAAAAAATGAAATTCAATTAATCAAGATTATTACCCCTATGTTTTAAAATGTAAAATTCAATAATGCTATTTGTATAGTGACAGAAATGAGAAAAAACACAAATTTGTGAAATTTACAGAAAAAGAAAACTATATATTACAAACTCTTTGAGAAAAAGCTAAACAAAAAATGGATTTGAAATTATCCAAATGAAGGTACAGGAGACTGGTTATTCTTTTTTTGATTAAAATAAATTATGATTTCATTAATGTTCTCAATAAATTTAACACAAAAATGATCATTGATGAGACATGTTTATTAATGCAAAACAAAAGAAAAATTATTTGGAAAGATAATAATCAATATTCTTAATCTTTAATAACACTCCAGTAAATGGAAATATAACTTGTAAATTGTTTTAAAAGATTAATTCATTACCATTTTGATAAGTTGGAACTTACGTACTAATCTGGGCAGCAAAATTTTAGTCATTATTAAAATCATTATGATTATTTATAATTGCTAAATATTTGATATGTTTTATTTAATTAATTAAAATAAATTTAACTTTCAAAGATAAATTGGTGAAGATCTCTAGAATATTTTTATACCTACTATACATTCTTTATAAACTTTTAGCTATCACTGACCCACTTATGCTTTAAACATGGCTATCTTTTGGCAGGTAAATAAATTGACATTTAAATTTATTTAATTAAATAAAACATACTATCAAATATTTAGCAATCATAAATAATCATAAGTAATAAAGATTAAAATTTCAACTGTGACAAGACAACATATGAAGAAAAGAAGAAATATAAAAATATTTATGACGTAAAAAAATGTAATAGACAACTGTATGGAACACTATAGAAGAAGATAAAAGTCTCAAAAGTATAAAACAAAATTTTGCTATTGGAAGGAAAGTAATAATAAGGAAAAAATGACACACTATTATTAAAAAAAAAAGAAAATATAATTAAATATGTGGAAGTGTTCTACAAAAATAATAAAGTAATACCTCCCTCTAAGAATTGAATTGTAAAGAAGTAAAATCTATAAAATTAAGAAAATAATTTCAGAAAATAATAGAATTATTTATATCTCTTTAAAAAAAGGTAAGTGAAAAATATAACAATTGATGACAAAATGACACACTAAATGTCTAAATGATAAAGTTACATCACATGATTGGAAGAATGCAAAGGTTGATATTTAAAAAAAAATTGAAGATGTTAGAAATTACAGATTTTTCAGCTCTATACAAGATCTTTACTATGATAATTCCAAATCATCTACAATGAAATTTGAACTCAAATCAACCTCCAAAAAAGTTGGATTTAAAAGTAGTTTTAGTACATTAATTCACATCCAGGTATTAAGAGAAGTTATAAAAAGAATCAATGAGTATGAATTGTGATTATGCTTTAAATTTGTAATTTACAAAAAGACATTTGTTGTTGAAGCATTTAACAGTAATTAATACTTTATAACGTTAAGATATAGACTTGGGATGCTATTCTTAAGAATATTTATCAACATGCAACAATAAGATTAATATTGATAAAAAAATCCTACAGACTGATTCCATATCTCCAAAACTTTTTATAGCAGATTTAGAGGATTATTTTATAGATATAAAATGGGAAGCTAGGAGGATAAAATAAATGTAAGATTAATTATGTCATCTAAAATTTGAAGATGTTATAAATGTTTTTGCAGATAATGCTTCAGAGCTTCAGTTATCATATAAAAGCAAGAAAATAACAGAACAGTTAAATATAATGGTATTTCACAAATAAAACAAAAATTGATAATATTATGAATTAGAAGTTGGCAATTATAGTAACATTATTAATACAGATGGAAACATAATGGATGAAGTTAATGATAAAATTAAATTTGGATGGAGTGCTTTTGATAGAAATAATATTAAAACAAAATACACATCATTGTTTGAAAAGCCACTTTTTAATAGACGTATTTTACCATTTTCTATATAAGATGAATTTTGGACACTTAACAAAATAGAAATATAAAAATTTCAAATTACACAATAAAATGTGAAGGGATAATAGTTGGAGTAACAAAAAAATATCAAAAGCAGAATATATGAGTAAAAAATAAATAAGTATCAATGATATCATTGAAGAAATTAAATGGCTCAAATAAAGCCGAGTTTGGACATAAGGTGCTAGAAAAAAAGATACTAGATAGTCAGTTATAATCTTGAACTGGACTCAAGAGATTTAAAAAACATAGAAAGAAATCTCCTGTGAGAAGGAGGACAATGAGATAAAAAAGTTATTGATTAAACTTGGAGGAATTTTCATCTTGTAGTGGATTGAGAATGTTAAAAAATGATAATAAATTTTAAAATGTAAAATTTTGTAACCCTCCAAAAATTCATAGTTTTAAAAAACTCTTGACCATCCAGTTCCCCATTTATAAAGTACACCTGGGTCTCGTTTTATGCAGTAGATAGGTTCCTCAGAAAAGGCGACAAAAGAAATCGCACAAAAATAGACTTAACTTACCTTGAAAATTGGGGGATACGTGCTGTAATTTTGCAAAAATCACATAAAAGCAAAGCAATAACGTAAAATTACTTTAAAATTCGTATAAAAAAATAAAATAAAATATGACTAATAAAAAATTTCAAATTTGAAAAAAATTGATACAAGACAAACTTTTTTTACTTTTTTTTTTATTAACTACAGTATTTAATTTTATTCAAAACAATATATTTTTATGCATAATTTACATTTTTTCATACGTGTATGGTATTTTAATCATTATCGCTAGTTGAGACATCAGATTCATTGTGATGTGATGTACTGTAGCTTCTTAAATGAAGTCAAGAGGAAATACAATTAAAACGTTTTCCAATCGCTGTTGATGCTTCCCATTTCACTAAGCGATTTAAAATTAAAATTTTTGTTTACAAAGAAATTCATTTTCTTGGGTGTTTTTTTCTCTCCGTTAGAGTAAACTAAAAGTCTAAAATAAAAATAAGAACTTAGACTTATGATAATAAAAAGACAACAACTCACCACTGTTGGGCAAAATTTAATTAAAACTAACAATTAAAAATTAAATTCTTATTTTTGTCTTTAGTTTTTTAATTTCTGATTCCGTTTAAAAATCAAATTTCATCGTGATGTGTATGTTACGTAATTTTTAAATTGTTAATTACAATTAAAAATCCGATTTTAATTGTCAAATTTAATTGTGCCCACCGCTGTTATTCACCTATTAAAAATAAACTTGCAGACACTAAATGATTAATTAATTACATACTCTTTTTATAAAAAGCAAAAATAGAACGTGATTTAAAATGTAAAAACAATAACATACATAGCATTTTTCATCTATAATGTTTGAACAGATTTACATTATAGTCTTGTAAAATTTAATGTGTGTATATAAAATGGGGAAATCCTGATTTTAAGTGAATTATGAACTTCTTGATTGCATAAAACCTATTACAGTACTATTATAAAGCGCTGAAAATATTGAAATTATCAGATGGAAGTCGAACTCCGATAATGCGTTGATACTTTAAATATGATGTGAGTGTGCAAAACTTATATTTAAAGTAATAACGCATTATCGGAGCTCGACTTCTGATCTAATAATTTTTATCATATAAAAAAAAACCGCATACAAAGATATTAAGAAGAAACATGAATCGCATAATTTCAAAATCGCATTAAATAAATCCGCATAAAACGAGACCCGGGTGTATTCCAAACTGGAGCTATAAATGAAATAGCTTTAAAAGAAAATAAGTTAACCAAGCATAAAATTAGATAGTTAAAAATATAAATGTTTTTATGAAGACAAATGGATCTATAATCTCAGTTCTTACAGCATGTTTGTTTACCATATGTTAAATATGTAATTAAGAAACACACCAGAAAAATCTACTTACACTGTCCAGGCAAATTTCATAATTATTGCTAAGGTTTATGGATTTGTAATTTTGCACCATAATTTTTGATTATTTGCATTATAGTCTATATAATGTCATAAACATAGATAATTGATAATAGTCACTGACATAGGTGTGATTTACTATTGGTTGGCATTAATTATCTATAATTTAGCTCTGCTCTTGGCATTGTATTACTGTAGAGTAATGTGTTTTTAAGGTTTAAAGAAATATAATTCTAACTTGTGAATTTTAATCTAGATTGACTTTTATGAGATTTCCATTAATTTCTTGGCAGTTTTGTTATTTTGCAACTTTATTTGGTATTGTTTGTATATAACATCATAGATATGAATGTAAAATATATTCTCCATTTTTTTATCTATACATAATCTAATCTTGGCAACAACTGAAGAGATTTGCTAAAGAGCTTGTGATGTGCTGATCTGTGATAAATTATGATAATAGCCAATCTAATTCTTAGCATTTTTCAGCATACTTAAATATATATATTTAAAGGTAATCCATTTCTGGCCCATAGCCTCGAGTAAAATTATCACCCAACATAATCATTTAAACAGAAAAAATCAAATCAAATATATAAATGTAAAAATGTTGTAAAATACATTTAACTTTTATATAAATTTGAAAAGCATAAATAATCTTTCCTTATTAAAAAATAATTCCATAATAAAAAAATCTTACAAATTAACAAAAATAATATCTAGTATTAATTAAAGCATAAAAGCCCTAAAAACATTGTACAAACTGTAATGTTACTTCATCCAGTAATATTCTGCTGCATTTATTATATTCTAATGTACCTTGTAAAATTTTTTCATTAGAAGATCATTCTTTTTATTATATCCTAATATATCTATCATTTTACTTTGTTCAAAACTCTTGGTCCTTTTTTAAAAAAAAAAATAAAAAAATAATGTTTTTATTTTACATCAATAAAAATACTTTAATAGAAAAATAAAATAAAAATTATTTTTCCTAAATCCAAGTCTATTAACAATTAAGCTATTTGATGTCCTGACAAAGATTTCTCAAATTTCAAATTTTTGCAGATAATTTTTTTTTTTGATTAATATAATCATTTTCATTTTTTCCCCCTTTTCATATATCTAATATCAAATCAATCTTTTACTGCACATATCTTCAAATGAGTAATCAGAAATAAAAGCATTGATTTAAATCCCAAAAATAACAACTAATATACAAAGAATACATACTGCATTAGGCAAGTATAGTTTGGATAATTGATATTTAGTATTGTATATATTTTCTCAATTTATAAAATAAAGCATTTAAAAATATAATTGATTACTATCCTGTTAGTTTTTTATTTATCAAATTTATCAAAAAAAAATTTGAAAAATTGTTTCAGATAACTTTAAAAAGATCAAACAAAAACACACACACATAATGAGAGATTTAAAACATATTTAAAAATAAACAGAAAAAAGAGAAGGGACAAACTATTCATATACACCTGGCTCATTTTACGCGATAGATAGATTCCTCAGAAAACACACGCAAACAAAATCACGCAAAAATAGACGTAACTTTCAATGAAAAAGGGGGGTTGCGGTCTGTGATTTTTCAAAATTCGCGTAAAAGCAAAGCACCAACGTAAAATTACTTTAAAATTCGCGCAAAAAAAAAAATAAGGAAATAAAATATGACTAATAAAAAATTTCAAAATTGAAAAAATTGATACAAGACAAACTTTTTTTAACTATAATATTTAATTTTACTCAAAATAATATATTTTTATGTATAATTTACAGTACAGTAATTTACATTTTTTTATACACGTTTAAATTATTATCGCTATTTGTCAAAAAAAAAAAAACACGGTCATTTGCAAACTGAGGAAATACAACTAGCGCCAACTTCACACTGATGTTGTGTCAATGGTTTTCTGGTGACAACATAATTAGTAATTAATCTTTGAGATGATGATTTTACTAATTGTTTATGAAACTAACAACTAAAAATTAAATTCTTATTTTTGTCTTTAATTTTTTAATTTTCAATTCCGTTTAAAAATCAAATTTCACATCACATTAATTTGAAGTCACCAAGTAATTTTTAAATTGTTAATTACAATTAAAAATCAGATTTTAATTTTTAATTGTCAAATTTAATTGTGACAACTGATTATGTTCTTTTTTAAAAACCAAAAACAGAATGTGATTTAAAATGCAAAATTAACACGCACAATGTTTGAACAAATTCACATTATAATCTTGTAAAATTTAATGCGTGTATACATAAAATGTGGAAATCATAATTTTAATTTCATTATTGCATAAAATCTTACTATTATAAAGCACTGAAAATATTGAAATTATTAAGATGAAAGTCGAATTCCAATAATGTGCTATTACTTTCAATATAACGTAAGTGCGCAAATTTTATTATTTAAAGTAATAGCGCATTATCGGTATTCAACTTCTGGTGAAACAGGAATCGCGTAACTTCAAAATCGTGTTAAATAAATCCGCGTAAAAAGAGACCCAGGTGTAATTATTAATTCTAAATAAAATTACCAATACAGTTTTAATAAACTGATGACAGAATTAAACTCACAATTTAATATTTATACAAGTAATAAATTAATAGTCCAATCTCAAAATGTATAATAATTATTATTAATAAAAATGTTTTCAGGAGAAAGGTCAATCTGTCATTTCTACATGTCTAACAGGAATATATATATATAAATTAAATATAACAAAGAAACACAGTCTTCTATTTTAAAAATAGCCCATTAATTTCAATATATATATAATAAACCACACACAAACTTCTTTATAAATCATGATTTACTATATGAATGTAAAAAAAGTATACTCCAACATTTCGATTATATTCTTTTATAGACTTTATCAAGGAACAAGTAAAAAATACAAATATCCCATAATATGTAATAGGTTGATTTAATTAAATAATTAGGGGATTATCTTAAGAAAGATATTTAACAAACGAAAGTAATAAAAGTTAACATTGTTTGTTACAAGAGTTTTAAGGTAAAAGGTATTTGTTATATGTATTATAGAATATTTTGTATTTATTGTTTTTATGTATTTTTTAGTTATTCCTTGATAAAGACTATAAAAGAATATAGTAGAAATAGAGTATATTTTTTGTACATTATAATAGTTGAGATTATAAATCAGGATTTATAAAGAAGTTTGTGTATAGTTTGTTGTATATATATTAATATGTATATATTATTTTATATAATACTATATGTAATTTATTTATTTATCAAGCTTACAATATTTATAAAATATTTGATAACTATTAACTGCTTTTATCCAGTATTATGAAAATAAGTAAATTTCTATTTTTTTCATAATAATCTTTGAAATATTATTAATTCTGACATTAAGATTAATACATATCTCTGTTGTCCACTTAATATTTTCCTTGGGTCCATCCCATGAATTGCTCATTTTTATTTCTGATTTGTATAGCTTATAATTTCAATAATAATTTTAGAAAATAATAAGGAACCTTTTTTCTTAAAAAAATTTGCATGATAGCAAAGATGAATATAAGTGAGAACAAAACAACTTCAATAGAAACATTATGTGCAAAAAAAAAAGCTAAAATGTTAAGTAACTTTTGCAATTTAAAGTGACTTTTGAATGCAAGAGGAGAAGCATGCAATCATAACATTATTTTTACTCAGACAAAAGTTTTTTTTTTTTTTAAACTGTAAAAATATAATAATATTTAATATCATTTTAAAAAAATATTTTTTCTTTCTAAATATATATATACATTTAAAAATGGCAAGAATATATTTTTCCATGATTACTTCATTAAAAGGCCATATATGATGAAATTTTTTTTTTACTTAAAACAAAATCAACAGAAAGAAGCTCACATTGGAAAGATTAAGTAAAAACAAAGTGACATAATCAGCAGCAAAACTGTACAATTTCTTCAGTTTATGTTTCAATTTATAGTAAATGAAATATATATATATATATATATATATATATATATGTAAATATATATATATATATATATATATATATATATATATTGTACCCTTACTTTTCGATGTATAATATAACTTGAAATACGACTAGCTCAATTAAAATTAATGCTTAATTTAAAATTTGCATATCTATCTTTAATTCACTTTTATATTATCATATTCTAATTAAATTTATTATCAATTATCAAAATCAATATAATTTTATAGCATGTACTAATTAAATAAATATTTAATTTAAATCATGAGATTGTGATGTAAAGTTACAAAGTAATAAGTAGATTTACATTGAGTCAGTATCTTCTAAGACATTGTCTCAATGGCATAAGAATATTGTCACCTCCTTATTAACTTACTACCACCTTTACAGCATTCTTATGGCTTTTAAATAAAATAAATTATCTTTATTAATAATAAATAAATAAATCTTAACTTTTAATTTTTAAAAAATATAATTAAATAATCTCAGGTTCTTCTAATTATCTTAAAGTAATGATAACTCATGTAAATAAGTATGATATGGGATTTTATATCAAACCTAAATACACCCAACTTATACTAATAATAATAATACTCAATACTAATCCTAGGGTATAACTTAGTCTTATTTATTTTGGTTATATCACCAATCATTAAATACATAAATAATCATGTATATATCTTTTATCTTCATATAGTATCTTAATCTTGGAATAAATCAAAATCTTATAATTCAATAATCTATGGCAACAAATAATATTGTATTCTTATATTATGCATCATAAATACTCTATGACCATTATAATATTATATGTTAATGTCAATCAATTCTTATAAAATGATATCAGGAAAATATTGTATCTATTTCTAAATAATAATAATAAATTCATATTGTGCAAATATTATGTTTGTTCAAATTATCTGCTGTCAAATGCTGTGGTGCAAAATAATGAACTCGACACACTTTTAAAACAAATTAAACAAATTTATTTACATTAACTTTGATTAAGAATTTATTTACAATATTTACAGTTCAACTTATGAAAACAAAGAAAAATAAATTTAAGAAAATAATAATAATACAATATGTTTACACTATTATTAACTCATACTCCTATAAGTAATTATACATTCTTTAAATGCTGTATTAATAACATAAAGTATGTTTTCAAAACTCAGACTTTAAATAAATATCAGTGAACTTCAATTATTACACAGAAAAATTTATGTAAATAATCTTTATGTAGCATATGTAAACAATTAAACTTTATTAATTAAATTGCTACATCACTTAAGTATTGCTATTATTCATTTTATAATGTACTAGTATGTGTTTACTTTATTATCAGCATTACTTTAATAGCATAATATAGAAATTAATGTATCCTTGTAATGTAATAACAAATAATTGATTATAATTTTATATTTCACTTAATGCAATTCATGCTATATGTTTTTATTAAATATGCATTACATATATGTACTGTTAAAATAATAATATTTAAATTATTCATCAATTTCAAATTCATAAAGCACTATATTAGATAAATTCTATGATTCTTTTCTGTGTGAAATTATTACTTTAATCCAGGTGTTATACTACTCCTTCCTAATAAATTTCTATCTACAAAACATCCTTTAAAACTTATTTAAACTTTCCAGAAAAACAATCATCTACTTTACATAAATACTAATTATTCAAAACTATTTATACTTCATCATATTTATATTCAGGAAAACTCCAACTCAAATATAAACTTCTACATAAAACTTAGCTTAAGTTATCCAATGAAATAAAAATAAAAATATAGACTTTTAACTCTCTTCCTAATTTGCAATATAAAATAATTACTTATAAACAATAAATATAATTCTAATACTATAACATAAAAACAATATCAAAATTTATTAACGAAAGAATCATATAATTATTTCTAAGCTTTTTATGTAATGTTGCATCGTATTTATTTCATAAATTCAAATTATGCATATTTAAATAAAACTGTCACTGCCAATATAATGTGTGTGTATTTTTAAAACAATCATACATTCATTCAAAATAACATATCATTCGGTTGATCTAAAGAAAACATATTAAATACATTAAAATTATTATTATTATACAATTTTTACCATCAATAATGATTTAATGTACAGTCCATCTTCCAATATTCTTCGGAATTACAGCTTCATAAAATAATTCACATTTACACATCACGATTATTCTTTAACATATTACGTTTTATATTAATTATAAAATAAACTTATGCAATTAATTATTATATTATTTTTAGTTACTATTTTAAGAAATGTACCTATCTTATTTTTAATAGATTAATAATATTTAAATTTTATATTAAATAAATAAATAGAATTTATATTACGTAATTCCAGCGATGTTTTCTTTTAACCATAATAGTTCTTAAAATCCAAGGTACACATTTACTAGAACACCATTTCCTGTTTCCGGTCCATCACGTGTTTTTTTAAAAGTTTATGAAAAATGATAACGTTCTTTTAAAACAAAATAAAAGTTAATTCCTCCATAAGAAATAAAATAAAATTAAAAATAGTTTATAGGCTCCGGATCTAGTTCTTTTAAGAATATTATTTAAAAGTTATTATCTTAGCTTAGTCTTTAGTTTTATGAAAAATTATCATTTAATTACTTTTAAATTAACTGGGACGTCCACTTATTACTTGCACATTTCTTAATAAAAAATCCAGGTAAGAATAAGTTTCTTTATTTATAAACGACCTGCGTTTAAATTATTTTAATATAATAATTTTATTATATTAAGATTTTTAGCTAATTATATTTCAATTTACTTGCTTTTAAAATTATCAACATTCAGTCTTTTAAAACATAAAGACTTAACAAGGCAAGTATTTATAAAACTACTTTCATTTTTAATATCTTTACTTAAGATATATTTTTAAATTTATAGCTTGCAAAAATACTTTCTTCATAAGAAGTATTTTATTCTTTAAAATATCTATTTTCTAATAATCACTATTAATTAGCTTTTAAAATTATATACTGTCCAAAATACTACTTTTCTCCATCTCGTAATTTTCCGAACTAATCCAGCGTTTGTCATATTTCTAGGATAAAGTTTCCGATATATTTTCACTATATATGATGTTCCCATGACCATTTGCATGTAAATTGAGCTTCAATTTAGAGACGATTGATAGGGAAAATTAAATTAATACTGCATGTCTATCATTTAAAATTTCTATAACTTATTTACAAAGACACTCTTATAATTTTGAAAAATGATTTTTAAAAGCGTCTATAAAATTACTTAGCTATTTTTCTAATAGCACAATTAACTTGAAAATTCAATCACAGAGTCCTCTCCTAACAATTGAACTGAGCTTTTATACCGGAAGAAACTTCCCATTTGATTGGTAGATTAAACAATCAACTTGTTGGCTTATTTACATATTTACCAACAACACAAAATTAAAATAAATAATGACTTATTTAATATTTAATATTTATTACATTATTAAATTTTTAAATAATCTTTATCGTTTATTTAAATCTATTAAACATTTTTTAAAAATATATTATTTCACTTGATTTTGATTTTAACTTTTATAAGATTATTTTTAAATAAACTAAATATTTTTTATACGTCATATTTTTAAAACAATATTTTAAAATCAGATTTAATATTCTACATTGATTTATCTTTATTTTATCTCGTGATAACTCACGTATTATTTATAAATTTATAACATGATTTTTTTAAAATAGTTTTGCAACTTTATTAGATAACTTCCAAGCATGTTTGTGTATATTTACTTAACATCTGTTTTTTTTTTATAACACAAGAAACGCTTATCCTCGTCTAAAAATAAACTAACAATTGCATTTTTTTAAAATAAATATTTTAAATAAATAAGATATTACAACAGATTTTAAAATCACTATCCAATATTATTAAAATCAAATATTAGTCTTCTATTTAAGTACTTATAATAATTAAAATATTTATATTCTCTTATAATATTATTTTATCAACAATAAACATATGCATTTAATTTTACTTGTCTTTTAAATACTTTTAGCTTTAAATACCTATTTATTAAATATATTCATGCAGTATTGACTATGGCCATTATTCCCAACTATATATTATAATCATCATCATTCAAAATGTCTCTCTCAATATTAGCACAATTTTACATATCAAATACTCATAGATTGCTTTACTTAAATCTTTTGAAATATTACCATAAGCAAAATCAACATCACATATTTAAATATATCTTAAATTTAAAATTTTTAATAGATTAGCACAAAAATTAGATGGTGACCCATACAAAAGGGCACATATTCCCCTCCTTCGGATAAAATTTTAAATTTAACATCCATCTTCATCTTCTTTAATCCACATTTATCACCTTCATCTTTCTTATCATTAAATATTATAATAAATTACTTTGACATAAAATTTTATAAAGCATTGAAACATCATCTTAAATCTCAATTAGAAAACACTTTTAAATAAAACTACAATGATTTTCTTTTACTTTATAAAATAAGTTTCATTTTTCTTTACTCATCTCTTAACTAGGTTACTTTTATTTCCCTAATATTTCTATAAACATTAAATATTTAAATTCTTTTAAATACACTTTTAAATAAACTACTGTAAATACATATTCCTATAGTTAATACTATATTTTAAACTACTTTATGTATTTTACTTCCAAATTTATTGCTAGTTTCATCAGCAATTTTATAGATCATTGTTTAATAAATCTATATACTTCTCATTTTAAAAGATTAACTTGATCCCTTAAGATTGATCAATTTCATGATCACTACTATAATATAAATTAATCTTTCATAAGATCTCCTTACATATACTTTAAATATATGAGTCTTTATACTTTATATCTTTATTACTCAACTTTTACCTAAACATATTTACTTTAATAGCTAATTCCACATTTTATTTTAGTCATTCTGACCAAAATTTATTTCTCCCAAAATTATTATTTATTAACTCAATAAATAATATCTTATTATACATATTTTGTAAACTTCTTCAATTAAATCTTTATCTATTTTGCTAACTCATAATATATAATAAATTATTTCCTTATGTAAAGCACTATATTTAAACATTACATTAAATTCTTTGTTCACAATACATTCTTAAAATTGTAACTCACACTTCAGAAGGAAATGGAATTAAACTCCTTGCATTATACGTCCCTTTTTCCCCATCTGGTGTGGTTAACATACAGGCATTTCCCCCTTACTTTGAAGGTTGCTAACATAGAAATATCTTATGTTTATTTTGCAAAGCCAAAAAAAAATAATAATAATATAATGCCATAATACATTATCAAATACACATCCTCTTTAAGAATTATTTGTCTTAATTATTATATATCTTCTTCTTTAAATCTAAAATTTAATTCTCTTTCTCCTTTCTTAAATCTCACCTTAACTTTTCCTATCTTCTTTCCTTTATTAAGATTATTCTCAAAAAATTTTGTTATAAATTTCTCATTCTTTGAACATTTAAGTCTTACTTTTATCTTGCTTAAATCTTTATTCCAATTAAATTTTCCATTTATAACTTCATCATTAGGTATTAAGTTCCTAATTCCTTCAAATAATATTTCTTTAAAAATATCAGCTTGTAAATGAATATTTTGATCATTAACAATACATTTAGATATCACTTCTTGCAGTTTATTCTTAAATTTATTACTACTGATATCTATAATTTTTAATAATTCATGCTCTAACAACTCTAAATACTTTTGCTTTGAAGATTTTGATTTTATCTTCGTAAATCTCCCAAATCTTTTATCATCAACATAATATTTCTTAAAATTATTAATTTGGTCTATAGTTCTTTCTCCAACTAACTTCTCATAGGATTTACACATTCCTATCATTTCATTAGTTAATTTAAAATACGCTTTGGGATTCTCCAGTATTTTTTTATATAATTCATTCCTACTATTAATTATTTCAATAGATTTTACAGGAATCTCTTTTTTATTCTGAACTATATCTTCTTTAATACTTCTAACTTCTTCATTAATATGATTTATATCATTCTTTACTTCATAAATTTTATCTTTTACATTTAAATTATTACTCTCTATTTTCTGATCTAACTTACTATTTTTTACTTGATATTGGCCAGTAGATTCTTCTATTTGCTCTTTAACACTTTTAATTATGTTTTCTGAAATTTCTCTCAATTTTCTATCTAAAAATTCTTTTTTATCATAACTTTTTATTATGTCTACCTTTATAGATTCAAGTACTTCCCCATTTTTACCCAATCTTTTATTTAGATTATCCATTCTATCTATTATTACTTTTCCATAATTCTTTATAATTTCAGAATTATCCTTTATTTCTGCTTTAATAGAATTACTCTCCTCTTTCATTTCTTCCATATTTATATTCATATTTTTTATCTCTTTCTTAATAGAATCATTATCTTCTTTTAAAGAATCTAATTTTAAACTATTTTTATTATTCTCCTCTTTCATTTCTGCTTTTATTTCTTCTTTTAAAGACTTATTCTCCTCTTTCATTTCTTTCATTTCTTCTCTTAAAGAATCTAATTTAATATTCGTATTTATATTCATATCTTTCATTGAATTCATAAGACCTTGACTCATTAATTCTAAATGTTTCATAAAATCAGACATTGAAAAGTTATCTACATCTTTCTTAGTTTTTACTACTTCTCTGTCTGTTGTTTTAAAAATTATCTCTTCCTCCTCCTCTATTTCACTATCCATACTTTGAGTATTTTCTAATACTGTTTCTGAATTTGCTAATTTCTCTATTTCTTTACTCTCCACACAACTATTATCCTCAACAACAAAATTGGACATTTCAACTTCTAAATCTTTATCCCAATTATTCATTTTTATAGTTTTTTTAAAATTCAATTTTATTATTATGCAGTATTTATTATCAATAATTTTCAAAATAATTTCCCATCAACCTTCCCATCTCCACTCAATTCACTTCTACAATTAGTCATAAAATAATATCCTTGAAAACTCTACATTATTTATTATTAAATAATTATTTAACTTCCAATAACAAAATTGTGTCATATCATTTATTTTCACACCTATGATCCACAGACAATTTGCACATAATATATAATATTAAGTATTCATCTAAAATATTTTAAGAATTGACATGGTCATATTATAAAATAATCCTTTGCCACATTTCCATAATTTACATATTTATCTACTTATTAACTTAAAATCAATATAGTACTAAATTTCCAAAAACTATATTATAGATACCACATAAAAATATAACAACTTTATTAATAAGATCTTTATTCTAATTTTACAATCAGCATTTAATCAATTATAAATATTGTTATAAAATACCAACTATTTACATTTAATAAATATACCAACCACTAAATCCTAAATCACACATTTTAATACATACACTATTTTTATTAAATAATTATACCTATCATTTTACTCTACTAACATATATATTATTCCTAAAATTATGTATCCTAATTCTTAATTAAATATCTAAGCCTAAAATGATTAGTTACTAAAATCTTTCTTTTCCATCTATCGGGCCGATAAAATTGTAACTCTAACATATCAATAGCCCATTACGTTGCCGGCGCCAAAATCAACTTACCCTTTGTACCCTTACTTTTCGATGTATAATATAACTTGAAATACGACTAGCTCAATTAAAATTAATGCTTAATTTAAAATTTGCATATCTATCTTTAATTCACTTTTATATTATCATATTCTAATTAAATTTATTATCAATTATCAAAATCAATATATTTCTATAGTATGTACTAATTAAATAAGTATTTAATTTAAATCATGAGACTGTGAAGTAAAGTTACAAAGTAATAAGTAGATTTACATTGAGTCAGTATCTTCTAAGACATTGTCTCAATGGCATAAGAATACTGTCACCTCCTTATTAACTTACTACTACCTCTACAGCATTCTTATGGCTTTTAAATAAAATAAATTATCTTTAATAATAATAAATAAATAAATCTTAACTTTTAATTTTTAAAAAATATAATTAAATAATCTCAGGTTCTTCTAATTATCTTAAAGTACTGATAACTCATGTAAATAAGTATGATATGGGATTTTATATCAAACCTAAATACACCTAACTTATACTAATAATAATAATACTCAATACTAATCCTAGGGTATAACTTAGTCTTATTTATTTTGGTTATATCATCAATCATTAAATAAATAAATAATCATGTATATATCTTTTATCTTCATATAGTATCTTAATTTTGGAATAGATCAAAATCTTATAATTCAATAATCTGTGGCAATAAATAATATTGTACTCTTATATTATGCATTATAATTATTCTATGACCATTGTAATATAATATGTTAATGTCAATCAATTCTTATAAAATGATATCAGGAAAATATTGTATTTATTTCTAAATAATAATAATAAATTCATATTGTGCAAATATTATGTTTGTTCAAATTATCTGCTGTCAAATGCTGTGGTGCAAAATAATGAACTCGACACACTTTTAAAACAAATTAAACAAATTTATTTACATTAACTTTGATTAAGAATTTATTTACAATATTTACAGTTCAACTTATGAAAACAAAGAAAATAAAATTAAGAAAGATAATAATAATACAATATGTTTACACTATTATTAACTCATACTCCTATAAGTAATTATACATTCTTTAAATGCTGTATTAATAACATAAAGTATGTTTTCAAAAACTCAGACTTTAAATAAATATCAGTGAACTTCAATTATTACACAGAAAAATTTATGTAAATAATCTTTATGTAGCATATGTAAACAATTAAACTTTATTAATTAAATTGCTACATCACTTAAGTATTGCTATTACTCATTTCATCATGTACTAGTATGTGTTCACTTTACTATCAGCATTACTTTAATAGCATAATATAGAAACTAATGTATCCTTGTAATGTAATAACAAATAATTGATTATAATTTTATATTTCACTTAATGCAATTCATGCTATATGTTTTTATTAAATATGCATTACATATATGTACTGTTAAAATAATAATATTTAAATTATTCATCAATTTCAAATTCATAAAGCACTATATTAGATAAATTTTATGATTCTTTTCTGTGTGAAATTATTACTTTAATCCATGTGTTATACTACTCCTTCCTAATAAATTTCTATCTACAAAACATCCTTTAAAACTTATTTAAACTTTCCAGAAAAACAATCATCTACTTTACATAAATACTAATTATTCAAAACTATTTATACTTCATCATATTTATATTCAGGAAAACTCCAACTCAAATATAAACTTCTACATAAAACTTAGCTTAAGTTATCCAATGAAATAAAAATAAAAATATAGACTTTTAACTCTCTTCCTAATTTGCAATATAAAATAATTACTTATAAACAATAAATATAATTCTAATACTATAACATAAAAACAATATCAAAATTTATTAACGAAAGAATCATATAATTATTTCTAAGCTTTTTATGTAATGTTGCATCGTATTTATTTCATAAATTCAAATTATGCATATTTAAATAAAACTGTCACTGCCAATATAATGTGTGTGTATTTTTAAAATAATCATACATTCATTCAAAATAACATATCATTCGGTTGATCTAAAGAAAACATATTAAATACATTAAAATTATTATTATTATACAATTTTTACCATCAATAATGATTTAATGTACAGTCCATCTTCCAATATTCTTCGGAATTACAGCTTCATAAAATAATTCACATTTACACATCACGATCATTCTTTAACATATTACGTTTTATATTAATTATAAAATAAACTTATGCAATTAATTATTATATTATTTTTAGTTACTATTTTAAGAAATGTACCTATCTTATTTTTAATAGATTAATAATATTTAAATTTTATATTAAATAAATAAATAGAATTTATATTACGTAATTCCAGCGATGTTTTCTTTTAACCATAATAGTTCTTAAAATCCAAGGTACACATTTACTAGAACACCATTTCCTGTTTCCGGTCCATCACGTGTTTTTTTAAAAGTTTATGAAAAATGATAACGTTCTTTTAAAACAAAATAAAAGTTAATTCCTCCATAAGAAATAAAATAAAATTAAAAATAGTTTATAGACTCCGGATCTAGTTCTTTTAAGAATATTATTTAAAAGTTATTATCTTAGCTTAGTCTTTAGTTTTATGAAAAATTATCATTTAATTACTTTTAAATTAACTGGGACGTCCACTTATTACTTGCACATTTCTTAATAAAAAATCCAGGTAAGAATAAGCTTCTTTATTTATAAACGACCTGCGTTTAAATTATTTTAATATAATAATTTTATTATATTAAGATTTTTAGCTAATTATATTTCAATTTACTTGCTTTTAAAATTATCAACATTCAGTCTTTTAAAACATAAAGACTTAACAAGGCAAGTATTTATAAAACTACTTTCATTTTTAATATCTTTACTTAAGATATATTTTTAAATTTATAGCTTGCAAAAATACTTTCTTCATAAGAAGTATTTTATTCTTTAAAATATCTATTTTCTAATAATCACTATTAATTAGCTTTTAAAATTATATACTGTCCAAAATACTACTTTTCTCCATCTCGTAATTTTCCGAACTAATCCAGCGTTTGTCATATTTCTAGGGTAAAGTTTCCGATATATTTTCACTATATATGATGTTCCCATGACCATTTGCATGTAAATTGAGCTTCAATTTAGAGACGATTGATAGGGAAAATTAAATTAATACTGCATGTCTATCATTTAAAATTTCTATAACTTATTTACAAAGACACTCTTATAATTTTGAAAAATGATTTTTAAAAGCGTCTATAAAATTACTTAGCTATTTTTCTAATAGCACAATTAACTTGAAAATTCAATCACAGAGTCCTCTCCTAACAATTGAACTGAGCTTTTATACCGGAAGAAACTTCCCATTTGATTGGTAGATTAAACAATCAACTTGCTGGCTTATTTACATATTTACCAACAACACAAAATTAAAATAAATAATGACTTATTTAATATTTAATATTTATTACATTATTAAATTTTTAAATAATCTTTATCGTTTATTTAAATCTATTAAACATTTTTTAAAAATATATTATTTCACTTGATTTTAATTTTAACTTTTATAAGATTATTTTTAAATAAACTAAATATTTTTTATACGTCATATTTTTAAAACAATATTTTAAAATCAGATTTAATATTCTACATTGATTTATCTTTATTTTTATCTCGTGATAACTCACGTATTATTTATAAATTTTATAACATGATTTTTTTAAAATAGTTTTGCAACTTTATTAGATAACTTCCAAGCATGTTTGTGTATATTTACTTAACATCTGTTTTTTTTTTATAACACAAGAAACGCTTATCCTCGTCTAAAAATAAACTAACAATTGCATTTTTTTAAAATAAATATTTTAAATAAATAAGATATTACAACAGATTTTAAAATCACTATCCAATATTATTAAAATCAAATATTAGTCTTCTATTTAAGTACTTATAATAATTAAAATATTTATATTCTCTTATAATATTATTTTATCAACAATAAACATATGCATTTAATTTTACTTGTCTTTTAAATACTTTTAGCTTTAAATACCTATTTATTAAATATATTCATGCAGTATTGACTATGGCCATTATTCCCAACTATATATTATAATCATCATCATTCAAAATGTCTCTCTCAATATCAGCACAATTTCACATATCAAATACTCATAGATTGCTTTAATTAAACCTTTTGAAATATTACCATAAGCAAAATCAACATCACATATTCAAATATATCCTAAATTTAAAATTTTTAATAGATTAGCACAAAAATTAGATGGTGACCCATACAAAAGGGCACAATATATATATATATATATATATTTGTACCCTTACTTCTCGATGTATAATACAGTTTGAAATACGACTAGCTCAATTAAATTATAATGCTTAATTAAAATTTGCATATCTATCTTTAATTTACTTTTATACTATCATATTCTAATTAAATTTATTATCCATTATTAAAATCAATATAGTTCTGTAGTATGTACTAATTAAATAAGTATTTATCAAAATCATGAGACTGTGAAATAAAGTTACAAAGTAATAAGTAGATTTACATTGAGTCAATATCTCCTAAGACATTGTCCCAATGGCATAAGAATACTATTACCTCCTTACTATCCTCTTACTACATCTACAGCATTCTTATGGCTTTTAAATAAAATAAACTATCTTTAATAGTAATAAAATAAATCTCAACTTTTATTAAGAAAATATAATTAAATAATCTCAGGCTCTTCTAATTATCTTAAAGTAATGATAACCCATGTAAATAAGTATGATAAGGGATTTTATATCAAACCTAAATACATCTAACTTATTTTAATAATAATATACAATACTAGTCTTAGAGTATAACTTAATTTTATCTATTTCTGTTATATCATCAATTATTAAATAAATAATCATATGTATATCTTTTATTTTCATATAGTATCTTTATTTTGGAATAGATCAAAATCTTATAATTCAATAATCTGTGGCAATAAATAACATTGTACTCTTATAATGTGCATTACAATTACCCTATGACCATAATAATATTATATGTTAATATCAATCAATTCTTATAAAATGATATCAAGAAAATATTGTGTTTATTTCTAAATAATAATAATAAATTCATATGGTGCAAATACTATATTTATTCAAATTATCTGTTGTCAAATGCTGTGGTGTAAAATAATGAACTCGACACACTTTTAAAACAAATTAAACAAATTTATTTACATTAACTTCAATTAAGAATTTATTTACAATATTTACAGTTCAAAATTATGAAAAACAAAGAAAAATAAAAAAATAAGAAAATAATAATACAATATGTTTACACCGTTATTACTTCATACTCCTAATAAGTAATTATACATTCTTTTAAAATGCTGTACTAATAACACTGAAGTATGCTTTTAAAACTTAGACTTTAAATAAATATCAGTGAACTTCAATTATTACACAGGAAAATTTATTAAAACAATATTTATGTAGCATGTGTAAACAATTAAACTTTTTTAATTAAATTGCTACATCACTTAAGTATTACTGTTATTCATTTCATCATGTACTAGTATGTGTTTATTGTACTATCAGCATTACTTTAATAGCATAATATAGAAACTAATGTATCTTTATAATGTAATAACAAATAATTGATTATAATTTTATATTTCACTTAATGCAATTCATGCTACATGTTTTATCAAATATGCATTACATATATGTACTGTTAAATAATAATATTAAAATTATTCATTAATTTCAAATTCATAAAGTATTACATTAGATAAATTCTATGATTCTTTTTATGTAAAAATATTACTTTACTTTATGTGTTATTCTACTCCTTCTTAATAACCTTCTATCTACAAAAACATCCTCTAAAACTTATTTAAACTTTCCGGAAATACAATCATCAAATTTAAATAAATAATAATTATCCAAACTATTTATACTTCATCATCTATATTCGGTAAATCTTCAACTCAAATATAAACCTCTACATAAAACTTAACTTAATTTATCCAATAAAATAAAATAAAATATAGACTTTTAAAATCTCTTTCTAACTTGCAATAAAATAATTACCTATGAATAACAAATATAATTCCAATACTATAACATAAACAAAATACTAAAATTTATTTACGAAAGAATCATATAATTATTTCTAAGCTTCTTATGTAATGTTGCATCGTATTTATATCATAAATTCAAATTATGCATATTTAAATAAAACTGTCACTGCCAATATAATGTGTGTGTATTTTTAAAATATTTATACATTCATTCAACAATAACATATCATTTGGTTGATCTAAAGAAAACATATTAAATACATCAAAATTATTATTATTATAAAATTTTTACCATAAGCAATGATTTAATGTACAGTCCATCTTCCAATATTCTTCGGAATTACAGCTTCATAAAATAATTCACATTCACACTTACAATCATTCTTTAACATATTACGTGTTATATTAACTATAAGATAAACTTCTACAATTAATTATTATATTATTTTTAGTTATTATTTTAAGAAATGTACCTATCTTATTTTTAATAAATTAATAATATTTAAATTTTATGTTAGATAAATAAAACAGAATTCATATTACGCAACTCCAGCGATGTCTTCTTTTCCACCATATAGTTCTTTAATCCTAGGCATAAATTCACTAAAACACCATTTCCTTTTCCGGTCTATCACGTGTTTTCTTTAAAAGTTTTATAAAAATGATAACGTTCTTTTTTAGAAAATAAATTATAAGTAAAACAAAATAAAATTAAAATAGTTTATAGGATCCTGATTTAGTTCTTTCCAGAATATTATTTAAAAGTTATTATTTTAACTTAGTCTATAGTTAATAAAATCGTATACTTAATTATTTTAAAATTGACTTGGACATCCACGTATTACTTGCGCATTTCTTAACAAAATATCCAGGTAAGAATAAGCTTTTTCATCTAAAACAACCAGCGTTTAGACTATTTTAATATAATAATTTTATTATATTAAGACTTTTAGCTAATTATACTTTCAATTTATTTGCCTTTTAAAATTGTCAACATTCAGTTTTTTAAACCTAAAGACTTAACAAGGCAAGTATTTATAAAACTACTTTTATTTCTAATATCTTTACTTAAGATATATATTTAAATTTATAGCTTGCAAAAATACTTTCTTCATAAAGAAGTATTTTATTTTTTAAAATATCTATTTTCTAATAGTCAATAGCAATTAGCTTTTAAAATTATATACTATCCAAAATAATACTTTTCTCCATCTCGTAACTTTCCGAACTAATCCAGCGTTTGTCATATTTCTAGTATAAAGTTTCCGATATATTTTCACTATATATGATGTTCCCATGACTATTTGCTTGTAAATTGAGCTTCAATATAGAGACGATTGATAAGGAAAAATTAAATTAACACTGCATGTCTATCATTTAACAATTTTATAAATTATTTATAACGACACTCTTGTAATTTTAAAATTGATTTTGAGAGCGTCTATCAAATTTACTTTGCTATTTTTAATAACACAATTAACTTGAAAATTCAATCACAGAGTCCCCTCCTAACAATTGAACTAAGCTTTTATACCGGAAGAAACTTCCCATCTGATTGGTACATTTAAACAATCAACTTGCTGGCTTATTTACATATTTACCAACAACACAAAATTAAAAATAAATAATGACTTATTTAATATTTAATATTTACTACATTATTAAATTTTTAAAATAATCTTTATCATTTATTTAAATCCACTAAACATTCTTTTAAAATATTCTTACTTACTTGATTTTAATTTTAACTTTTAGAAGATTATTTAAAATAAACTAAGTCTTTTTTATACGCTATATTTTTAAAGCAATACTTTAAAATCAGATTTAATATTCTACATTGATTTATCTTTATTTTATCTCGTGATAGCTCACGTATTATTTATAAATTTTATAACATGATTTTTAAAATAGTTTTGCAATTTTACTAGATAACTTCCAAGCATGTGTGTGCATATTTAACTAACATCTGTTTCTACAACACAAGAAACGCTTGTTATAATCTAAAAATAACTAACAATTGCATTTTTAAAATAAACATTTTTTTAAAATAAATAAGATAATATAACAGATTTTAAATTAATAATTTGATATTATAAAATCAAATATTAATCTTCTATTTATGTACTTATAATAATTAAAATATTTATATTCTTTTATAACATTATTTTATCAACAATAAATATATGCATTTAATTTTAACTTGTCTTTTAAACACTTTTAGTTTTAAATACCTACTTATTAAATATATTAATGCAGTATTAACTATGGCCAGTTTTCCCAACCATATACTACTATCATCTTTACTTAAAATGTCTCTCTCAATTTCAGCACAATTTCACATATCAAATACTCATAGATTGCTTTAATTAAACCTTTTAAAATATTACCATAAGCAAAATTAACATCACATATTCAAATATATCTCAAATTTAAAATTTTTAACAGATTAGCACAAAAATTAGATGGTGACCCATACAAAAGGGCACAATATATATATATAATATATATATTTATATATAAATAAACAATATTTATATTAAATATATATATATATATATATATATATATATTTAATATACACTCTTTAGTTAAATATTTTTTAATAAAGATTTAAATGACTATTACTTTTTTATTGACATAAATTATTACATTTTGTATGATATAATTTACATATTTTTATCTAAGCATCAACAATCATTCTTACATACAATTTTAGGACTGCAAATATTAGAAAAAATATACTAGCCATTCCTAAAATACATTCAAGTCAATCAGATATTATCAAATGGTTATTATACTTATACACACCAAAATTTAAAATATTAAAGAATAAAGATTGATTGTAAAAGTTTTAAAAGTATAAGATCATTTTTAATTAGTTCATAACTAAAAATAAAATGGCCCTAGTTTTTTTTTTTGTATTTGGCTGTAGATACAATTTTCACAATAATGTATATTTATTTAATGCAAAAAATATCTAAAAAAAAAGATAATAATTATTGTAAAATAATAAAATAAAAGTTAAAAAACCCAAAGAATTTAAATATTTTAAAAATTGTTAATTTTATATTTATTCATAAATTAAAGTTTTTGACAGATACATTTTAAAACTGATCATTAATGCTAACATTTATTTTCATTTCTCATTGATTTACATTTAAAATGATATATATAAAAAAAATCACATGCAAACTTCTTTATAAATGTTGATTTATTGAATCAACTATTATAAAATACAAAAATACTCCATTTCGACTATATCTTTTCCATTGAAATTTAAGATTGTTTATTAGAAAAGTTTTAAAATAAGAGTTATTTCTATTTGTTATATGTATGTGGATTATTATGGAATATTTGTATTTATTGTTTTTTATGTAATTTTTATTTGTTTCTTGATAAAGACTATAAAAGAGTGTAGTCAAAACTGAATATTTTTTGTACTTTATAATAATTCATATAATAAATCAAGATTTATAAAGAAGTTTGTATGTGGTCTGTTTTCTATATATATTGAAATTAATGGCATATTTTTAAAATAAAAGACTGTGTTTATTTGTTATTGATTTAATTTATTTGAATTAAAATGATGTATAAAATTTATTATCTGTGATAGTTCATGCCAAGAGTGAGGAAATAAACTACTGCCTCTTATTATGTTTCACTTATATTCTCAGTCCATTTGTTCAAAAAAGATACATCAGATACATTTTGTTTTTAACAAAACATATAAAAGAAAAACTCTGAAGGCAAATTATTGCATATTTATTCAAAATAATACTGATAAATTATAGTTTTAAGATTGAATATACATAATTAACAATATATATATTCAAACACATATCTCTTCCTAAAACAATAAAACATGGTGATTGTGAAAACATAAAAGACTATAAATGCCCAAAAATGTTCTACATTTAAAAATTATTTGTCTAAAAATTAATTAAATTGGAAGTAAGCCTTAGTCTGACAAAGTGATATAAGTAGCACATTATTTTATATGAGTGAGAGATGTGTCTTAAAAAAAAAAGTTAAGAGAAAATGGAGACAATGAAAAAGTGGACAATAAGAAGAATACTGAAAATAAAACAGAATTGAAAGATTAAAGAATGAAAACAACAATAATTAGACAAATAATATTAATAATTACAAAAAATATATACTCAAGTTATTTTTAATAGCAAAGACTGATTTTGAAAATGAAATTTAATTGCATTCAATTCATTGTAAAAAAAAAAAAATAGTTTGATGATTTAAAAGTGTCATAGCATCGGCCGGGACGCGAACCCGCAACCCAGGCAACTGCCTGCAAGTGCTGACCTCTCGACCACCAATGCAAGACAAGTTTGATGATTTAAAAGGTTGGACTGAATTACTTTTCCAAAACATATCTCCATTGTTCACCATTTATAATTGAAGAGGGGGAGGGGCTAGTATGCTAGAATAAACCTAATTCATTCTACTTTCAAAATGTATTTTATTCATTTTTAGAGCAAAGTATCATGGTTCATTATAGCATCCACTTGTTCCACCATATAATGTTTAGGGATCATTCCAGACTTGCAATAAAATTAGCTATTATCTAATATCATTTAAACAGAAAAAATATCTAAAATGAAAAAATGTAAGTGCAAAAACGATATTACAATTTATTTATCATTTATATTCTATACTCATAAATCTGAACAACATAAACAATCTTTTCCTAATGAAAACTGCAATCAAACTTGTCATAACAAAAAAAAAAATGTGCACAAAAAGCATAAACAATCTTCCTTAAGGTGTATATTATTTTGGTGGTTCTCAGCTAAAATTATATATGCAGAGAATATATAATAAAAAAATATAAATTTCATTTCTAAAGACATAAATCAAAAGATAATTCAAATTATAACAAAAATGATGACTAAAGCAGTAAAATGGTATTTGCATACAGGTTAATTTGGCCCAAATTATTCCAACACATTCATTATGACATTTGTTCATTATAGAATCATTACTGTAACATACCCTACTGTATACATGTATGTAAGCACAACTACTTTTAATACAAACTATTTACTTGCTTTTAAATATATTTAATTTTAGTACAGATTATTATAAAACTATAAAAATACATTATTTGTTTAGATCCGATTTTTTTATCTTTAAACTTATATTTATGAATTAATTTTACATACTGATAAAATATTCTTTGAATAATGCTTTAAAGACTTAAATTTAAGACAACTTTAGCCTCATATCAGCTAAGTTGTAATTTATATATCAGAAAAAAATATATATCCAAAAAAAAAAAATCCTACCTTCTATGGAAGATCAACTACCGATAATATGAACAATACTAAATGCTCAGCTTCTACAGCTAAAAAAAAAAAAATGCAAAATGTGTAAAAATTCACATGCACACACATATATCATAAAAAAATTTATTCAAAAGAAAATAACAGACATTTAAATTTTGTATAAATATTTATAAAAATAACTATGATTATATCTTGAACCCAAGCAAAAACCTCACTGTAACAGTGTGAATTCAAAACTGCTAACAATTGTAAAAAACAAAAATGAACTTTATCGTATTTTAAATTATTACTAGAAATATATTCATTAGTTTATGTACTTGCTTTTCTTAAAAAAATCATGTCATAATGAATAATCTCCCTTTTTACATATATTTGTACACATGTGTTTAATCAACTATTAATAGTTCAGATCATAAAATTTTACAATATTCTTTATCAAACAAAAAATAATAATTCAATAGTTGTTTGAGCACTGGAAGTGGCAAAACTGGGCTGTGCCCATGCATTTGAGAGCGAGTGTGCAACTTTATCATTACATCAACTATATAGATGTCTTTATTAAATTACATATTTTTTAATTCAAAGTATTTAGAAATTATTCCCAAATATTTGTACACCTGGGTCTTGTTTTATGCGGATTATTTTAATGCGATTTTGAAGTTATGTGATTCATGTTTCTTCTTAATATCTTTCATATTTCATTATATTTATTAGATATCAAGAAATTTAAATTATTAATAACTTATTTTGACTTGAAATACTTTTTTTTTTTTTTCAAAAACATAACGTTATATTAGCAGTTAACACAAATATGGTCTGAAGCTGCATTTAGAATATTAGCTTCTATGTAATAAGCTACTTAAACTAATGAGTAAATAATAATAATAGATTTATATTTACATATAAAAATATCACAATAAATAGTCGAAAATTTTAAACTTTTAAAATGTATTTTGTTAATTATAACAGAAATAAATAATTTTTTAGATTTTTGAAATAAATAATAACAAAGATTTTATTGATTTTATAAACTGAAAATAATCTTTCTAATAATAATCTTTTTTTGTTTTGATTACAATCTCATTTTTTTAATATAGAAACAAAAAATCATTAACACAGCTCAAGACTGAAAGTGGCGCTAGTTATATGTCACATGATGAATCTGATTTCTTAACGTTTCCCAAACGAACGCATATTGTCAAATAGTCAAACAATCGCTAATGATTAAAATATGTATGAAAAAATGTAAAATTAAATACTGTAGTTAATAAAAAAAGTAAAAAAAGTTTGTCTTGTATTTTTTTTTTTCAAATATTTGAAATTTTTTATTAGTCATACTTTGTTTCCTTATTTTGTAATGCAAATTTTAAAGTAATTTTTCCTTCTTGCTTTGCTCTTATGTGATTTCTGAAAATTACAACCCCTTATCCCCATTTTTCAAGGTAAGATAAATCTATTTTTGTGCGATTTCTTTTGTGTGTGTTTTCTGAGGAACCTATCTACTGCATAAAACGAGACCCAGGTGTATATCATAAATATGAATATTTGCAATGTTGCCTATCACATTCTGAAATTTCAGCTAAATATTCTTTAAAAAAATTATATTTCGTTTTAAAAAAAAAAATATATATATATTTTTAACACTCACCCAAAAGATATAGATACAAACTTCTTAATTGATGTTGATAATTCAACAAGATGCTAAAAAATTCCAACACATACATACTACATCACATTCTTAATTAGCATTATATTCTATAATAAAAACAAGCATTAAATACAGGTAATGGGGAAAAATATTCACTGTATATTTGAAAATCATATTAAAAATTTCACTAGGTAAGTATATATTGCTGCTTATGACAGGTCTCATGCCTTTTTTCTTAATCTACATTATTTTACAGATTGTATTATTCTATAGCATTCCTTATATTTTTTTTTAAATCAGAAATTCCACTAAGTTAATATGAATAAGACTAATACATGGAAACTATGTATGTAAAAGACTGCTTATATTTTTATTATCTCAGCTCCATAATTTTTTTAAAAAACAAGTTCCAAAATTAAAGTATATGACCAATTAAGAGAAAATTTATATTAGGTACATTCTTCCAGGATTTTCACTAATTTATTAATTGTAAATACGTATCATCATCATCATCAACCATTATCAATTCACTGCAGGATGAAGGTCTCTCAAAGTTCAAACTATCTTCTTTGATCTTTAGCTTCTCTTCTCCACATCACCCCTGCACACTTTCTTATTTCATCCATCCATCCATCTCACATGTGGTCTCTTTCTGGGTCTTTTAAATATGGATAAAGTGAATGAAACATAATAATAATTTTAAATCTACTTGGCATCAGAATAAATGAGGAAAGAATCAAAAAATTTGTCAAAAAAAAAAATTCACACCAAAAATTAAGAAGAGATAAATAACATTGTTTTTATTTATTTGTTTATAAATGAATATTTTTTTTACTCATGAATAAAAAATAAAATTATATTTTCGAATTATGCATAAAATAAAAACAAGAAATATTCCCTAACATAATGAAAATTCTATGTACTTGTATTCATGGTTTGAAGTAACAATATATATATATATATTTGAAATTAACGTTTTGTCATTTTTGTTTGCTTCTATTTAATAAGTTGTTTCTAGAATTAACTAATTACTGTGATCTTCCCTCCCCTCACAATAATTCTTTCAACATAAAAATAAAACCATATGATGGAAAAATTTTTTTTTATTATTATTGATAATTCTAATCTTCCAACATTCAAAACAGAAAAACGAGCAATTCTACTCCTTCCGATTTTTTTTATTAAAATGTTAGACACCTCAGATAAATATGATTTAAATGTTCTTTCACTTTAATATCCATAATTTTAAAAAAATGTTTCAATCACTTTTATATTCAAATTATTTTTCATTAATAAAAAAAAAAGAAGTTATTTGCTAAACAAGTCACTTGACATTTGGTGACAGAAAGTAACCAGTTAAGCTTAGATTCAAGAAACATTATTTCTTGAATCAATCACTTATTACGGAGCTAAATTAGAAGGAAGTTTCTTTTAATTAATGTACAGTATTAGATAACATTTCATATATGGCAAATACGCAATCTAAAATAAATACGTATTTTTTGATGTCACTTGATAATAATACACATGTATGTACACATGAAATCTGGCATATATGAGAGTAAAAAAATTACACTTGAAGCAATATTTTGAGACAACATATAAACTATTTGCTAAAATTTAATGCTCCAAGATCATAACATTGAAAAAAATGCAACCCAATTAAATTGCGATCTTTCAAAATAAAAAAACAATTTTCAGAAAAGCTTTATTATCAAGATATTAAACCCAGAAAGATCAATATTTTGCGTTAAATTCTCAAGATGAGAACCAAATTGTAAAATTTATAAAAAAGTAATTTTCTTCAAAATTGTGTCCCCAAATGCAGTTTGTATTATTCTCTTTCCGTAACTTGAAAACAGGAGAGCAAATATCACATCATTATGTGGATATTTGTATAAAATTCAGCAAATTATTTTTGGATAAAAATATTCAGCATATATTTGACAAAGTGAAATAAAATATAAACAAAAATATTTAATAGAATTTAAAAAAAAAAAATTCAAAATACAAAATTATGCAATACAAAGATTGAAATCTCTTTTACTAGTTTTCAATATTATTTCCTTACGATTAATACTACTAAAAATAAAACATTTTAAATGAAATAATAATCAGATAATCTAATTACATAAATGCGGATAACACACATATAAAAGTCTATATCACATATATATTTATAATAGAAAGAAAAAAATGACGTTATTAAATTATGATAGAGCAGGTTGAATGTAACTATAAAACAAAAAAAAAAAAGGTGGGTGCACACACATGAGGGAGGGGAGTAAATTATTTAATGCTTCAGCATTTTTTAAAAGATAAAAATAAATAGTATTTATAAGATAGTAATGATCAAATAGCAGTTTAGAGGAAAATAATTAACTTTAAAACATAATAGATTTATCAGACAAAATGATTTTTATAATAATTTTGTATAGAAGCATTTCCTCCACCTGCAATATTGCATAGGTTTTATAACAAATATGGATATATATGAAATCCTTTATAATCCTCTTAATAAATTTAAACATTAGTAGAGAACATTTTATAATAGTCAAAAAAACATTATATAATAAATATTGAAAATAAAAAGTTTCCCCATTTCTATATATACAAAATTTACCCATATTACCAAGAGAGGTTGTAAAAATCTGAAGTCAAAGTTGAAGACTGGAAAGTCTTTAAATAAGTCTCTATCTTTTCAATATATTAGGATTTAGTAATAATAAAATATCCAGTAAATAATTATTTTAAATTTAGTGAAGTCCCAGCATGCATTATAAACTATTTCAGCTGTCTAAATCAAAAAGAAAATAAACATAAAGTAACTAAGTAAAAACCATAAAATTTGTAAATTTAATAAATTTTATATGGTAACAGTCATTTTTTCATCTCAGAGGGTTGCATGAAATCATTTTTCTTAATATTTCTTTGGGTTATTGTTGAAAGCACATATTTTCTTCTTAATAACTTTATCTTTCTGGAAGTTTGGGTTGATATAGTATTTCACACAATAAAATGTTTTCTAAGCATAAAGCTAGAATTTTTACAAAATTTGAGAAAATCTGTGAAATATTTTTCTTAAGCAGTGTCACACACACACACACACACACACAAAGTACTGTAAAATGTTATTGTATTGCATCAGAAAATTGAAGTTTATTTGAAAATTTGAAATGGGAAATAGAAGTGACTGTATGAAATCTAAAATCTAAATAAATTTAAAAATATCAAAGCAACTAGGTAAACGATAATTTCTGATAACAAGATTGCTATTTCATTTCCATAGAAAAAAAAGTTACTGAAGAAAAAAGTGTCAAGTTGTGCAGAGTAATGAAAGTTTGAAACTTCATTTTTCATTTTTTTTTATTTTTAAAAAGATACAGTATAGTAAGCTTTTTATTATTTTTATTTTTTGAGAAAATGTGAATGAGTGAACACACATATAGTAAATATATATGAAAATGTGTTCTCTCAATTTATTATTAATAACTACATCATTATTTTTTTTCAATTTTATTTATATACAGAAAAAAGCATCTGTGTTATATATATGTGCTTATTGAAAAATACTGTACACTTATAATACAGTAAACAAGAATTGTATTGTAATAAAAACCCATCAATCAATACATGTGAGCTATTATCTACAATAAATGATATATGCAAGGAGGGGGAGGGGGCAATTCTGTTATAATCAGAATTATATGCCAAACTATATAGTTTTGTTATTATAATGCAATGGCCTTCAGTTTTAACCAAGACATGACATATGTGTTCTTATATGTGTGGAAGTTTTATTTCATCCACTTTGGTGAACAAACTATATTTAGTTATAAAATTATATTCATAGATTTATTTCATTCATCTGAAAATATAAATTCTTTCAGATAGAATTCCGTTGAATTCTATGTAATCTGATATTGAAATTATAACCAATTCTATTTATTTTTCTTTCATTTTGAAAACAATATCATAGCTTGTCTAACATATTGAAAATATAAAACTATGAATTATATAATTATGAATACTAGAACACTGTGACCCAACCATAGAAAAATTTATAGTTCTGACAACAATTCACTCATCTCTCCAGCTACCACAATATATAATAAAACAAGAGCATTCAAGTTTATTATAGATGGAAATTAAATTGAGAGAAACTGCAAACCTCTCGCTGCTCATTAGATGGAAGTAGAAGCTTTATAAAATGTAAAAGAAATCACAAAATACTTTTCCTTAAATGATAAAAATTAAAAATTACTGATTTAATAATGACAGGGAAAAAGAATTTGTAAAATATTTCTATTAGCATTCTCGTATTGCATCAAAAAGCATAAAATTTCTAAGGAGAGTTTAGCCAAAAGTCTGAAATGGCTAACTGTATCACCTCCTGGCAATGAGGCTGCTATTATGTCAAGCATTTAAATGGGATAAATAGGGGGGGGGGGAGGGTTGTTATATCAACGGTTTCAAATCAAAGTTAATAGACATAGTGCAGTAGGTTTATTATTATTATTATTTTTTAGAGTGAATGCTTACATGTGATATATATGTAAATGTATTCTCTCAGTTTATTATAATTACATTATTTTTTACAAAATGTTCTTTATATTATATTAATTTGTATATGCATATTATATATGTAAAAATGAACTTGCACTATATATATATATATATATATATATATATGCAAGTATATATACATCCATAATACCGTTTGTACCCTCACTTCCAGAAATATAATATAACTTAAAATATGACTAGCTCAATTAAATTGTTATGCTCGACTAAAATATATATATAACTATTATTAATATATTTTTAAAATACTATATCTTATCAGATTTAGTACAACTAACAGAAAATTAATATAGTTCAATATCATGCACTAATTAAATAAGTATTTATTAAATCATGAGACTATGAAGTGAAGTTACAAGTGGTAATATGAATTTACATTGAGCCTATGTCTCCTAAGACATTATCTCAATGGCATAAGAATACTATTACCTCTTTATTATCTCACTAATACATCTATAGCACTCCCATGTCTTTTATAAAAATTAACTAACTTCAATAATAATAATAAATAAATTTCAATCTTTTTATCAAAGAAATATAATTAAATAATCTCAGGTTCTTTTAATTATCTTAAAGTAATCATACTTCTTGCAGACAGGCATGATAAGGGATTTAATATCAAACCTAACTCCACCTAACTTATAATACTAATAAATAACTAATAATAACAATCTTCAGTGTATAAATTAACCTTATCTATTTTATTATACTAATAATCATTAAGAAAACAAGTAAATCATCTACATGTCTTTCATCTTCATATAGTATCTTAATTGAAAATATAATAAAATCTTATAATTTAATAATATGTGGCAATAAATAATATTATACTCTTATATTGTGCATTATAATTATTTCATGACCATTATACTATAATATGTTAATGTTAATGAATTTTTATAAATTATATTAAGAAAATACTGTATTTCTTTAAAAAAAAAAAAAAAAAAAAAAAATTTAATTCATATTGTGCAAATATTATGTTTTATTCAAATTATCTGTTGTCAAATGCTGTGGTGCAAAATAATGAATTCGACACACTTTTAAAACAACTTAAACAAATTTATTTACATCAACTTTAATAAACAACTTATATACATTATTTACATTACAAGTGGAAATCAAGAAAAAAATAAAATAAGAAAAATAATAATAATACAAGATTCTTACATTGTTATTTCCATAATCCAAAATAAATAATCCATACATTTTTTAAATGTTTTATCAGTAACATTTAATTGAGTCTATGAACTTATATTTTACTAGATATCATTTATAATCACTTAGTACAATAAAAGGCTTTTATGTAAAATATCACTTATGTAGCACATGTAAAATAAACCAACTTTAATAATTAAAATGCTACTCTATTTAAGTATTATAGCTATTTCTATTATAATGTAACTATTATGTATTACATTTACTATTAGCATTAACTAAATATCAACTAATGTATAGATTGATATAACTTTGTAACATTATATGACTTTAATTAATTACATAATTATTTACTTCATTTTGATGTAATTTCATAATATATGTCTTACCAAAATATGCAATACATATATGTTTTTTTCTTAAAATAATATTTTTAAAATTATTCAACAATTTTGTGAAGACAAAATTTTTTATTTATAAATTACCAATTTTTATAAAATTATTATATTAAAATAAAATTCTATGATTCTTTTCCATTTAAACTATTATTCTTCTCTACTTGTTATTCCTATTCCCTCTTAATAAAACCCTATCTTCAAATATCATTCTAATCTTATTTAACTTCAGTATTAGCTTACCAATTTTTAAAAAAAAAATTGATTATCCAAACTCTATTATATCTCATCATCTATATCTGATAAACCCTTCAAACAAAATATAACTTTCTATATAAAATTAATTTAACTTGTCTAATAAAAAAAAAAAAAATATATAGATATATTTTTTTTTCTACTTCTTACTAACTTGAAAATAAATATAAATGACTCATACTAATATAATAAATCAAATTCCTAATATTGTAACAGAAAAAACATTAAAAGTGCATTCACGAAAGAATCATATAATTATTTCTGGATAACTCTTATCACACTGTAATAAATTTATATTATAAAATAAAGTATGCATATCAAAATAAGACTATTATTAATGATATTATGTGTGTATGTTCTTTAAATATCTATACATTCACTCAACAATCAAATAATATTTGGTTTATCTAAAGAAAACAAAGCAAAATACATTAAGTTATTAATATTATATAATTATTACCATAAATGATACTCCAATTTTATAATCAGCCAAACGATGTCCTCCAGGATTATAGTTTTACAAAATAATATCACATTTATACTTAACAATTATTCTTAAAATATTACGTGTTGTAAAATTATATATATAAAAAAATAAACTTTATGAAAATTAAGTGTTATATTAATGTGTAATTACTTTTAAAATATACCTCTTATCTTTGATAGATCAATAAATAATTAAATATCTATGTTAGTTAAAAAAACAAAATATGTTACATAAAATCCAACGGTGTCTTCTTTCCACCCATAATTGTTCTTTTTTTCCTAGGCACAACATTTTACCAACATCACATCCTTTTCCAGTACATCACGTGTTTAAGCAGTTTTTATGAAATAAATGGAAAACGTTTTTTTTTTTTTAAAAAAAATAAGATAAAATAAGTTCCACCATAAAGAAACAAAATAATAATTAAAACAGTTTATAGGATCCGGATTTATTTAAAAGTTATTATCTTCCTAGGATTAATCAATAGTTAAATGTTTAATTTAAGTTTTTTATAAAAATTGACTTGGATATCCTCGTATACTTCTGTGCGCATTTCTTTAAATATTCAGCAAAACGTTTTTTTAAAATTTTCTATATAACCAGCATATAGAATCTAAATATTATAACATTTTTTTTTTTATAAGTATTTATTTATCAATTAAATTTCCGAATTATCAGTTTTTTTAAAAAATCTATCAACCTCTAGTCTTTTAAATAACAAAGACTTAATAAGGCAAGTATTTCGGCAATTATTCTTAACTTCCATATCTTTACCAAAAGATATATTAAAATATATAATTTTAAAATACTTTCTTCATAAAGAAGTATTTATCTTTCTTTAAAATATTTGTTTATAAAAATTAATTATAATCAACTTTTAAATTCATATAATGTCCAATATATTATTTTTATCCAACTAGTAATTCTCTTAGTTAATCCAGCGTTCACTATATTTTTAATATAAGGTTTCCAACACATTTTATCGATATACGATATTTTCATGATTATCTGATAGTAAAATTGAGCCTTGATAGAGACGATCAATAGGGAATTATAAATAAATTAGCACTGCATATTAAACGGTAAACTTTTATAAAATTATTTAAAACTACTCTCTTATAAATTAAAAAAAAAACTATTACGAGAGCGTTTATAATTTTTTACTTAGCTATATTTAATAGCTCACTTTACTTAAAAGAAATTACAATTACCCCCTGAACAATTGAACCTCCGTTTTTATACCGGAATAAATTACCCACTTGATTGGTAAATTAAACAATCACCTTGCTAGCCTATTTACATATCTTACCAACAATACAAAATTAAAAAATAAATATTGACTTATTTAATATTTATTATTTATTACATTACTTAATTTTTAAATTAATTTTTATCATTTATTTAAATCCATTAAACATTTTTTTAAAAGATATGTTTTACTTTATTTCACTTTTAACTTTTGTAAGACTATTTTTCTAAACAAACTAAGTATTTTATTCATTATATTTTTTAAATAGTATTTTAAAAATCAGTTTTAATATTTCACACTAATTATTTTTATTTTTATCTCGTGATAGCCAATATAATATTTATAAATTTTATAATAGAATTTTAAAACAGTTTTGCAACTTTACTAAAAAAACTTACAAGCATATGTGTACATATGTCTATCTGTCACCTGACTTACAACACAGATATAAACGCTTGTAATTATCTAAAAATAAACTAACAATTCAATTTTAGAAAATAAATATTTTTTTTAAAACAAATAATATACTATAACAACTTTTAAATAATAATTCGATATTATAAAATCAAATATTAATCTTCTATTATATACTATTAATAACATAATATTTATATTCACTTACTAAATATTAATCTTTTTCAATAATAAATATATATGCATTTAATTTTAACTTGTCTTTTTTTAAACTTTTAGCTTTAAATATTTATTTACAAAACTTATTAATGCAGTATTGATCATGGCCAGTTTTCCCAACCATATAATATTATCTTTTTTTTTACTGAAACGTCTCTCCCAAATATTAGCACAATTTCACATATCAAATATTCATAGTTTACTTTAATTAAACTTTTGAAAGATTATTATAAATAAAATCAACATCATATAGCTGTAATATATCTTAATTTTAAAATTTTTTAATAAATTGATATAACAATTTATGGAGACCCATACAAAAGGGCACATATCCTCCTCCTTCGGATAAAAATTTTAAATTAACCATCTACCTTCACCTTCTTTAATCTATAATTATCATCTCCATTTTTCTTTTTTTATAGTTAAAATTTTTTTATCATTGAATATCATAATAAATCACTTTAACATGAAATTTTATAAAGCATTGGAACATCACATTAAAATCTCAACTAGAAAACACTTTTAAATAAAATCATCATAACTTTCTTTCACTTTATAAAATTAAGTCTCACTTTTCCTTTATTTATATCTTTAATTAAATCAATTTTTTTTTAATCTTACCATGAAATATCAAGTTTTTTTAATTCCTCTAAATAACACCTTTTTATACAAACTAAACTGTGAACATATATTTCTATAATTAACACTACCCTTTTGAATCATATCTTGCATTTTACTTTTAAACTTGTTGCTAGTTTCATTAGCAGTTTTTAATAAATCATTATATAATAAATCTAGACACTTTTCATCTAAAGAGATTAACTTTATCCCTGAAGATTTATTAATTTTATGATCATTACTACAATATTCATGAAAATTCTTAAATTCATCCATAACTCTTTTCACAAACCGACCTTTCATAAGATCTATTCACTCTTATCATATTATTCATCAATCTAAAATATTCTCTAGGTTCTCTCAATATTCTTCTATATAATTCATTCCTTTTATCACTTATTTTAACATACTCTCTATTTTCATTTATTCCTCCCTTAGTCATTATAATGAGTTTTTTATACTCTTCTATCTTTTATTAACTAATTTATTATTTAAAATATTTACTTCAACAGATAACTCGATTTCTTTTCTAGTTATTCTGACAAAAAAATTCATTTCTTCCTAAATTATCATTTACTGACTTAACAAATGATACCTCATCATATATATTTTTATAAACTAATTCAATAAAATCTTTATTTTCTTCTGCTAACTTACTACATATAATAATAAACTATTTCATGATATATATAAAAAAAAAATAAAGTATCTGAACATTACACTAAAAATCTCTACCCACGATACATCTTTTTGAAAATTATCATTCACACTTCAGAAGGATATGGAATCAAACTTCTGGCATTATAAGTTCCTTTCTCACCATCTGGTGTGGCTAACATAAATGCATTTTCACCTACTTTGCAAGATATTTTATATGGACCCTCATACAGACTAAGAAATTTTTTAAATTGGTTTCTTTGAAGGTTGCTAACATGCAAAGACCTTTTTAGTTTAATTTCTTATTACTAGCTTTATTAGTTGGTCTTTTTAATATTGTGGTCACACCACTAGTAGAAGGCTGATTACTTTGATTATCATTTCTATTCCTAACTGTATCGAATCTAACAAATTTTCTTAAGTATGGAGACCTCTTATCTCTATCTCTGTATTCATATCTTCTTTTAAGCCCTGCAGAAGATCTCATACCAGTATTGACATTAACATTGGATAAAGGATAATTATTTCTCTCTTTATTTAACTTAAATCTATTGTCTATAGATATCTCAGCTACCTCAAGAGCATCTAACACCTCTGAAACCTCTGCTATCGAATAACGATCAGCAGCTATCAGTAACTGTTCGACATTTTTAGGCAAATTATGTCTTACTATTCTCACAATCTGTCCTTCTGATAATGGACAAGCAGTTAATGTTTTCAATCTAACAGCCTGATTTCTAAAAAAACTTGTATAACTACCTTTGCTGATATGGTATTTTTCCTGGGTAATTTGGTATCTAATACTATCTTGCTTATCAGAGTTCCAAAAACTTCCTATAATAAGACATTTAAAATCGCCGTAAGTTACTGGTTTTTCAAAAAGTGATTGCCACCAATCTTTGGCAATTCCATATAAATGGTTGCTACAAACTGCTACTTTTTCTTTCTCTGATAATGAACATATGGAAAATAATTCATCTAAATTATTCAAGAACTCTGAGGGATTTTCTATATACTCTCCCTTAAATGGCTTAATTTTTATAAAACGTAAGGCCATCGAATTATTTGCACTTCCCTCATAATTAACTATTTCTCTAACCGGTCTGCTATCAATTTCTTTAACAACAGTGTGTTCTGATTGATTACTATCACCTTTCTTTACAGATTCTACTTTGTTTATTAGTGATAAATTAATATAATCTTCATATGTCTTATCAACTACTTTCTCTTTTACTAATTCTGTCCTTGTATCATTTACATTTTTCATCTCTATCTGGTTACACATCTGTTGAAATTTTCCCTCAAAATCAATCTGTTCAAGTACTTGTTTAACGTACACTTTCTGCTCCTTTCTAAATTCGTCTAAATTTTTATCTAATATTTCCTTGTACTTATCACTATTTTGTTCTAATATACCCGCTTGCTCTTTTATGTCATTTTTCATACGTTTCAAATTCTCACCTACCTTTGATCGATATTTATGTTCATCGATTCTTTTAATATCTAGATCCTTAAATTTTTCTATTAGTTCCTTTTCTAACTCATCCTTTATATCTACTTTAGTCTGAACTATTGTACTTTTAACACTTCTAATGTCCTCACTAACATTATCAATATGGCTTTTAACTCCACAAATCTCATTGTCAACCTTCAATTTATAACTATCAATTTTTAAAGCTAAATCACTATTATTTATTCTACACTGATTAATAGATTCTTCTATTTGACCTTTCAAACTCTTAATAGTGTTTTCCGAAAATTCACAAAATCTTCTTTCCAATAATTCCTGATTCTTATCATCAATCTGTATAACTTCTATCTTTAAAGATTCAATTACTTCCTCATTCTTACTAAACTTTAAATCAAGATTATCAAATTTATCTTCCACTTCTTTTTTAAAATTCTTTACAATTTCAGAATTATCATCAATCTTTTTATTTATATTATTTATACAAAATCTGATTTCTTCTCTGTCTTTATTTAAGTCTTCTTTAACTTCTCTAATATTTTCCTCAAGAGATCCTAACTTCATATTCATATCTTCTTTAAGAGAATCAAATCTAATACTATTTTTATTACTCTCCTCTTTCATATCTTCTTTAAGAGAATCAAATCTAATACTATTTTTATTACTCTCCTCTTTCACTAAATCAACAATACCTTGACTCATTAATTCAAAACGCTTCATGAAATCAAACATCGAGAAGTTCTCTATATTTTTCTCAGTTTTTATTACTTCTTTCTCTACTGTTTTAAAAATTATCTCTTCCTCCTCCTCTATTTCACTGTCCATATTTTGAGTATTTTCTACTATTGTCTCAAAATCTACTAATTTCTCCACTTCTTTTCTCTCCTCACAATTATTATCCTCAACAATAAAATTAGACATCTCAACTTCTAAATTTTTATCCCAGTTATTCATTTCTATATTTTTTAAAATTCAGTTCTAGTAGTATGCAGTACTTATTATCAATATTTTCAAAAAATAATTCCCTACCAACCTTTCCATCTCCACTCAATTCACTTCTACAATTAATCATAAAATATCATCTTTTAAAACTCTACACTATTTATTATTAACCAATTATATAACTACAACTAACAAAATTGTGTCATGTCATTAATTTTCACACCTATGATCCACAGACAATTTGCACATAATATATTATATTCAATATACATTTAAAATATCTTAAGAATTGACATGGTCATATTACAAAATAATTATTTGCCACATTTTCATAATTTACATATTTATTTACTTATTAATTTAAAAATAACCTAGTATTTAATTTTTAAATAATCATATTATAGATACCATATGAAACTATAATAACTTTAATAATAAGATTTTTATTTTAATATTATAATTAACATCTAACCAATTATAACTACTATTATAGAAATACTAAACTATTTATATTTAATAAAATATACTAATCATTAATTCCTAAATTATACATTTTAACCTATACACTATTTTTTACTAACAAATCTATAACTATCACTCTATTCCCCTAACATATATCAAGCCCTAAAAATTGTACACCAAAATCCTTAACTAAATATCTAGGCCTACCACGTTGGGCGCCAAAATCCTTACTACCGTTTGTACCCTCACTTCCAGAAATATAATATAACTTAAAATATGACTAGCTCAATTAAATTGTTATGCTCGACTAAAATATGTATAACTATTATTAATATATTTTTATAATACTATATCTTATCAGATTTAGTACAACTAACAGAAAATTAATATAGTTCAATATCATGCACTAATTAAATAAGTATTTATTAAATCATGAGACTATGAAGTGAAGTTACAAGTGGTAATATGAATTTACATTGAGCCTATGTCTTCTAAGACATTATCTCAATGGCATAAGAATACTATTACCTCTTTATTATCTCACTAATACATCTATAGCACTCCTATGTCTTTTATAAAAATTAACTAACTTCAATAATAGTAATAAATAAATCTCAATCTTTTTATCAAAGAAATATAACTAAATAATCTCAGGTTCTTTTAATTATCTTAAAGTAATAATACTTCTTGCAGATAGGCATGATAAGGGATTTAATATCAAACCTAACTACACCTAACTTATAATAATAATAAATAACTAATAATAACAATCTCCAGTGTATAAGTTAACCTTATCTATTTTATTATACTACTAATCATTAAGAAAACAAGTAAATCATCTACATGTCTTTCATCTTCATATAGTATCTTAATTGAGAATATAATAAAATCTTATAATTTAATAATATGTGGCAATAAATAATATTATACTCTTATATTGTGCATTATAATTATTTCATGACCATTATAACATAATATGTTAATGTTAATGAATTTTTATAAATTATATTAAGAAAATACTGTATTTCTTTTTTTTTTAAAAAAATAATAATAATTTAATTCATATTGTGCAAATATTATGTTTTATTCAAATTATCTGTTGTCAAATGCTGTGGTGCAAAATAATGAATTCGACACACTTTTAAAACAACTTAAACAAATTTATTTACATCAACTTTAATAAACAACTTATATACATTATTTACATTACAAGTGGAAATCAAGAAAAAATAAAATAAGAAAAATAATAATAATACAAGATTCTTACATTGTTGTTATTTCCATAATCCAAAATAAATAATCCATACATTTCTTAAATGTTTTATCAGTAACATTTAATTGAGTCTATGAACTTATATTTTACTAGATATCATTTATAATCACTTAGTACAATAGAAGGCTTTTATGTAAAATATCACTTATGTAGCACATGTAAAATAAACAAACTTTAATAATTAAAATGCTACTCCATTTAAGTATTATAGCTATTTCTATTATAATGTAACTATTATGTATTACATTTACTATTAGCATTAACTAAATATCAACTAATGTATAGATTGATATAACTTTGTAACATTATGTGACTTTTATTGATTACATAATTATTTACTTCATTCTGATGTAATTTCATAATATATGTCTTACCAAAATATGCAATACATATATGTTCTTTTCTTAAAATAATATTTTTAAAATTATTCAACAATTTTGTGAAGACAAAATTTTTATTTATAAATTACCAATTTTTATAAAGTTATTATATTAAAATAAAATTCTATGATTCTTTTCCATTTAAACTATTATTCTTCTCTACTTGTTATTCCTATTCCCTCTTAATAAAACCCTATCTTCAAATATCATTCTAATCTTATTTAACTTCAGTATTAGCTTACCAATTTTTTAAAAAAAAATTGATTATCCAAACTCTATTATATCTCATCATCTATATCTGATAAACCCTTCAAACAAAATATAACTTTCTATATAAAATTAATTTAACTTGTCTAATAAAAAAAAAAAAAAATATAGATATATATTTTTTTTTACTTCTTACTAACTTGAAAATAAATATAAATGACTCATACTAATATAATAAATCAAATTCCTAATATTGTAACAGAAAATATTAAAAGTGTATTCATGAAAGAATCATATAATTATTTCTGGATAACTCTTATTACGTTGTAATAAATTTATATTATAAAATAAAGTATGCATATCAAAATAAGACTATTATTAATGATATTATGCGTGTATGTTCTTCAAATATCTATACATTCACTCAACAATCAAATAATATTTGGTTTATCTAAAGAAAACAAAGCAAAATACATTAAGTTATTAATATTATATAATTATTACCATAAATGATACTCCAATTTATAATCAGCCAAACGATGTCCTCCAGGATTATAGTTTTACAAAATAATATCACATTTATACTCAACAATTATTCTTAAAATATTACGTGTTGTAAAATTATATATAAAAAAAAATAAACTTTATGAAATTAAGTGTTATATTAATGTGTAATTACTTTTAAAATGTACCTCTCTTATCTTTGATAGATCAATAAATAATTAAATATCTATGTTAGTTAAGAAAACAAAATATGTTACATAAAATCCAACGGTGTCTTCTTTCCACCCATAATTGTTCTTTTTTTCCTAGGCACAACATTTTACCAACATCACATCCTTTTCCGGTACATCACGTGTTTAAACAGTTTTTATGAAATAAATGGAAAACGTTTTTTTTTTTTAAAAAAAAATAAGATAAAATAAGTTCCACCATAAAGAAACAAAATAATAATTAAAACAGTTTATAGGATCCGGATTTATTTAAAAGTTATTATCTTCCTAGGATTAATCAATAGTTAAATGTTTAATTTAAGTTTTTTATAAAAATTGACTTGGATATCCTCGTATACTTCTGTGCGCATTTCTTTAAATATTCAGCAAAACATTTTTTAAAATTTTCTATATAACCAGCATATAGAATTTAAATATTATAACGTTTTTTTTTTTTATAGGTATTTATTTATCAATTAAATTTCCGAATTATCAGTTTTTTTAAAAATCTATCAACCTCTAGTCTTTTAAATAACAAAGACTTAATAAGGCAAGTATTTCTGCAATTATTATTAACTTCCATATCTTTACCAAAAGATATATTAAAATATATAATTTTAAAATACTTTCTTCATAAAGAAGTATTTATCTTTCTTTAAAATATTTGTTTATAAAAAATTAATTATAATCAACTTTTAAATTCATATAATGTCCAATATATTATTTTTATCCAACTAGTAATTCTCTTAGTTAATCCAGCGTTCACTATATTTTTAATATAAGGTTTCCAACACATTTTATCGATATACGATATTTTCATGATTATTTGATAGTAAAATTGAGCCTTGATAGAGACGATCAATAGGGAACTATAAATAAATTAGCACTGCATATTAAACGGTAAACTTTTATAAAATTATTTAAAACTACTCTCTTATAAATTAAAAAACTATTACGAGAGCGTTTATAATTTTTTACTTAGCTATATTTAATAGCTCACTTTACTTAAAAGAAATTACAATCACCCCCTGAACAATTGAACCTCCGTTTTTATACCGGAATAAATTACCCACTTGATTGGTAAATTAAACAATCACCTTGCTAGCCTATTTACATATCTTACCAACAATACGAAATTAAAAATAAATAATGACTTATTTAATATTTATTATTTATTACATTATTTAATTCTTAAATTAATTTTTATCATTTATTTAAATCCATTAAGCATTTTTTAAAAATATATGTTTTACTTTATTTCACTTTTAACTTTTATAAGACTATTTTTCTAAACAAACTAAGTCTATTTTTATTCATTATATTTTTTAAACAGTATTTTAAAAATCAGATTTAATATTTCACACTAATTATTTTTATTTTTATCTCGTGATAGCCAATATAATATTTATAAATTTTATAATAGAATTTTAAAACAGTTTTGCAACTTTACTAAAAAAACTTACAAGCATATGTGTACATATGTCTATCTGTCACCTGACTTACAACACAGATATAAACGCTTGTAATTATCTAAAAATAAACTAACAATTCAATTTTAGAAAATAAATATTTTTTTTAAAACAAATAATATACTATAACAACTTTTAAATAATAATTCGATATTATAAAATCAAATATTAATCTTCTCTTATATACTATTAATAACATAATATTTATATTCACTTACTAAATATTAATCTTTATCAATAATAAATATATATGCATTTAATTTTAACTTGTCTTTTTTTAAACTTTTAGCTTTAAACATTTATTTACAAAACTTATTAATGCAGTATTGATCATGGCCAGTTTTCCCAACCATATAATATTATCTTTTTTTTTACTGAAACGTCTCTCCCAAATATTAGCACAATTTCACATATCAAATATTCATAGTTTACTTTAATTAAACTTTTGAAAGATTATTATAAATAAAATCAACATCATATAGCTGTAATATATCTTAATTTTAAAATTTTTTAATAAATTGATATAACAATTTATGGAGACCCATACAAAAGGGCACAATATAAATGTGTTGAGAAGCAACACATACTTACAGAGTCCTGCAATAAATAATAACTATTTTATTATAAATAAAGCATTGTTATTATTCACTACATGTATATACACTAAGAAGGCTTGGAACAAAATATAGCTAATATGTGGATCCTTTATATATATATTACAGTGATGGTTTAGGCAGCATGTCCTATTGGAGACATGTATTTATAGATGTAACATCCATGAAAAAGTTTTCATATAAAACAAAGATCATATTATAGCTGATATTAGTAATAAATGATCAGAAATTTCATAAAAGATGATACCCAACCAAAATAATATCAATATTGAGGCTGGCGGCTGATAATGGCTATTTTATTAAATAAGAGAGGGGGGTGGGTGAGAAAAAATCAGAAGTAAGCTATCATCAAATTAATTTTTCATTAAAATAATATACACCTGGGTCTCGTTTTATGCGGATTATTTTAATGCGATTTTGAAGTTATGCAATTTATGTTTCTTCTTAATATCTTTCATATTTCACTATATTTATTAGATATCAAGAAATTTAAATTATTAATAACTTATTTTGACTTAAAATACTTCCCCCCCCCCAAAAAAAAAATATAATGTTATATTAACAGCTAACATGAATATAATGTAAAGCAGTATTTAGAATCTTAGCTTCTATGTAAATAACCTATTTATACTATTGAGTAAATAATAATAATAGATTTACATGTACGTATAAAAATATTGCAATAAATATTCAAAAATTTTAAACTTTTAAAACGTATTTTGTTAAATATTAACAGAAATAAATATTTTTTTTAGATTTTTAAAATAAATAATAACAAAGATTTTATTGATTTTATAAATTGAAAATAATCTTTCTAATGATAATCTTTTTGTTTTGATTGCGATCTCATTTTTCTAATGTAGAAACAGCACAAGACTGAAAGTGGCGATAGTTGTACATCACGAATCTGATGTCTTACCAGTTTACAAACACATATTGTCAGATAGCATTAATGATTAAAATATGTATGAAAAAATGTAAATTTAAATACTGTAGTTAATAAAAAAAGTTTGCCTTGTATTAATTTTTTCCAAATATTTGAAATTTTTTCTTAATCAGACTTTATTTCCTTATTTTTTTAATGCGAATTTTAAAGTAATTTTTCCTTGCTGCTTTGCTTTTATGCCAATTTCTGAAAATTAGGAGAATCTATCACCCATTTTTCAAGGTAAGTTAAGTTTATTTTTGCAGGATTTCTTTTGTGCACATTTTCTGAGAAACCTATCTACCGCATAAAATGAGACTCAGGTGTATCTATAAAGCCCTGTTACATATTTATCTAAATAATACTTTTTTAAGAGTTAAAAATGCATGTGAGTGTAGAATAAATGTAAATATATCTACACATAAACAATTATTTGTTTTACATATATATAACTAATTAATTTATCTAGTGCAATGTTTTTATTTGTAATAGTCTTAAAGGAATCAACCCTATATATGCGCTGTATGATTTAAGCTGAGGAATACTCTCACTTTCTAAACACAGAGTTGTTGAAAAGATAAGAATGAATCTACCCCTTATCTTTTTTACATAAATGCATATATTTATAGGCCAATTTTAAGCATTTAGAAATGAGAGCATGAAGGTCTTAATCAAGAGTTTAATCAAGAATTTAAAATGGATAATGGCAAATAGGAGTAATTGTACAGATTCCCAAATCGATATGGATTTAAAATCATAAAAGCAATTATAGATGGCATACTCTGCTGATAATGAGACTACCATAGTATTTCTACATGGGGAGGGGGAGGTTATTGAAGCAAAAAAGATATCCAAAATGTATTTAATTGAGATACAAGTCTAATACTTCACTATTCATTTTATTTAAAAAATATATAATTTTACATATTTGTAAGTGCAAGCTATATATAAGTCATGTGACATCTGACTTGTTATTATTACTATTTTCATTTATATTATAACTTTAATTTATATACCCAAACTATACACCCACATGCCAATTCAATAAAATAAATTCTATTGGAAATGAAGCTTACCAACAAAACATGAGCTATTACGCATGATATATAAAATGAGGACTTGAAACAAAGTATAGCAGATATTGCAGCTCTACTCTAGTTCTTTATTGGTGTTTTCAAACTATAATGGTGTGATAAAGTTGTGAAAAGAAAAGGGAGATTGTTCTCTTATATTCTAATATTAATTAAAAGATTATATGTTTCTTTCTATTTGCTTTCCCAAATTAAAACAATGGTCAAACTATTTTGAATAAAAAAAAAAAAAAAACTAATCACTTCATCGTAAACATAATATATTGTCTATTGGAGCAGTGTAAGATTCTAAAAAAATGCAAATAAAAGAAATAAATTACTGGGGGGATGAATAATAATAGTAACAATATTTTTTTCATATTTTAATTTGCTACCACATTATATTGAAAAAATCAGTGACAACTCTCCATACAGTAGTGTCATCCAGTGCAGTCCACAGTAATCAATGGACAAGAATTGTGCATAAAATCCCTATCTAGTGCCTACTCATCCAATAAACCCAGACTAGTTTCTAGTTTGTGGCTTTCATTTCAGTGAGGAACCTTGGATTTAAGAGCAATGCTCCTCACTGATGAAAGCCATATGCTAGAAAGTAGAGTAGGCATTAGATAGGATTTTATGCACAAATCTTCTTGCACCCAGTAATTACTAAGGTTTGCACTGGATGGCACTACTATATTGAAAGTTCTTCATTGATTTTATCAGCTTGTGTAAGCATAGCAAATGGTAATCATGTGATATTGAAAAATATAAAATACTAAATTTTAGATAAGATTTTATTGATAATTTGTTAAGTGATGCATTGATTATTAATATATGTGGATGTAATTTATTTATATTTATGAGAAAGAATGGATGAACTTAAATGTAATAGCCAAGTTTGTAAAGCATTAAGTTTTCTAGTATTTTACTGTATATGAAGCAGACATATATTTATCAGAAAGGAATATTCTAAAATTCATATTATTCCAAGAGTAAAATAAATATTTCTACCATAAAAATGAGCAATTTTATATTAATAACAGTTATATTTAGTTGTCATTGCTTTGTTATTTTTTTTATACATTGATCCAAGAGATGTTTAATTTTTATATTAATAATTGATAACATCCCTTATTTCTTATTGTAAATTAAAGAGATGTGCACCATTCCAAATATCATTTAAGATTGAGAAAATGGAATGTTAGTGATTTTTATACAAGCACAAACAAAGCATTTCCTTTAAATAAGATTTTTGTGAATCGACATTGATGTATTCATCAATACATTTTAATTTAATTACCATAGCTCAAGCAAATATTAATGTAAGAGTTTTATTCACATCATTAAGTGATTTAAATAAAGTCATATAAGAGTTTTGCAAAGATGAATCACCTTTAACAAACCAATATCTGACATGTATGATAAATTTACACAAAGGATGATTGTGATATTAGTTTAAAACAATGCACAGCATTACAAGTAAATCTTACAAATATATGAATAAACATGAATGGTGAAGAATGGATTCTAGTTACAATTCATTCAAACAACTTTCTATTTCCTTACAAATATTTTGATTATATTTTCTTTTCTCAAAGCAAACCAAATGAAAAGACCTTATGATAAAAATAATTCAGTACAGTATTTACATAAGATATTATTTATTTATTTATTGGTATTATTATTGGTTGTTTTTTTCTGCTAAAGTTATTCTCTGCATAGTCTCACTTTTTTTTCAGCCTGTTATATATATATTCATGGGTACAAATTATTCATGATTAGTCTTGATATTATTTTTTGCTCAGTAAATCTAAGGCACTTGTTATAAAGGCTAAGGTAATAAAGAAGTGATAGCTGAGTATAGGTTTGCATCCATTATTATCCCTGAATGATTATTTGATGTGAACAGTATTCAATTAAATTTGAAATGATTACAACTTGCAATTTTATGAATTGCACATACTTGTCATACATCAAATATCAACTACAATTTTTAACTGTTATAATATACTAAAATAAATGTTATGCAATAACTATTTTCCAAATCAAAAAACATATTTAATAAACATTTTTAACATTATGGTTAATTAAAATTAGATCTAATTATTGTTTTCATTTACTATTTTTCTAATACAATCGTTTTTTATAATGTATAATGTATTACTTTAAACTGACAAAAATATTTGTTGTTAAAGTTTTTATATCATTATGAAATTATATAATATTTTTACAAAATAAAATTGACATTTCAGTATATTAATATGCTAACATATTTAATATCACAATATTGTCTATTTGTATAATGTTTGTCAGCATTTTGGGTGGCGCCAATCAGTGACAACTGAAAAAACTAAAAAGTCTGAAATGGAATTCAGATGACATATTGCTAGACAAGATGGTCAAGCAAAATCCCAGATTGAATCCTAAAAAATTTTAACAAACCAAAAAAATGACCCACAAGTGAAATAGATAAAATTGTTTGCTGAAATAATTATAGATAAGACAATGGATCTAAGTAATTAAACTAATTCAGAAACTTCCATTATGCAGAATATAAATAATGGTTGAAAATAATGACAATGGAAATTTATAAACAGTGGGTAAAAATAGGCAAATTTAAATGTATAGAAAAGGAATTCTAATAATAATTGGGTATTAAATTACGGTGTTATAATACATTATAATTTCATCATATTATAATTTCTTGATTTAATAAATAATATCTCATCACATTCATTCATTTCTAGTTGACTAGATTAATTTAATAGTTTTCTCCAAGGCAATCACATTTATTTCATACGAAGCTATTAAATATTAATGTTTACTAAAATTTAGACGAAATAACAACCGCTCCTCAAAAAAAAAAAAAAGAAAAAAGATTATTAAATGAATTTGTCGTTTATAATGTAATAAAAACAAGCAAAGTTATAACTAAATGTAATTAAATGATTATATATATATTTCTATTCATATCTAAAACTAGCATTCAAATTACACACCATGTCTTAGAAGTTGTCTTCTCTATTAGCTGTCGTAAAGTTATTTAAAGCACAAATATCCCATAGTTCTCCATTCTATTCAGCCATTACGAGAACACATATCAAAACAACAGTTTTAGTCCTAAGAGGTACAATCAGAAGAGAGCCAGACAAGCTCTCTAGAGCAATAAACAATTACACTGGAACATTGAAGTAAAGTTGGAACTGCGAAGAGGTATCACGCAATCCCCTGTGCAACTGTAACCATGAAAACAATGACGGCTCTTGTTAACCAATCAGCTGGCTTATCCTCTGTACTTAAAAGATATGTTATATATTTTTAAGTACTGAGGATAAGCCTACTTATCTTTTGCATTCTGGATGCTGAGTGTATAAACAATCTTTTAGCGTCATTTTAATGCCATTCATAATTTATCGAATATTCGATTATTAGGAACTAAATGAATCCTCTAAGCTTTATTAATCACGTGAGGATAAAATATATAAAAAGTGTGAGATTAAAATTAAAACTGCTCCATAATCCCCCTCCCCATTTTTCTATTTTTTTTTTTTTAAATGAACTGAACTATTCAAAAATCAGTAATGCAGTCTTTACTTACTATTTTTTTTTTTAAAAAAAATCAATTTTTGAAAATAGTTATAACTTTTCATATTCATATACAACGCATGGACAAACATATAAATCATTAATTAAAATCTCGATTATTTATTTTAAAATAAATTGGAAAGAAAGAATCAAACCTCCATTATTATACTTAAATAATATTTTATTTTACATAGGCATATCAATCAACATTCACTAAGTAAAAAAAAATTAAAAATGTTTTTTTTATTAATTACTGTGTCGTGTACGTAAGTGATAAATAAATAGGAAAGCAGATAATGATGATCTTGCTATTCTGTTTTATATAATTAAAATCAAATTACTATTATAAGCAATTATCGCTAGCAGCTTAAATAAAGATTATGCATCACCTCAGAAAATTTATAAACTCCCGCATAACCATCCAATAACTATCTCTTTTAAAAAGAGTATTAAGTATTTTTTTTCGCCTCTCATTCATCATCAACCATTATCAATCCACTGCAGGATAAAGGTCTCTCCAAGTTCAATCCAACTTCTCCGATCTTTGGCTTCTCTTCTCCACATCACCCCTGCACACTTTCTTATTTCATCCATCCATCTCACATGTAGTCTCTTTCTGGATCTTTTACAATCTTTTGGAACCCAGTTTAAGATTTCAATTGTCCATCTATTATCATCTCTTCTAGCAATATGTCCAGCCCAACTCAACTTCAATCTTTTAATTTTTTCAATGAGGTCAGTAACCACCTGTTTGTTCTCTTACCCATATATTGTGCTTTCGATCTCTTCTTGTTATTCCCAATGTGCATCTCTCCATATTTCTTTGAGTAGTCTGAAGTCTCTGTATTGCTCTTCTATTAAGTGTCCAAGTCTCAGATTATGTTTCCATTTGTAGTAATAATCTGATCAAGATATTTATAACTGTTAACTTCTTCTAACTCATCATAATCAATCTTTATTTTCATACTTTGAGAAAATCAATTAAATATTATTTTAGTCTTTTTAACATTTATCTTTAGTCCTACTTTCATCTGATAACTCCTGCAACATTTTCTGCAGCTCTAAAGCATTATTTGCAAAAACAACTATTGTACATCATCTGCAAAATCTAAATGACTTAAAAGATCTCCATTTATTTTCACTCCTTTAGCTTCCCATTTTAATCCTTAAAATACTTCTTGCAACATTGCTGTAAAAAGTTTTGGAGATATGGAGTCACTCTGTCTTAAACCCTTTCTCAATGTTGACTTTCCTAGTATCATTATGTAATCTAATTGTTTCTGTTGTATTTTTGTAAATATTCTTTAAAATATGATAATATCCTGGATATATACCTTGATGATCCAATGCTTTAATCACTGAAGAAATGTTTATAGAATCAAGTGCCTTTTCATAATCTACAAATCCAAAGCATAATGACAATTCATATTCATTTGTCCTTTCTATAACTTCTCTTAATACCTGGATATGATCTACTGTGCTAAAACCAATTTTTAAATCCAGTTTGTTCTCTTGGTTGGTGGAAATCCAATGTTCTCTGTAGACGAGTTGTAATTATCTTTGGTAAAAATTTTGTATAAAACTGATAAAAGGCTGATAGGTCTGTAATTTCTAATACCTTCTTTATCACCTTTTTAAAATATTAATATTAATACTGCAATCTTCCAATCATCTGGTACATCTTTATCATTTAGACATTTGGTATATAACTTTGCTATAAAATTTCCATTTCTTTACCTACTTCTTTTAATACATCAATTATAATTCCATCATTACCTGGAGCCTTTCCTTTCTTCATACATTTAATTGCATGTCTCACTTCATTTAAAATTCTGGGCAATTCGGAAGATATAATAGATATAGGAGGTACTTGTTCTTTATTACTATATAATTCTTGATAAAAGTCTTCTACCCATTTCATGATGTCATCTCTCTTTTTAGTAATAATTACATCTTTTATTCCTTATTACAGATATAAATTTCATACCAATACCAAAATGTTGTTTTACACTCTTGAGACTTTTATTCCCTTCTACAGCTTTACTTATTGTAAAATATCTAAATCCTTTTCAAACATTTAACCAATGCAGTTTCTTTTTTCAATTTTCTTAATAAAATATCCCCTCCTCCTACAGCTCAATATGGCTATTTTTATTTTTTAAAAATCCATCCATCAATCAATTCATTTCGTTTTTCACATGCATATTTCAAAAAGTCAATATTTACCTTCTTTGATTATTAATGTCACAACATCCAAGCAATACTGTATTTTATATAATTCTTCTTATTTGCAATCTCCATTCACCAAATATTATTTATTTTTTGTTACTTTTTTTATTTACCATTGTCAAACTCACTCCACTCACAATTTTGACACCATCCACCTCAGATAAATATAATAATGATTATTACTAATCATTTTCTAAAGTAGAGATTATCTCTAGCACAGGTTAGAAAATAATCATTATTGTATTTATCTGAGGTGGATGGTGTAAAAGTTGTGAGTGGAGTGAGTGTGACAATGGTAAATAAAAATGTAACAATTTACTATAGATAAATACTCTTCATATAATAGAGATATATATGGGAGATAGTGACCTGGGCCAACTGATGAGTGCTGGTTCAGCACAAAATGCATCTTGGGGGGCATTTGTTTTTTTTATTATATGAATTTAAAAAGAATGGGGAAGTATGGAGGTTGTTTAATATATCTATTTATTATTTCTAATTAATTATTATTTTTCTTCATAACTTTTAAATATTTACTAAATTCCATCTCATTATCTAGATATACCCAAGATATCTAAATTATCTGATCTACTTTCATCATTCATCAGTAATGGAATCATTTTCATGCAGTTATCATTGTTTTGTCCCCTCCCCCCATGATCTGCAGATTTAAGTTTGAATTTTATTATAAATTAAATAGCTAACATTAATCAAGAAACAAAAATGCATGAACTGTTCACATCTTTTGAAAATAAATAAACAAATTATAGTAAATAAATAAATATACTTTAAATGTACGATCGTTTCCTCATGTTTCTTTTTTTCATTTCTTCTTTTAAATCACAAAATGAAATTTTGGCTTTAATCCATCATCTAGAGCAACATCAACCCATTTCAAAGTCCATCTTTGATCAGAAAATCAAGCTATGGAAAGCTTATAACCTCATACATCCAAATCAACAAAATTTATCAACCAGCCTTCAGATTAATAATCATAAATTATTACATCTCCTCAAAAGATGCAGATTTGTTGTTAAAATTAACTTGTCTGCCCTATCCACCAATTCTTTTCTGCATCTCAAAAGAGGATATAACAAAATCTATCCAATATGCAGCCTGTGCTCAATGGAATATGAATCAATTGATCATATTTTTCTTAAATGCCCACAGATGAAATTCTACAAAAGAACTCGTGATCTCCAAAGTCTCAATTAATAGTGAGCTCATATTATCACTAGACAAAGCAATGCAGTCTGGCACTTATTCAATAATCAGAATTTCTTTATTCATCCTGCACACGCTTTGGATAGTCAGATGTAAAATGCTAATTCAATTGTCACAACCAAACCCAATCTCCCTATTCATACATCTAATCAAAGAAATTAAAAAGCGAGATGAGCTCTTCTCCACAATCAAAACTTTCAATGACACATGGTCTCTCTTTTCAACAACATAAATGACTGCAATAGCAGTTAACACACATGATATTTCATTCCCTAAACAAATCAAGTTATGTTTAAATCACTGAACCCAATAATGCTCCCATCCATTAAAACTTTGATACATCTAAGAACATTCATCTGTTAACAAAGCATGTATAACAACAATAACTTCTCATTATATTATATATTTTTCTTGTTCTTTTTAACTATGTAACATATCTTTTTGAATAAATTAAGTTTTGAAATGAAATCACAAAATGAAATTATCGACTATTTTAGCTTTTTTGAAAACTGGGGGTGGGATTAAAATAAGTAAACGAAAATAAATAAAAGTAGAAAAACAAATTAATATCGCTGTTTATATTTGCTGGTGGAAATAAAACATAGAATAACATTTGAAATAAAACACTTTAAATGATAAATTATTATTATTATTTGAATATATTGCACAGATCATAAAAATAACCGTATTGCAAATTTGCATCTAACAGATATTAAAAATTAATATATATTAATTTATTAAAATTTAAGTTAACAACTGTGAAGTTTATTTTATGATGGCAATAACCTAAAACTAACTAATATATTCTTCAACTTGGTACCTTCATTGGATTAAATATAAAAATTTGAATGAATTATTTTTTTATAGAAAACTTGAACATGATTTTCTAGGAAAAGTGAACACATCTTATAAAAATTACATAAAAATACCCCCCCCCCCAAAAAAAAAGCTGCAATATCAATTATTTGCTTGAGAGAAGATAACTAAATAAAGACTAAACTATGAAAAACATCATTAAAATATAATAATCTATATACATTATATTATTGCTTCTTACAGAAACAAAATATAAAGAATATTATGCATTTCTGGTGCAAAGCATTCTTTTCAAAGATAATCATTATGTTTCAATATAATGTTTGCCTTTGAAACAGAAGTATTAAGGTTGTATTTTATATTTTTTACATTTTTTTCTTGTAAAAATTAATATTATAATTAGATAGAATATAATAGTGACAATTAATAAGAAAAAGTTTGCTGCATGATATACATGAACAATTTGTAATCTACTGATTGGTTTATATAATCATCTCAAAACTCATCTTTAAAGTTTCATTCATTTTTTTCATTTTCTGGAGATATTACTATTATTCTTCTTTATAAGTAGCTGAAAATGATAATGTAAAACTGTATGCAAAATGTATTTGCTATAATTACATGATTATGAATGAAAATAATTTAAATAATTAGAGCAGTGGTCTTCAACCACCGGGTGGCAGATCGGCACCGGGTTGCAGAAGTTTTCTGTCGGTCCGCAGCTAGACTAGCAAGAAAGTTTATAATAACAAAATAATAAAATTTTAAACTTTTAATTAATATGAACAATTTTTATTTATTTTTTCATCGCATTTTTTCCCGATTTAAAAAAAAGAAACAGAACAAACACAAAATCTAATCAATCATACATAAATTAATTTGTTTTTCTATTTATCACAGATGTTTATGGGGGGGGTGTGTGTGAAAGAAGTTTTTTATTACACAAACTCCGGTTGTCTTTTGATAACCAATCACGGCTGCTTATCAGCGTTGTTAAAACAATAAAATGTAACGTGACTTTTTTTGATCTCTTAATTTTTTTCTATGGCGATTTTTTTTTTTTTTGGCTTTAAATCAATTTTTATTACCTTTTTTTAAAAATAAAAACCAAAAAATAAGTTCTGTCTCTAACTTTTACAAAGTATTTCTCAATACACTCCCACCACCCCAAAATAAAGTAAGATCAAAACTTTTGACTTTTTCAAGTTTCGTTTTCTTTTTTTTTGTTTAAAAATACGCCACTTTTTTTTTTTGGCTTTATTTGTATACCGCTAAAATACTAAAACTTTTATTTTTAAAACCAATTTCTGTTACCTTTTTTTAAAAATAAAAACAAACAAAAAATAACTTTAGTGTCTATCTTTTGTCTCAGTATTTCTCACCCCCCCCCCCCCAAAAAAAAATAAGATCAAAACTTTTGATTTTTTCAACATTCAGGTGAATAACATTTTATTCTTGCACGTTTTAACAATGAAATAATAAATGTAAAATGCAAGCATATTAATGAGAATGATTGTTATTGTATGTTTTCTGTAGCAGTATGACTGCGCAACTCGAGAAGAGTGTTTAGCATGTGAAGGTAAGTAACACCATTACAATACACAATAACTAGTGTGCTGTTTTGGTCAGTTAAAACAATTATGCTTATCTAAGGCTAAGCAGATTACATCTTTAAGAAAATTTATCTAAACTTCTGCCGGTCCGCAAAATCTTATCCTTATTTTTACCGGGCCGCAGGTGTGAAAAGGTTGAAGACCACTGAACTAGAGTAACTAAAGCTTTTTAAAAAATATATTCATTACACTTTCAAATACTATAATTTTATAATGGTTACTGGGCAATATTTGATGAAGATTGCAAATTTATGCTTGAATTTCAATCAGTTATTTTTTAAATTGCACTTTACACAAAAAAGTGAAGCTTAGTATTATTAGAAAAAGAATTATAAGACTTAGTGCTTTTGGGGAACTTAGGTCTCCATATTCATAGCCTATCTTGGGCGTATCAGCTTACATTGAGATTTTAATCAAAGCTTAGCGGTAATTTATGCAAAATTTATTCAAAATTTTCTTTCATATAGACCATTTTCTGAAGACCTAAGCTCCCCAAAAGCATAAGCCTTATAATTCTTTTTCTAATAATACTAAGCTTTACTTTTTTGCATAAAGCGCAATTTAAAACTTACCACTCGAAGGTGAAGTAAAAACAAGGATTTTATTTGTTTTTATTGTTTCCTCGTTATTTAACATTTAAATCTATCTGTTCAGTCTTGACTACAGAAGATAATTAAAAGTAACTGAAGGATTATATAAAATCTATCATTAGAATTTTTCTTCTTCAAGTACATCAAAATATAAACATCATCTCCATATCATATCAATACTATTTACATTTCACATGATATCCAAAAAGTACGAGTATTTTTAAAAATATTTTCTAGTTATATATATATTCTAATTTAATGCTATTAATACTTTGCATATTAAGACAACATACATAAGTAAAATTTCTTTGTGAGCTATAAAAAAGAATTCAAGAAGTATTATGTTTTCTTATGATCATGTCAGAGAGCTATTGTCCAAAAATTCAGCCTGAACAGATGGACAATTGAAATTTTAAACTGGATTCCAAGAGATTATAAAAGACCCAGAAAGAGACCACATGTGAGATGGATGGATGAAATAAGAAAGTGTGCAGGGGTGATGTGGAGAAGAGAAGCTAAAGATCGGAGAAGATGGGTTAAACTTGGAGAGACCTTCATCCTGCAGTGGATTGATAATGGTTGATAATGATGATTTAGTTGATTCACGAATGAGTCCTGAAAAGCTATATCTATAAAAAATACATTAGAAAGAATTACAATCTTAAAGTGAATTTATTTTATCTAATATGTTCACTTTATTAATTATTGTGCAACATTATCAAATAAATTAATAATGACCCAAGATTGGATTCACTGTTTGCAACCTGATTTTCAAACATTATAAATAAACAAAACTTATAATTCAATTGCAAAAACAACAACAACAACAACAACAATAAAATGAAATAATCATTTAGATTAGAAAAATCATAAGATTGTCTTCTATCTTAATGCAATTTAAGTGCAATTAAATATCAATATATGTGATAATGATATGGAACTTGATTTAAAATGATTGACTATCACTGATGATATAAAAAATTTAAGTTTGAAAAATATGTATTACTTTGTCATATCTGCATAATCATCCTAACAATTTGAAATATATATATTTCTACTGATTATTGAGTATTAATGGTTTATTTAAAAAAAAAAAAGGTACTAGACTTTTCTAACACATAAAACAAAAGTAGTTATATAACTTCAGAGGTAAAGGAGGGTATTACTGAATTATCTTAACAGTCAACAAGTAATATATATATATCATTTAATATTTTCATGGACATATGTAAAGTCTTTTTGTGTTATTACTTAAGATCTAACAGTTCTTCATTAAAACCTTAATCATGACAAAATAATACACGGTATAACACACACACACACACACACAAAACGATATACAGTATATATATTGTTTTATGAAAGTGAAATTTAACATTTTTTTGCCTTAATTATTATTTGTTATAATAAATCTAGTCAAAGTACATGATAGTGTAAAAAAAAACAACAACCCATAGTTAAAAAAAAAAGCACAATGAGAAAAAATATATAGAAATTATAATCCGTTACGAGTGAACTCAGATCTTTAAATATATACAAACAGAGAAACAAAATATAATTTTCCAAAGTTTATTAGATTTTAATTAACTATTAACTTTAATGTAATAAACATATCAAACAGATTAACAGTGTTTTCATCAACAGTTCTCACACAAGGGTATAATCTAAATAGTAATTTGTTCAGAAGCTTCATGAAAATTTTTCATTAAGTTTCTCAAACTTTTTACAATATTTATAAAATTACAGCCTTGCACTCAAATGATAAAGGTCAGATTGTATATATATTTTAATACAGCATGCAATTTATTAAAAGATAATAAAGTTTTACCATATACATTAAACATGTTAAATTTAAAATAGCCATATTACACATATGCATACATATCCATATTCATATCCACCCACAATTCACTATAGTTGCAAATATATATATAACCTGTTATATATGAGAAAAAAATTAATCAAACTTTATATTTGTTGTAGTGTCTTCTCTGTAGAAATCAGTCAGGTATTATCACCAACCAACTCACTAAAGAACTTGTCAAAAAATATTAATGATTTTTCTATCTTAATATGTCTAAATGCTTAGAATAATGTTTATTATCTTCCTAACAACAATATCACACGATTTTTTAAATGCATACCCATTTGCTTCTAAAAGCAGTTATCTTCACTTTATACTAGACTCATATACTGTAAATTTGAGTAATCAGTGAACCCCAGATTGTATAGCACCAAAAAAAAAAAAAATATCCATATTTCCAGACAGTTTTCAGACTTTTGCCTCAAATAATGAAGATTCAAAATTGGAAATAATGCATTTATGCAATTAGCAGTCATTTGTTAGGCAATTAGAATATTTAAGCTAATAACCTGAAATTAAAAAAAAAAATTAGTTTTCAGTGATAAAGCAAAATGTTACAAACTGGTCTGGATATAAAGATTTTATAGCAATATAGCATCAGGAATCTAATGATTGCCCAAGTTTACAATAGATGACTCTATAATACAATTAAACATTTATTGTCTACCTACGGTACCAATCAGTTCATCTCTATACTTGTTTAATCTTTAAATTTGATAAATATCTGTAGTCCACTGGAGGGAGCCTGAGACTCCAGTTTTCACTGTTACAAGTTCCCTGTTTTATTCAATAAAGTCATAGTCCAATTTTGGATTCATAGAAGAAAAGTTTACCAAGATGTAAGTGAATACCCGTTTTATTGTTTTTTCATCTTTATAAGAAATTTTAGAACAGTTTTCATTCAAGATTAATTGAGAGTATCTATCATTCCACTTATGCAAATGGCTGTCATTAGAAATAGGCAAAAGCTAGGTATACTAGGAATCATTAGATCAACATAAAACTTTGAAAAATAATTTTAAATTAAACCAAATAATTCTAAAAAGAATAGAGACACTAGAAATCCAATTTTTTTGTTAGAATGAACAGAGAAATCATTTGGACATCAAGGCTCATAAAAACATGAAAATTAAAATGTTAACAAAGATGGTTTTAAGAATTTCATCATTGCATCAGATATTAGAAGTGTGAAACAAGTTGCTATGACTGCAAACCAGTCAGGGAAGACAGAAAATGGCCTAGGGATTATTATAGATACAAAAATTAATAATAAAACTAAGATGTTCACAGAAAAAAAGTTACGATATTGTGGTGTCGAACCGTAAGGTGCCGAACATGGCTAAACAGTGCAGATGGAAAAATTATTTTAAATTTTAATTCAATCTCAATTTTAAAATTGAACATTATAGATTATGCTTTAAGCTATCTCCCTGCACAAAAATCAGGTTTCTCCGATGATCAAAAATGAAGTTATTAGCCCACTTCTGGTGGATTGGGGGCCACAAAATTTTTTTTTTCAAACAACACAGAATTACAACAAAATGATTCATGAGCAAAAAGTAATGATTTAAGGACAAATTAGTACAAATGGTGTTTTAGACCTAAACAGAGACATTGAAGCTTGCAAGTTATTCATCCTCTTTCAAGCAATAATTATTGAACATTCCAAAGTTTAACAACAAACTTTCAGATTATACAACTGAATCCTTGATTACTAAGCAAGATCTAAAATTCAATCAAAGAAAACAGAATTCAATCAGTACCAACAAATAAGAATCAGCGTGAACCCTGAAGGACTTTATAGTTGGTGGGTTGAACAGATATTGTGAACATTTGCAGACAATGGATGTTGATAATGATTAAAAGCAGATTTTCAGTTCCATTGACTTCAGTGTGCAAGATGATATGGACAAATGATTTATTCTCATGGTGTGCATGTAAATCTGGCATGATTTCAAGACAACAATGAATCAAATGTATTGATGGGCATGAGTTTGCACTCCCCGTTTTCCTCAGGTGTGGTGATTAGTGGGAGTGGTCAGTGATCATTACTAGCCTGGGAACTTCACTTGGAGATCACCCTGAGGAGCTGCTACCCCCCCCCAGATGGATTATTTGTTAGGTTTATGTTGATTTGAACTCACTATTATTAGGTTTCATTAACTTTAGATTAGAGCATTTGTAAAGGTGGTAGGCCTGCTTTGGGCCACTGCCAATTTTTGAAACGTGGATGGAACTTTGTTGTAATATTTTGTGGGCATGGGTCTGCAGTCCTCATTTCTCCCTTGGGGGGGACGGTCACTAGGGATCTGTTCTATGGTGCAGGCTGTTGACAACTGTTGCCACTACCTGAAAATCTGCTGGGAAGGTACCTGGTCAAAGTTCCTGTACTATTTTCCTTTCTGATGGGCTGCTGCACCTCCTTGTTGGTTTTGGGTGGTGCAGATCTGTGCTCATTATTCGTTGTTTTCCCGAGTTGGCTTTTAAATTTTGCGCAGGTAGACCGAATTTGATCCCTGCACATTTGGCCTGTTAAATCAGGAGGGAGAGGTATCCAAAATAGTCCTTCCATGACTCGGCTGTGAGTCGAGGGTTTGTTGTCCTGTGGACTTGGGCCTTGGACCTTGTTGCCTGTTGTGGTGGCTGGCGCAATGCTGGACATGTCCACCTATTCAGCTGAAGCTTGAGTCTTCACCTCGGGGCCCCGGAGGTAGGATCATTGGGCTATGGATAACTTCTCAGTGGTTGGGCTATGTAGACCCATGTACAGATACACATTGAGCAAGATTATAATAACCCTTTTGTGGATGTAATAGTCTGGAAGGTGTCCTTTTGTAAACAAGATTAATAATTTTTTTTTTGTACATTGAATGCTTTGCAATCACATCAGGTAATTAGACCTGGAAGACTTCTATGTAATCTTTAACAATAAAGGATGCTTTGAAAGATGACCTTTCTTTGTAACCTAGATAGGTTTCTATTAAGTTCTTACAATTATGCTTTAATTGTTTTATTTAGAATACAAGTTTCACAATCATCACACACTAATAATACAAAGTTTATTTTTAATGACATTGCTATCATTAACAATGACTAATAAATAAGAATGGTCAACTTCACACACAACATAAGAAAAGATTAAAAAAAAGAATTTTACAGTGATTGTACAAATAAATCCAAAAACAAAAATATATTGGCAAATAACTTCATACTGTGCCTTATATATCAAACTTTTCTTTCTTAAAGACTCGAGTAACGGTAGCTCTCCATTGAATTCTCAGCCATATTTTTCTAATGAAAGTGATTAATACTGCATTTCTTTAAAATGACTGATTATAATCTTTACAATGTAGTTGGATTCTGCCTCTGTTACAAAAAACATGATTAAGTTTATTGTAAACTATTTTACTAAAATACTTTGACACGACCCTCAACTCTCCACACATACCCTATATATTACATTGTTTGTACAGGTGTATATATAGCCTGTATGTTAGATATTAAAGTACTTTGATTTATTTACTTTTATTAATATTAAAATAGTCTAATTAAATACATTCAAACTGCTCAATTTTCTTTCCTTGATAAAAGTTCATGGCACTTCATAAATTTATGAATAGTTAAATATTCCCAACATCTACAGAATACATAATAATCTTTCTTAATGCAAACAATATATACTTACAATAATCAGAACTCTAATGGTCGAACTTATACAAATCATATATAATTAGGTATTCAAACAAATAATAGAAATAATAAGAATTTTATTAGGGGTTTTTAAACGCTAAATAACAATATTAGGTTTTTGGATTAATAATTTAGTTAAAGATAATATTTTAAATCTTCATATATATACACATACACAAAAGAATCAAATATATTCGAGCTTTTTTTTTTTTAAACATTATTTCAATTTTTTTTTCTAAAAATAATCAGAAATAAATAATCAATTATTTTCTTTTTTTTTTTTTTTTTTAAAAAGGTAAATACAACTTGAATATAATACAGAATAATACAATGGGCACAACACAAAGTTTTATTCAATATTTATAAACTGTTAATTTGCCAGCAGCTATATTTTTGCAATTCAGTTATATTAAAATTAATAATTTAAAATTTAATTGAATTTTAAAATGTAATAAGAAATATGAAACAAATTATAAATCATTAAAAAAAATGTAATACGCATAATTTATAAATAAATAAAAAAAATTTCAAAAATAATAAATGAAAAAAAAAATTGATTATTTACCTCTTTTAAATATTAAATAAAATTAATAAGCAAACACATATTCTAAATATATAATTAAACCTTCAATTATAACAGCCAGAATTTTAAAATATTTAAGTATATATCTATCAAAAATCATATCCTATATATCAGTTTTAAAATACTCTTCCAAGATTTTCTGTCCATTGCTCCATTTTCAGATATTTATAACTATTATGGCCAAAATTAGGATAAGACAAGTGAGGCACTTACTTATCTTGTACAAATTTGAGACAAATTTGAGAGGACATTGAGAACTCAGATATATCAATCTTTAACTGAGGTTTAAAGTTTATATCTGTGCTAAAGATAATCTCTACTTTAGAAAATCATTATTATATTTATCTTAGGTAGATGGTGTCAAAGTTGTGAGTGAGGTGAGTTTGACAATGGTAAATAAAAATGTAATAATGCAAATAAAATATTTCAATGCACTATTTAAAAAAAACAAATTTAATACAAAATAAATCATAATGAATAAAATATCAAAATTTTAAACAAAAACAATTAATAAAGTAAATGCATATATATAATAATTTCTTTTAATAATCATTGTTCTATTGCGAGAAAATTGGCATGGTCTCACTCACCATTGCTTATACATACAATCCATGGACAAGAAAAATCCTCACAATTCGCGTGATAAAGACAGACTTCACTGTTCTCTTATGCATATCATTTCACACAGTTGTGATTGCATAAATTATAGAACATTATAATCATCCTCACACATGCGCAACCTTACACAAAAAAGTGTGAATGATTTAAAAACAATATATAGTACAATAATATATATGAGCTAGCTGTAAAACTAAAGACAAGTAATTAATAATTATCTAAAATCAAAAGGATAATTTTAAACTTGTAAAATCGAATGTACAGTGCACCTAAAAATTTAAAGGAAATTTAAGCAGATGAAATAAATTTTTGATTGTTGAGGGGATTCCATTCCAAAGTAAATTTTAAATATTGATCAAAATAAAAAACTAAAAAAAATTTTTTTTTCGTAGTTTTAAAGATCACACAAAATGAATTGCGAATAAAAAAAAGTTTGTCAGTTTATAAATATGCAAATTCCATAAAAACATCTGGCAAATATTCATTACCAGTTATTTGAAAATAAGAACAATTTCTTCATTTTTGTTAAAAAAATTTAACTGTTCAGTGCCAGATCCTGTGGTAAGAACACTGGCACTGCAACTGATTCAAAAATGTTTCATTTTCTATGAAATTAATAGCATTTTTTTTTATGATTTTCCTACTTTTGATGTCTTGGTACAAAATTAATTTAGGAATATCGAAGCTTCCACTTTTAGAAAAAAAGAACTACAAAGCAATCAATGTGCAAGACTATCTTTGTCTTTTCTGACCTTAATTTCCACTTTTGGGAATTTGAAAAATAGTAACATGCGTACTGTTTAATGATTTTTTTCTTATTAAAATTTTTATTTCTGAGTTTTTATTTGAATATACACCTGGGTCTCTTTTTACGCGGACTTATTAAACACGATTTTGAAGTTACGCGATTCGTGTTTCACCGGAAGTCGACCTCCGATAATGCGCTATTACTTTAAATAATAAATTTCGCACACTTACATTATATTGAAAGTAATAGCACATTATTGGAATTCTACTTTCATCTTAGTAATTTCAATATTTTCAGTGCTTTATAATAGTAAGATTTTATGCAATAATGAAATTAAAATCATGATTTCCACATTTTATGTATACACACATTAAATTTTACAAGATTATAATGTAAATTTGTTCAAACATTGTGCGTGTTAATTTTGCATTTTAAATCACATTCTGTTTTTGCTTTTTAAAAAAGAACGTAATCAATTATTAATCATTTAGTGTCCACAAGTTTATTTTTGAAAGGTCAGTAATAGCAGTGGGCACAATTAGAAATTAAAATCTGATTTTTAATTGTAATTAACAATTTAAAAATTACTTATGGGCGACTTGAAATTAATGTGATGTAAAACGAAATTTGATTTTTAAACGGAATTGAAAATTAAAGACAAAAATAAGAATTTAATTTTTAGTTGTTAGTTTTAATTAAATTTTTCCCAGCAATGGTGAATAATAGACTTTTTATTATCATAAGTCTAAGTTCATAAACAATTAATAAAATTATCATCGTTGTCAACAAAAAACCATTAACACAACATGAGAGTGAACTTGGCACTAATTGTATTTCCTCTTGTGAGAATAATTGCTGAGATATTCTTGACTTCGTTTAAGGAGAAGCAAATACATCACATCACATGAGAATCTGATTTTTTACTAGTTTGCAAACGAACATGTTTTTGGGCAAATAGCGATAATAATTAAAACATGTATAAAAAAATGTAAATTACTGTACTGTAAATTATGCATAAAAAATATTATTTTGAATAAAATTAAATATTATAGTTAAAAAAAGTTTGTCTTGTATCAATTTTTTTCAAATTTGAAATTTTTTATTAGTCATATTTTATTTCCTTATTTTTTTTTTTTGCACGAATTTTAAAGTAATTTTACATTGGTGCTTTGCTTTTATGCGAATTTTGAAAAATCACAGACCGCATCCCCCCTTTTTCAATGTAAGTTACGTCTATTTTTGTGCGTGTTTTCTGAGGAACCTATTTATCGCGTAAAACGAGACCCAGGTGTATTTGTTTTTAGCAAAAAAATATTTGAGTGAAAATTTACTAACGAATGTAGTACCATATTTTTTATGAATTTGGAAAAAACAACTTTATGTTTGTAAAATTAATTTCAATATTTGTGTTTTAATAGATAAAAGATATATTCATTCATTCTTTATTTAAAAGCATTTAATGTTTTTTTTTTCTAAAGTAGAAATGTAATCAGTTTTGACAAACATGAAGAGCCTATTATAAAAATAAAAAATATCTACTGTTATAAGAAATACCCACATCAATACTTTTTAAAATATTTTTTTGCAATTATAAATGGAACTTTAATATTTTAAAAATGATTTAAGTATTTATCTGTAATTTTAATGATAATTTGCTTAATTGATAGAACTTTGCTAGAAATAATAAAATGTCATTAAAAATAGATTTTATTACCATAATGATAAAAATAAATTCATCTGTTTGAATGTTTATTACTTTTTTAAACTTTAAAACAGGATGTGATGTGATGCACTGTGATTTTTCCTTATACGGAATCAGGAATCTCTCGTCCATTGTGTCCAGAAAAACATGCTAGCCACTTTACCTACCCTTTCCATTCTCAATCCTAAGTTTTCCCATAATCTGCCCCATTCCTTTTCACAACATAATCTTTGTAAACTCCATGGTCTTCATACCTAAATCCCCCTTCTTCCCAAATCCAGCACAAAAACCAATAACCCACTTTCTGTATAATCACTTTGTTCATATTTATTCTTCCATAACTTCATTATTTATACCTTTCTGCTTTCAAGCATTTACATTGAATTAACAGATGCCTAATATTTTCTATTCCCTCCTTACACAACTTGCAAACAAAATCACCCATATTTTTCCATTTACGTGTACATTCCCTTATTGCTAAAGATCACATTAGAGCCTTAAAAAATAAACTAATTTCCTTGATATTATCATAAATTAACTCGCACCCAATGTTCCGTTTACTTCTATATATATTTAAACTCTTTTTAATCTCCATACTAGTTCTCCACCTCTCCAACTCTCTATTCTTTATTAATGCATCTATTCTTTTATCCCATTCCTTACCACTATAACACTCAACAATCCTCCTAACACAATCAACCCATCTTTTTTACAAGTATACTGATATAAATTCTTTATCCAAATCTTCTGCATACCACATTACCTTTCTCACCCATCTTGTTGCCAGCTCTTTACTCATAACCCAATTAAATACTATTTTGGCTATTCTTTTATTATCCACAAACTGCAATCTACCGAACATTTTCATTTTACTTTTTGCATTTGTCATATAATAACTTGACCATCCCATTTCTCCTTGAATTGCATCCTTTGTTGTTCACATATCTGCATCTAATGCATGTCTTCCTTCTTCCCTTTGTACTTTTTCTAAGTAATGTAACACCCCTTTAGTAACACATAATGCATTATCGCCATATGTTAACCCTGCTACTGCAACTCCCTTCCATACAATTCTAGCTACATCATATTTATTATATGAAAACAGTTAATTTCTTTATCAATCCCTTTCTTTTCTTTGCTTCATTTATAAATTTTTTCTCACATTTATCCAAGCAATTTTTCTGATTACTTATGATGATTCTCAAATAACTATATCTATTCACCAGACTTAACTTTATATCCCCCAATAAATATTCTTTGTCTTCTCTTTCCCCAGTATTAACCATCATTATATTTGATTTTTCTTCACTAAATTTAATTCCCATCTCTTTACCCACCCTTGTGCATGTCATCAGCATAACTCCCATATCTTCTCTTCTTTCTGCACACAAATAAGATATCCTCCACAAAAAAGACCCGACAAAGTAATACTCCCTTGTCACTTATTAACAGTATCTACCTCCCTCTTCCTAGTCTTTTTATTGCTCTCTCCATTTCACTCAAATACAACAAAAACAAAATAGATGACCTAGGGCATCCTTGCCTTAGTCCCACCTCATTTTTAACTTTAACTGATTCTATATCCTCTAATTGATACTATAGTAATTATTGTCATATAATTTCTTAATAATATCCACTATAGCTTCATCCATTCCCAAATTTGCTAAACTTATCCATAATCTATTTCTATTTACTCTATCATATGCCTTCTCTAGATCTACAAAACTCATATATATAACTGTCTATCTGAAATTCTACTCATATCCATAAGTTGTGTAACTACAAATAAACTATCTCCTATATGCCTATCTGATCTAAAACCTCCTTGCATTCCCCCACTACATTATTTTCTTCCATCCATTTTGCATCTCTTCCAGCTACCATATATGAGAAAATTTTATATAAAACTGATGTTACCGCTATTGGTCTAAAATCCTTACTTTCCTTTAAATAATAATCTTATTCTTGTATTACTCCAACTATCCGGAAAAACTCTCCTGTGCCATCTTATTAAAACAAGATAACAGCTTCACTTTTGCCCTATGCTCTAAATTCATTATCATCTCCGCTGCCCATCCATCTAAACCTCTTGCCTTGGCACTTTTCAATTTCTTCTCTGCTCATTCAGTTCATTTTCTGTAAACTTAATATTCCCATTAGTATATGCTTTCATGTCTTCTATCACTCTGTCCTTTACACCTAACATCTTTTCCATATCAATTGCATACCTATTTAAGATTTTCTCTAATTCTTCTCTAGAGCTATACTCTATTCTCTCATTATCTAGCAATACTATATCTCTTTCTCCTACATTTCTCCTTTTAATGTAATTCCAAAATTTTTTACTCCTATCTCTACCACTTTTATTAATATTATCCAACAATTTATTATTCAATTTTATTCTCTCTCTCTAATGATCTATTTTAGCCAACTTCTTTTCTAAGTACTTTTCCCATTTAGATTAATATATTTTTCACTTTCTTTATTCTTAATAGCACACTTATATTCGCTGCATGCTTTCCCCCCTCTCTTTTACACTTTTACTAACGCTCATTTTTTAATACTTTTATTCTTCTGAATATTCTCAACCCTATTTGCCACCTTTTCTATTTCATCACATCAGTCCTTATACTCACCCCCGACCAACTCTTCCATGGTTTATTCAACTTGTATTTTTTATACTATTCCAATTTATTCTTATAATTCACTATCCATCCACATCTTTCACTATTGTTTCTACTTTTATTTCTATTCTCCATCACATTATTAACCATTTCTATTACAATGAAGTTATGATCACTATTACATACTCTCTCTTCATTACCAAAGACATTAATTTTCCATACTTTATTCATTCCCTCTTTCTCCACCAATACCATAATCTATTGTGTGGAATATATTATTTCTAGACCATAAGTATTGTCCCTCATAAATATTTGATGAATTTCCAATGCTCAAATTCACTCTGATAAAATTTCTTCGAAAGCTGTCCATTCTTATTATTTACACCATCAATTTCTGGAATATGTCCATTCATATCCCTATAACCATTATTCTCTTCCCCCTTTTCTTTAAAACTCTGTACATCCTTAACTAGGCATTCATATATGGTACTGTTCCACTCCATTATAGTTTGACTATCTTTAGTAGTTATATAAACTATAGCTACCATCCATTCTTGTCTTCCCAACCTTATTTCAAGCCACAAATGTTCTTGACATTTAACAGTATTTAAATATTTTGATAAACACCTATACTACCACCCCTTTTTTCTTTTCTTTCCTATTTTACTCTGCTATACCAAATCTTCCAGAATAGTTCTTCTTCTTCTTCTCTTAGATGTGTTTCCACTACTACTAATACCCCAAGCTCTTCATTTTCAATTGCTTTGTTTAATTCCAGCTACTTTTATGGTCTCCTACCATCTTATATATTCAAATATCGAATTTTAACAATTTCTCCATTATGTTTATAAATAAAATTGCTTACCATTAATTTTACAGAGCCATTCTCTCCCCACATCTGCACTTATATCTAAATCAACTAAACTGCATATTTCTTACAACTCGTCCATTCTTCGTCTTTTTGATAATACTGCGATTTAAAACCCCACTCCCCATTATAAGTTCCCCAAATTATATGCTTTATAAATCAGACTCTCTAAAACTTCACTTTCTTGTTTTCATTCATCTTTACATTATAACTCTCTCTTTCCAATAAACCAATCCCACACATAACATCATTTCTCTCACACAATTTTTTCAATCTCTCGTTTATAGAACATGCCCTATCTAACAAATACATCTTGTCAAATCTTGGTAATAATCCAACTACTCCTACTCTTCCTTTAATCTTGGTTCTGAAAAATTTATTAGTCCCTGCCATAACATACACATCTCTACTACCTTGCTTTTTTACTTTATCTGTCGCACCCCTAATTCTAGCTCCAGGCAAACATATTATTACATACCTGCTTCTATTTTCCCTTGCAATTATATCTCCACATATTCTTATTTAGTGAATCTCCTATCAATACTGTCTCATAGTCTACTTTCTCTGTTCCACCTTCTGGATCTCCTTATCTATTCCTTTTTTATCATCCCTACTCAATAATTTCTTTATCTGCTCACTTTGTATCTAACAATTTTAATTTTGCTTCTACATCCTTCACCTCTTCCTCTATCTTACTTATTCTTTGGCTAACCATTTCCATTGTACTACTAATTTCTCCACCCATACATCTTGACACTCCACTAAAACCATACTCTGCCCTATCTTCATCAACTACATTTTTCTCCCTTTCCCTTGATTTTCTCTTTAGACTATCTACATTTAGAAACCACTTTCTCACCTCTTTTATCACATTTACACACTGACTACATAACCATAAACCTGTTCCATCCTACCTAGTCTTATTCAAACATTTCAAGTAATAAACCTCATCACACACAGTACACTCTACCAGAGCTCGCCTAGTTTCTTTCTGCTGATTATATATGCATTGTGGAATATAGATGCAATCCATATTCCTTATTTTCCAAGTCACCTATTCTATATTTGACTTTATAATGCCTCTCCTACTCTTCAAATCCCCTTGCATGGAAGGATAAAAACTTTACTTTCTTTCAAAACTGATCAATCTATAACCATGTGTTTTCTGATCTTAGGCCTGCAAAACATTACCTTTTTTTCTCAAAAAATAAAATCAGTTCTTAAATTTAAAAAAAAAAAATTAAAAATCAATTAATCTTACATACAACTTTGTTATAAATATCCTTAGGAAAACTCTCCATACAATAGTGCCACTCAATGCAAGCCATAGTAAATCAATAGATGCCAGAAGGCTTGTGCATAAAATACATATAGAGTACCTACTCATCCAATATCACCAGATTAGTTTTTAGATTGTGGCTTTCACCAGTGAGGAGCCTTGGATCTGAGAGCACTGCACCTAGATCTTAGGATTAATAGGCACTAGATAGGGATTTTACGCACAAGCCTTCTGGCATACCTTGATTACTCTGGCTTGCACTGAGTGGCACTATTGTGTGGAGAAATTTTGCCTGTTTTAACAGCTTGAGCAAGCATACAAAATGGTGATCATGTGATATTCAGTGGTTTTTTTTTTCAAACTTCACTTGCAAAGTTGGAATATTATTTTTTAGATTATTTTTCATTTATAAATTTAAATTTAAAATATCTTTTTTAAATAAACAAAGAATAAAATTTAAATCACTAAAACAAAAAACCTAAAGTGCATAGGTGAGAGGTTAAACATGATTTTAAATTTGAAAGTTAATTACTAATGGGAAAGTTAGACTATAAAATTATATTAACTTTGTATTTTTAATTCATAATTTGTTTTTATTTTTTTTCTTATAAATTTTAATCATATCTTTGTTTTTAAATAAATATATAAAAGATACAATATGAATGTTCATGCATTAATTTAAAATTTTTTTAAATCAATATACAAAAGTGATAAATTAGCAAGATGTTTTTAATGTCTGCAACTGAAATGGTTTTATTATTTACTTTTAGATACAGCTTAATGTGTTTTTGGTGTGCACACTGAAAGCATGCTCAGCTGTATCTAAAAGTTAATAACAAATCTTTTCAGTTGTGGATGTTAACAAACTTTTTCTAATTTAATATTAAAAGTAATAAATATAATTTTACTGTACCAATTCCCAATCAAACATTAATAATAATATTCCTACAGGAATTTAAGACTCATCCTTCTGCAATTTGTTTATTGTGATGTTTCTGGTACTAAATAAATATGAAAACAGAAACTCTCCTACAGAGTAAAGGAAACATTTTATATTACTATAAATGCAAATTTTTACTTTTTCAATTTCACTGTTGCCATTTATTTAAACTCAACTAATCAAAAGATATTAAATGATAAAATTTATACCAAATGCAAATCTACCCATATCTCCAGACATTTTTAATTTATGACCTTTGTGAATATGGAGTTTGGACCTGAATTCAGTTCAAGATTAGTATTTAGAGGATAAACATGCAATTGTAGTGAGGCTTTCATAACAATGGAGATTAATTTTTCTTATGCCCTTTAATTTTTTTTTTTTCAGACCATGGTTTCGTGCTTTGGCACTCCTCAGAGAGGTGCCAGGGTAGGTTCAGACACTAGATCTGTTAATTTTTGGTGATCATTATTCACTACCCCATATACTTAATCATTCACTGCATCACTGGGGTTTGCTATAAAAAATCTAAAATCCCCAATCAATATTTTTGCTGAGACAACTTATGCAAATAAAGCTGGTGGACAAATAATTAAATACATTATATTATCTAATTAGCAATACCAAAATGGCCATAGTTATATGTGTTAATATTATTAATTGTATAGCTAAAATTAAACCACCTGAATAACTCCTCAATGTCAAAGGCTATAAGCCAAAACTTAAGGATATGGATAAAATATAACAGAATATGAATTTAATAAGACATTGTAATCTAGTATCTATAGATTACTCAAGGTTGCAATAAATGACAACAATGGAGTAGAATAAAGAATTATTCCTGTAAGCTGGGATCATGTGATGCTTTTTGGTTTTATTATAAGTGCTTGCATATTATCATTAAAAGCATTAATTAGATAAATAATTAAATATTTTCTGAAAAAAAAACCCCACAACTTTTTACACTTAAATAGTAATAATTGATTCACTGTTATTCATTAGTTAATATAAAAGTACTTTTATTGCTCATTCCATCAAATTTATTTGGAAGTTTACAAATTAAATATCTATTATTTGTAATTATTAATTCATATATATATATTTTAAGATAAATTTTTATATACACTTAAAAGTTTAAAAAAAATTGAATTGAAAATATGCATATAAAATTACAGACAGAACAGTTTCCAATAAAGTAAAAATGATTTTTTTAATAGAATATATATACAAACCAGAAATAAAATGCAAATTTTAGGCAATCTATTTCACATGATGGCTTAAATTTATTCCCAAAAAGTCTTGTTTTTATTTCATTTATTTGTGACAACTTTTTAATAATAATACAATAAAATCAAATATTATAATTCTTTAATTCCAATTTTTAATATAATGAAATTATTTTGAAAAAAAAAAACAAAAAACAAAAAAAACAACAAAATCATTCAAACTTTAATATATATACATATATATTTTTAAGTGATTTTGTTGTTTTTTTTTTTTTTTAAACCAAAACATCATATTTATTTCTAACTAATATCCAGAATCCAACTTTACTTCTATTATTCAAGTTAATGGCTTAAGAAGTTCAAATATCTTAAAATTTTGATCCTAAATCAATCTATTTACTCAGATAAGCAATGTTTCAAAAGCATTATAAAGTTTACAACGTTTTTGTTACTTCTTACAATATTCAAAGATATATTGATTCTTTGATAAAGTGATTCATTAGCATAATCTATAAAAATAAACTTAAATTACAAAACTTGACAAAGATTCACATATTCCAGAAAATTGTGCATTGATAAAAAAATCAGGATATAAAAATTTTTCATATTTCACAAAAAAAAATTCAGTATTATTAGTAAGATTAAAAAAGACAAATTTTCTTTACACATTGAAAAAACCACATCAAAACTATATATATAAAAACTTGATAATTTACTTAATACATTTTATAATGTGCTAGATATCAGTAAATGTTGGATTCTGTAAAAATAAATAAATAACAATAATGAAAATCAGATGAAGAAAAAAAGACTTCAGAATCAGCTGATTTTATTCACAATTAATTAATTAATTATAAAGAACTAATTCTTCTACTTCAAAACATTCTTATACATAGTAAAATTAAAGATTTAGAAAACGTTTACTTTCTTTTTTAACTAGAAAAATTTATTATTATTATTGACATTTTATTTCCCAATCTTCATAAATAATTATAAAAATGAATAAATCTAAATACACTATTATTTGTTAAAAATAATTATTTGGTTAACATTAACGTGTTTGCATGAATCATATATCTAATGATGAATTTACAAATGTTTAACTATTTAAATTTTTAACTAAAAATATAAATAAATATATTACAGATTAAAAAATAGTAATGTTTATGGATTTATTCATTTATATAGCTATGATTTATGCGCTTCATTTTCAATTTTTCATTGTACAGACAATCAACTAGACCAGGGGTGGGAAAATAGCGGCCTGAGGGCCACATGCGGCCCACTAAGAGTTTTTATGCAGCCCACCAAGACAATCAGAAAAATCCACCTTGGACTGAGATTTCCTTCCCGTTGCATGACTGAATATTCATCTCATATTTTCCACTAGGATGACCACATCAATACACATGCGCAGTATAGATACGATGTGCAGTGCTTTTCCAGTTGATCTGATTAATTTCAATTTTGTCTTTGCATTAGCAAAGATATACATTTCCAACTTTAGTGAAACCATGAATGCTCCAAAAAAATGTAAAATCGGCAATGAATGTCATGTGTTTAATGAAGAATGGACAAACAAATATTTCTTTGGTAATACAGGGAATAAAGCAGTGTGTTTATTGTGTCATGAAAAAAAGATGCACCCTCCGCTAACCTTCGCTTCCACAAAGTGGGCCCCAATGTGGCCCTCCACCAACCTATGTGGCCCCCGAGCCAAAACAATTGCCCACCCCTGAACTAGACTTATCTTAAATGACAATAATAATAATAATAATAATAATAATAATAATAATAATAATAATAATAATAATAATAATAATAATAATAATAATAATAATAATAATAATAATAATAATAATAATAATAATAATAATAATAATAAATTTTTCCAATTTGGGGGAGGGATAAATAATGTTTTCTATAAATTTTATATCTTTATGAATATTTATAAATGAAAAAGCAAAATAGAAGGTTATGAATGTTTTCAATAGATAAATATAGATTTACAGTTTATATATGCCTACATTAATGTAACAATCACATTTTTGTTACTTCTAGAAACACTACATAGTATAAGATTGCTTAACCATGAAAATTCCTAGTCATTTCACTTTGTAAAAAAAAAATAATAACATACTTTCACAAAAAAGCAAACATAGAATTGTGCTGCATTGAAGATTAATTAAAAAATTAATTTGTATGATTTCATAAAAAAATTTAATTTTATGATTGAATCAAAAGCTTTCACAATATAATTTTCCAGAATGTAATAAGAAATAAATACTCTTTACAAAAATTGTTAGCCAAAAATACTGGAGGGAATAAAAATAAGCACATTTAGTATTAATATTAAATTTCTTTATTTCATAGTAATATTCTTTCTTGTATCATATAATTCTAAATGCAATATATACACGAAATATTCTATATAGAGAAATCTCAAACTGGCAATATCCAATACAAGTAAACATTTGCAGGAAAAAATAAATAAAAATGGATTAATAAGTATAATCATGTAAAAACAGTGAAACTAACAGAAAACAAAATCTCAAAAAATAAATAAATATTTTACTACCACATACCATTAATTATTCTATGGTGATAAAACAGTTTGAAATATATGTAATTTGTATTGCTAAATTCATTGTTTAAAAAAATCCTTAAACAATTTTACCAATTTTGTGACAAAGTGATTTATTGAAATTGTTAATTAGCAGACCATAAAGAAAAGAAATATTAATTTAAACATGACGCATCAGCACACTATAAATTTTGTTTAAAACATTACTTCATATATTAGGGGGAAAAATATATATTGTGTGAGAAAAAATATACTAAACAGACATTTTTCTGAGATTAGACAAAAAATAATGATTTATTCAACAGATTAACAATCAAAGAAAATAGAATAATAAGTACAATATTTATATCTTATATATAGAATTCTAAAGGCTTTATTAAATTTTACCCTTTATACTGAGAAGATTTGTAACTCTGAAAGAGATAATGATAAGACATATTTCAGAGGAAAAAACTATCTACATAACAAAGTACAAAATTAAAAAAAAACAATCAAGCAAACTAAATGGCTAATTAATATTCCATATATATATATATTGTAACTTTATTATCATGTGAATATTCATACATGGGTGAATTGTTTATCTCCATGTAGAAACTTGCATGGAAACCAAGAAAAGGCTTCAATCATGCTAACTCAAAAGCTGATAATTCCTGAATAAAACACCAATTACGTTTGTGTGAAGATAATATAACTTTACATATGAACACTACTTGTTAATATGACAGACAAAAAAAAGCTCTTTTTCACTGTAATCTATAAAATCATAAGACAAAAAGATGGTGATTGAAGTATAAGAAAATAAGGTTTCGTTGGTTGAAGATTTGTATTATCATTTGATAATGTCTTTTTTTATTTGATTACCTATAATTTGCAAGTTACTTTCAATCAAAAAGAAAAATGAATGCATAATTTAAAATAAAAATTATCAAATATTACACAGAACACTGGAAAAACTATAAGGCTAGCTGTTTCCAAAGAGAAAGTGACTGCCCTATTATTATTGCAGAGATGACTAACACATGTACATAAAACAAAAAAAAAAAAATTCCATTAATAATAATGATTGATAAATATTATTTTAAATCAAGTTAAATTAAAATTTTATGCAAAATAATTTAAAAGAAAAAATAAATTTCCTATTTTAAAACCTACACATAAAAATTCACAGTTTACAAATAAATATAAATTTAGACATATTTATATTTTTTATTTTATATTAATGATTATATTTTTCAGCTTTATTGTTTTCTATGATACATTATTTTTATAAAGCATATATTTAATTTTTATTATCACTATTATGAAAATTGCATTTACAGATTACAAAAAAGCATTTCATTCTATAAATATCAGTTAGTACATTATATCACTAACTAATAATATTATCACATATTAAAAGTGTATTGGCAATTTTAAAAATATAGGCTGACACAAGATAAGCATTATTAAAAAAGGAATAACAGGTGATTCTATCTGTTAAATTTTTTTTACAACAGTTTTACATAAAGTATTTTATAAATTAAAATGCATATTAATATATATATAAAATGAAAATTACTTAAAGTATTTTATAAATTAAAATGCATATTAATATATATATAAAATGAAAATTACTTAATTTGCAGATAATATGATCATTTATTCAAATAATATTTTTGACATACAGTAATTATAAGAGCTAATAAAAACCAAACAGTAAAATACACCTCAAAAGAAATATTAAAAAAAACTAAGTAGTATTCAATAAATTTTCAAAAAGCAACAAATTAGAAGTTATAAGAAAACACAATGGATGGAATTCACCTCAAAATTATACTAAAACTAAGTATTATCTAATCTAATATGAAAGCAATACAAAAACTTTAATCCACATACTAAAGCTTAAAAGAATACAAAAAGACATCAAAAAGAAAAATATATAAGGATGAAAGATCAAACTATCATGAGAGAAAAAATTAACAAATTAGAATATAACTGCTTGACTACATATCTTTTAAAAAAACAAAAATTAAGTTTTAAATTGGATTCTCTAAAATTTTTACAAATCTAAAAAAAATAAAAATCACATGTAAGATGGGTGAATGAACTAAAAAAGTTTGTCTGAGTCGAAATGAAAAAAAGTTATCATTAAAAAATAATGAAAGCAACTCCTACAATGGAATGATAATGTTTGAATAAAATAACGATGAATATGTGCAATTACAAAAAATAACATCTATAAATTGATACATTATATTACTTTACACCAATTCAAAGTTCAACTAATCCTAAGCAATTGTAATAAATGTTAATCATTAAGATTCAATAGTCTTAGATTTTGTACATGTTAAGAACAGATACATGGCTGTGTATATATATATATTAAATATTGCCAACTGTGCCAGATATATCTGAAATTAAAAAAATAACTCTTTAAAAAAATCATATAATAATCTTTCAAAAAGGTTTTATCTTGAAAATAGATGCCATTTGTTGCTAAGCATTTTATGAAGATATTTCTCAATATATATATATTCAAATACTAATCAATATTGTAAGCATGAAATATTGATTATTACTAAAAATTAGATTGTGATATTGATTATTTTTATTAATCATACCTCTAAATTCAGACTTGATAATTGCAAATATTAATAGTTAGTGAATGCTTCAGTAAAGGCAAAAAAGTATTTAATTTCAAAATTCATATAGATTATTTTATTTTTGTCTTTCTATACAATAATTTTAGGTTAGAGATTTTGTCAAATATTTAAAATTTGATACATTTATACAAAAATCTGGTGGAGGATCCTAAGATAAATACAATTGAAAGAGGGATACACCCAATATTAAGGAAAAAATAAACTGATGTAAAAACATTAAATATAATTTAATTGCTCATTAGATTTTATTAGCAATAAATCAATTACTTTTGGATATTTATTTTAATATTGAAGAAACATTTTATTGATACAGACAGACTTCCTTCAAATTACACAATGTAGAAAGTTACTTGAGATGATTTAACATATATAAATTATCATTATGGTTGCATAAGAGTTTACATTTGTAAATTAACCAATGTTTGAAAAAACTGATGATGAAAATAATTAGAGGTATTGATGAACTGGGCCAATTGAAGCTATTTCAGCAAAAATGCACATTCATAATTATTTGCTTTTTTCTAATATTTTTTATTCATTCATGTGAAGAAATATAATAAGTATTAAGATGAAATATATATATTTAACCATTAACAAGTATTTAAAAAAAGTTAAAATATTGCCATACATGATTAAAGTTTATAATATATATATAAGTATAAAATTCATATCTGGGTTGATATTAATATAGAAATTTCTAGCATAATAAATAATTGTTAATAACATTGATATAATTATCCAAAATATGTAAATCATTATTAAGATATACAATTAATAAGATATGATGGGTAAATGAGAACAATGATTAAGACATTTAACAGGAGTTGATAATTTGGGCCAACTGATTTCAGCAGAAATGCATTCTGCAATTATTCCCCGTTTCTAATTTCTTTAAAAAAGGTAAAATGCCAAATAATGAACTTATATATATATATATATATATATATATTTAAAATTCAATAGGTATATGTAATTTTAATACAATAATAAAATTGAGTTAATATTAATTACATATAACCATTAGATTTTTTTAAAATAAACATTATCTTATTATCAGTTTGCTGTAAAAAATGAAAAAAAAAACAGAATTTGATTAATTATTTGCTCATAACAAATTTGCCTCTTACATTATTTCTGAAATAAAAATCACTTTTGCCATGATGAGTAGCAATCTTAACAAAATAAAATTATTCTTCATTATATCTACCACGTTGAAAAAAAAAATTGATTAAAAACTTAAGTGTAATTTGAAAACTAAAATATCAATTTTGCAAATTAAAAAAAAAAAGTGATAAACAGAAATAAATACAGACAAAGGAAAATATTCTATTTAGCCTTCAAACAAAAAAAAATCTATTTTTAATGAAATAATAATGGTTTTCATTAACTCTATATTTTTATTATGATTCTAATAATGATAAAGTTTTTCAAATTATATTAAAAAAATCAACTTTCCATTAACTAAAAAAAATTAAAAAACAAAAAGATTTTGACTAGAGAGTTTTCATTTGGCATCATGCATTGTCTAATTTCTACTTTTTAAAAAGTATTACATTAAAATAAAATCTTAACATAAACTTCAAATACTTGCAATGAAATAAATATTTAATAATTTTACAAAAAAAAAATAAACAAAAAAAATATGAATAAATTTATTTATGGTCTAATTAATTCTGCATAAGCAAAGTAACAACTTCATCTTTCTTAAGAAAATCAATAATTTCAATTAATTCTCGAATTGTTTACAAAACGATATAGATATCTAGGTGATATAAGTGAAGCTAAAACCTGAAGATTCCCTAATTGTAAAATAATTTACAGCCTTTTCTTTAATTTAAAACACTCTGAAAATCTTGACATCTTATTCAATATTAGTTTAATCAATATAATATTTCTATAATAATAGGTGAATACACAGAATGTTTTTTATAACAATAAAATTTTCACATTTCTCTTAAGATATGTAAGTACTATTCAGGTTGTAAATGTTATTGAAGATATTTTAATTGAGTTATATATAATACATTTATCATTACTTAATATAGAAATAGAAGGGAAACCTCTATAATAATTATTATTTTGCTTATTCACTATTATAAAGATAATATTTATTGATAAGTGATGATAAAATAATTTCCTTAATATTAAATTATGTTAAACTTTTATAATATTTGTTATTATGCTTAGCCATATTTTGTGAGAATTTTGAAAAGTAAATGGTTTTTCAGTTAATGCAGCAAAAAATGCAGGAATGTGAAATATCTTAACATAGATAATTGGTTTCTCTTTGCAATAATTTCAAATGTGACAATATGACTTATAGTTTCTTTTATGATTTTTTTTCATAAAAATTATATTTTGAAAATATATATATAAATCACTGAGAATTCATAAAGAAATTTTAAAATGAATTGTCTTAATAAATTATTTTAAGTTTATTTTTTAGAAAAAAACTATTTGTAATTAATTATATTTTTAAATATTAGTTTATAAAAATGACCATATAAATCTATGCACTGTATACATTGATGCGCGTAATGCACATATATGTGTACATGTATATAAAATGGCCAAATTCAGTTAATAATATATACACTTTTATCCTGCATAGCAAGAACAATTGGTTCCTCAAAACTCGATGTAAAGCAAGAATATCATATAAAAAACAAACAGTTATAATGGTTTCCTATGGAAAAAATATGGCTAGTTACTCCAGGTAAAAATTATACTATAAACAACTTAACCTAGTATATAGTAATTAAAGTATCGCTTAATGTAAATTACATGCTAGTGCAAACTATGATTTATGTGTGTTATGCAGGTAAGCACTTTAAAACATGTATGTATGATAATACAATTTAAATCTATGTAAAAAAGACATTTATTTTAAAATTGTTTTTCCCCTATCACTTATTCATCAACCATCATAATCCAGTTTTCTGAGTCATTTTATCAGTTGTTCATTCTTAGATCCATCATTATTTTCTAAATCTTTCAGATTTTTTTTTTTTGGAGACAGTACACCAAATGTTGATGATTAAGGATCTCCAGAGAAAAATGGGTGACATGCTTCTTTGATTTTCTTTTCATACAACATTTCATAGGCTTCACATGATCACATAGTCTGGGGATATTGGATGAGTAGGCATTAGATAGGGATTTTATGCACAAGCCTTCTGGCATCCATTGATTACTCTGTTTAGCACAGGTGGCAATACTGTATGGAGAGTTTTGCTCTGTTTATTTCATAGGCTCTGATTGTTGGAATTAAGGCATTTTAAAACTTAAAATGTTCTAAGACAAAATTAAATTAGTCAAAAATGCTGTTCATGGCCTCCTGATGTGAAATAAATTTCTTTCAGTTTCTTGATATCCAGATTCTTCTCTACAGGCTTCTGATTATTTTCTCTTCATTGTCTTTCTTTCCTTCATTCAGTTGCAATAATTCTTCATTAGTTAATTCTTCTATAAGTGATTTCAAAAACTCTTCAATGTTGTCATCATCAACTTTTGTAAATGCTGTTTTCTTGAATAAGTCAAATGTTTTTCTCTGTGATTGAAGTAGGTTCCTTTTCACTTTCTTCCATATAAGATTAAGAGTTGTTAGTGATCTTAGTCCATACCTTGACTATAATATCAACTGCTGATATTATAATGAAGTCCTTTTAAAGTTATGTAATTATTTTATCAATGTCCTTATTCAAAGTAGTTGTTGAAAGCTGTGATGATTCCTTGATCCATAGGTTGAAAAAATGATGTGTTATTCAATGGTGTTAGCTGCTGCTGTGATTCCAGTTAAAAATGTATGTAACTGTAAAATTTTTTTAAAAAAATCTGTAAACATTTTTTAAAATTATCACTAAAAAAATAAATTATGCTTTTAGTGTGTACATGTACGTCAAAACTGACCAAGAAAGGAAAAGCAAATCCACAGTTAATAATTTTTTTTGTGTTCTTCCATACAATTATTTCTCATTATGCTGGGGAAAAAAAATCCAAATCTGAATTTACACATTTTTTCAATTTTTTTTTATATTGCTTATGTGAAATTACTTAGAATTAAAAAAAAGCAACATTTAATAATAATTCATTTAATTGACTATGAAAACATGTTATTTATCATTAGCATAAAAATAGCCAAATTATAGTACTATACATCACCAAAATCTAATCATAGTTAACTTGAAAATGATAATAATAAAAATTCTGACATATTAAAAAAGAAAAAAAAATGTATCTAATGTATTCTCTGTTTGCATATTGTAATCAATATTTAAGGCTTTTTTAACATGTACTATGCAGATCCAAATAAACAGCACTTCATATACAAATACACTAGCTGTGGCATTTTTTCAAATGAAACATCACATTTTATTAAGCATGGTAGCCATTTTCTTGAAAAGTTTTAAAATTTTTCAAAAACTGCAATATATTGTGACAGCAGAGATATAGGCTACTTAAATAAAAATTAAAGACATGAATTTTCTACAATTTATTTGTATCACATTTTCATCACACAAAATTTATTTTAATTGCATAATGCATAAAATTATCCTTGCATTTTTTATTACCAAAAGTATATTTATGATAATAGTTTTGATTTGAGTGAAAGTAGCAATCATAAAAATTTTAATTCAAAACTGATTAATTATATATTTTAGCTAATATTTATACTGTGTGCAATTTAAAATTAAATATTAATAGCATATGAACAAAGTTAATTTTTAGTTCTATGCTGAATACAGTTTGAATTTTTTGGGGGACTATATTTTTATATATTTGTGATAATATCTACCACTGTCTTGGATATCTGAAACAAATACAAGATGATTTAAAATCGAGCAAGTAGAATAAATATTTTTAATTTAAATTTAATAACCATTGTTCATATAAAGTTGATTATTAATTGAACAAATCATGAAATCATTCCCCATCTTTTTTAATTGAAAATATTTTAGATTATGTTAAGTTTTAATTTGATTGAAAAATTTTAATTCAAAATTAGTTGATTGAATATTTAGCTAATATAAATAATTTAAAATTAATTATTACACCAATACATAACTGTATATGACCAAACTTTATTTTGTTTTATGATGAATGAATTTTGTATTTTTTTCACTACTATATTGTATCACATAAGTCTGAGTCAAATTAAAGTTATTCTGATTTAAAATTAAATAAATAAATTACATTTAGATCTATATTTAGTAATCTTTGATCATATTAAGCTGATTATTAATTGCATAATCCATGAAATCATTTTCTTACCCAAAATAATTACAACTAAATTTTACAGTTATGATGATCATAATTTTTGCCAAAGTAAAGTACCATTCATAAAAGTGAGTAACTATATGGTTTTTAGGCTAATATACACCTTTTAAAATTAAATATTAATACACTTGGTTGCTGTATGTGATCAAAATATAATTTTAATTATTTATTATATTGACTGAAACATGTTTTTGCTTTTGTAATCATTAACAATGAAAATATTTACTTTGGATATGATTGTTTTGTAAGGACACTGGATGACAGTTAAATAAAGTATTGTACATTAATCATATTTTAAGTTTGTAATCAAAATATTGTATATAATACTGTAATATTGCATACTGTATCGTGTATAATGAATAAACTCTATACTATACATATTCAGCATCAATATTGCTATTTAACTTTTGGATGACATAGGTTTAATAAAGTAACTATCAATGATATCATCAGACTTACAAAATGGCCACCAAATAAATTTTGAATTTTTTTTAAAGATTATCGTAGTGAAGTATCAATTGTAAATCAAAATAGTAGGTTTAAATTGATGATGATCACCATATAGTGAATCCTTGCACAAAGATCCGGCACTAACCTAGGTACAGGTATATCTATCTGCTTTTTCATATTATCAAAATTCTTATTAAATAAATACTTGAAATCAAATTATTACATTAATATTTATTTTATTATAAAAGAAAACACCTTTAACAGATGTTATTTGTCTAGGATTTTGATTTGAATTCAACCTTTCGATTTAATGGGTTGACAGAATTTCGACTTTTGACCAATTCACCCCTGGTGAATTTTTTCATAAGTATTATATGTTAAAATGCGTGTAAAATAGTATATTTTATTATAATAAATTTAGTCTAAAATTTTATGATAGAAAGCAGGAAATTCAAAATTCCCATTCTTAAGCCCCACCCTGACATGCTCAGCCATTGTCTGTTGCCAAGGCTATAAAATTTTTGGTGTTTTACAACATTGTTTAAAGAAAATAGTTCCAATGACCAAAAACATGTTTATTTGCGAATTTATTACAATTTTAGATATTTTTTTAAAAATAATTTACACTATATTTATTAGATATCAAGAAATATAAATTATTAATAACTTATTTTGACTTGAAACACTTTATTTTCAAAAATATAATATTATATTAGTAGCAAATGTAAGCAATCTATTTATATTGAGCTGGTATTTTTCTATCAGCTCATAATCATACATATATATACACACATATTTTGTAAAAAAAAAAATATATATACATTGTAATAAACTTATTTTATTAGAAATAAATAAACACGTACGTTTCTATCAGCTCATCTATATATATACGCACATATATTTTGTTAAAATATAAATATCGTTTTATAATACATAATTTTAAAAAAATAAATAAATTAACATTTAATTTTAAAATGGAGTTTTAAGAAGTTAAAATAAATTAGATCAAGATCTTGCTTTTTGATAAAAGTTTGTCTTTTGTTTAGTCTTTAAAAAAATTCTTAAAGATAGAAAGGAAGAGAAAGCAATTAGTTCTATTGTTGGGACTTTGACAGTGAAGGTATTTTTATGCTATCTATTACGCTGATCAATTGGAATGTTTCTTTGGGATTTTAAAATATGAAATAAAAGAAGAGAATATTAAAGGTGTGAACTGAAACTTTAGAAAAAAAACTATAAATTACGGACTTTCCTTTTGTTCTAATTAATTGGATTTCTGCCGAGGTCAATATCTAATCTATAAGTTTCAATTCGGCTCAGACTTTTCAATATATAAAAAAAATCTGCAAAGCGCAAGGAGAAAATGTTGAGTGGCTAGATCTAACAGAACTTTCCCTGCTGGGAACCTCTTCCTATTACCACCTGGAACTGCTTTGTAAATGCCGGACATAGAGAGCTAGCCGAGGAGAACGGACTGGAAGAAGACACGGACAAACCACGAAGAATATAGAGTGAAATATTCCACCCACACAGGATCTACACTGATCGATCAGGGTAAATAGACTTTTTTTTTGTTATAATCTCAAGAGACATTTGCGTAATAGATTTTAAAAAAAGTAAGAAAAGCCTTCACTTCAAATATCTCAAAGTTTCAGCAATAGAAAGGGAGGGATATGTAATCTTTAAGTAGATGTATTTACTCATTCAAATTAATCCACATTATATTGTTTTTTTTTATTATTTAATTTTTTGGGGACGTTCTATTAATTAAACTTACCTTTAGTTTCTATGATTGTTGTTCTTATAATGTATAGATAGGAATAAGAAATTGTATACTCGATCTAAGGACAAGTAAAAATTTAAGATAAAAAGATTTAACATTAGAAAGAGGAGGTTTGAGTGCATTTGTTTTTAACAAGCACACTCTTATAGTAAGTCGCCCTTGAGTTCACTCATAGTTATATACCATGATATTTGATGAAATATTGTATAATTGGTAAAGTGACAGCGCATGTTCCTTCGAGAATGATACATGTTAATTCTTGATTAGAAAAGAAAAAGGATCGGGAGGGTTTGGTTCGACAAATGTGAGGGAAGGGAATAGTCAACAAATAGAATAAAGGTGTAATAAATCTTTCAACAATATTTAAGCATCGATCTGTTTTTTTTATTATTTATTATAATTAATTCTTATATTTCATTTTGTAGTCTTTTGGTTCGTTAAAGAAAATTATTTTAAGGTTTGCAATTGGTGATTGCCGTTCGTAAATAAATTAACTGTTAGTTTATAATACGGTCTAGGCAGAAATGCTTAGTGGCACCCTCGAACGGCCACCGTACATTGCAATCTCGTAAAATTTAAGAGCGTAACAAAATGTTTTGTTACAGAGGGTAGGAGCGGGTAAAATTAAAGAAAATGGTGTCTCAACATGTAGGGCTCGTTAACTAAATAAACGGCTTGAGATTAGGGTAAAAGTGGGGGAAGGCAGGTTCAGGTGGTTAAAGCGAGGAGTTAGTGTCCCAGTAGGGGAGGGTTTTGAGTGTCGGAAGTAAATTTAAAACATTGTAGATAAAATGCAGGATAGAATTAAGATAAAAATGTTCGAAGGAGACAAAGAGACTCTATTCGAACACTTGGAAAGTTTAGAAGAGTGTTTTTGTATGTACGAGGCAAGGGAAGAAGAAAAAATAATTATAGCAAGTAATTATTTGGCGGGCATGGCAAGAGATTGGTGGAGAACGATACAGAAAAGACCAGACAATTTCAAACAGTACAAAAATAAATTAATACATACGTTTTGGAACATAAAGAAACAAGAAAAGTTACGAAGAGTGGTAGAATTAGAAAGGTATAAAAAAGAAGAAGGGATAGGATATAGACAGTTCTTTTTAAAGCAAATGATAAAATTGAGAAGGATGATAGAATATCCTATTGCTGAACGGCAAATTATAAGTATTCTAAAAAAAAATTTGCTGCAAAATATACGAGAGATTAGCTGTCTGTAGGTGCGAAGGTGTGGAAGACATATTGGAAGTTCTTAGAGAGAATGAAAATCTATAGGAAGAAGAGAAACAAAAACAACTCCCTAAGCTGTTAAATGTAGTAATTGAGGAAGAAGAGAAAATACAAATGATGGCGGAACAAACTTGCCCTATGATAACCATAAAAATACAGGGAATAGAGATACAGGCCCTACTAGACACGGGGAGTAAAGTCTCTATAATCTCAAATAAAATATTAGATCAAATCAGAGATCAGAAGAGGGAAATACAGTTGTTACCATTAAGAAAGTCTGAAATAACTATAGCTAATGGCAAAAGAGTTAAGTTAGACCCTATACAAATATACGGGGAAGTACAAGTGGGGGAAAAATACAGCATACATTATTATCAATGTCAGGTTTGGTAGAAGATCTTATATTGGGGTCGGATTTTATGCACTGAACCGGAATGAAAATTTAATTATAGTGAAAAGAATATAATGATAGGAAACAAAAAGGTGCCATTTAGTGGATATAGCAGACAGAGTGATAACAAGGTAGCTTACATGGTAACTAATGACATATACCAAGAAATCGAATGTAAAATAACTGAGTTAGGTAATAATAATAGGGGCTGAAAAAGTCGACTTAAAGAGGCACTTTTGAAAAATGAACAAGTATTCGCCATTAAACCCGGAATTATAAAGGGATATGTTCATCGGATAAAGGTGAAAGAAGAAACTCATTTTCAGGGTAGGTCGTACCCAGTTCCTGTCAAATATAAAGAGGAAGTTGATAAACAAATACAACAAATGGAACAATGGGGCATTATAAAAAAACAACAGTCACCGTATATAAACCCTTTAGTAATTGTAAAAAAAAAAGACGGCTCTATGAGAGTATGCTTAGATGCTCGTCAGTTAAATACTATTACTATACCTGATCGGGATGTGCTGCCCCGAATTACAGATTTGCTGTTGGAATTTAAAAAAAAAATATTTTTCGTCATTCGATTTGACATCAAGTTACTGGCAGATGGTGCTTCACGCTGAGGATCAAAAATATATGGCACCCGTTATGAAGGCTTTACATACATGTTTCAATGAGTTCCGTTTGGACTAATTAACAGTGGATCAGGGCTATTATGATGTTTAGACCAGGTACTTTCTCTGAGGGTAAAAGAATTTATACTTTATTATATGGACATGTCGTGATTGCATCACAATCTCCTCAGGAACATTTAGAAAATTTAGTTGTGTTTCTTCGTGAGTGTCACGAAAAGAATATTCAATAAATCTGAAGAAAAGTAATATATTTCAGGAAGAAATATTTCTCGGTCATCTCATATGTGCTAAAGGGGTGAGACCTCATCCAGACAAGATAGAAGCGATTGTTAAATTCCCCCAACCAAAGAATAGAAAACAAATTAGATCGTTCCTTGGTATATGCAATTTCTATCAAAGGTTCTACAAGGATTTTTCTACAGATACGGAAGCACTTGTGCATTTACTGAGAAAAGAAAGCAAGTGGGAACGGACAGAAAAACAAGAGCAGGCATTTAAACAGATCAAAGAAAATTTTGTAGATACTGTAACACTCGCCTATCCGGATTTTACCAAACCTCTTAGGTTACAAACTGATAGTAGTAGTGTAGGATTGGGAGCGGTACTGTTCCAAGAGAATGAAGAGAAGATACCTCAGGTTTTGTATTTTTTAAGTAGGACATTAAATCCGGCAGAAAGAAATTATACCACTATGAAAAGAGAGGCATTGGCAATTGTTTGGGCATTAAATAAACTTAAGCATTTACTTTTAGGGTCTAAGATTATTATCATCACCGATCATAAAAGCTTAGAGTTTATAAATAGGTGTTACTTAACTAATGATAGGCTTATAAGATGGGCATTATACTTACAGAAGTTTAATTACAGGGTAATTCATTGCTCCGGGAAAGAAAATATAGTACCGGATATATTAAGCAGAAATCCGCTTATGGATCACAATCAAAATTTACACTAGAGGGAGCTCGATTAATATCTCTTAAAGCAGATCATGCAGTATTGATAGAGAATGATTTGAAAAGACTCCATTTTTTACAAAACTCGGACACTACGTGCAGGAAGCTGATACAAGGCTGTAAAGAAGCAAATGTCAGACAACAAAAAAATTGCACGCAAAAAAAAAAAAACAAATTATATCGGTATAAAATAATAAATGGGTTGTCAATGTTTCAGATTAGAAAGGTTGTAGATTGTTGGAGAGTATTTATACCACAAAATCTAAGGGAAAGGCTAATAAAGTATGTGCATGGCATATATGGGCATTATGGATCTCTTAAATAAGTAAACTTATACAGAGATGGTATTATTGGCCAAGTTTGTATAGATCAGTGGTTACTACATTACAGAGGTGTCATGAGTGTCGGCAAAGTAAACCAGCTAATAAAAATTACGCTGGGACACCGGCACCAATAATAGCTAAGAACCCGAATGAGCTTCTAGCCATAGATTTTTACGGTCCACTACCGTCATTTCTTAGATATAAATATATATTGGTGGCCTTTGACGTTTTCTTGAAATTAGTACAGGCTTATCCCCTACGAAAGGCTGACGCCGGGTCTTCCATAACTGTGCTAAAAGAAAAACAATTTGTTCAAGTTGGCAAACTTCGGACAATTTTGAGTGATCATGGAACCCCTTTTATATCGAGAGAATGGAAGAATTGGCTTCAGCAAGAACAGATACACGTTCTCACCTCTATCTGTAACCTTCAATCTAACCCTTGTGAACGGGTTATGAAAGAATTGGGGAACATTTCGCGTACATTTGAAAGGTAACCATCAACAGTGGTTTAAGGTATTGCCACAGATGGTTAAAATAATTAATTATACATACCACAAATCTACAGGGTTAACTCCAGAACGCTTGCACTACGGTCGAGTTGAGCCTTCTCTCCTCAAGTGTCCCATTCCTACTGTTACTGAAACGATAAATGAAATGGAAGATCGAAGCTTTGCTAGAGACCAATTAAAGAAGAAAGCTGAACAGAGAATAAAGAAGGGGAATGCTTGCCCAATACAATTTACGGTAGGCAACTGGGTTTATGTTAAAACTCAGCCAGTCAGCAAATTAAGTGAGAAACAATATAAAGTTTTTCCCTCTATTCGAAGACCCATACAGGATCATCCAAAAATGCGGACTTAATGCATTTATAATACAAGGTAAAAGAAATAAAAAGTGCACTTATAATGCACGAAGCCTAAAACCTTTTAAAGAAAAGGAGGAAAAAAGAAACACCACGGCGTGATTAAAGTTTTTTTTTTTTGTTTGTTGGAAAAGGGTGCAATGAGCTGGTATTTTTCTGCCAGCTCATAATCATATATATACACACACATATTTTGTAAAAAAAAAAAATAAAAATAAAATACATTGTAATAAACTTATTTTATTAGAAATAAATAAACACATACGTTTCTATCAGCTCATCTATATATATACGCACATATATTTTGCTAAAATATAAATATTTTATAATACATAATTTTAAAAAAATAAATAAATTAACATTTAATTTTAAAATGGAGTTTTAAAAAGTTAAAATAAATTAGATCAAGATCTTGCTTTTTGATAAAAGTTTGTCTTTTGTTTAGTCTTTAAAAAAATTCTTAAAGACAGAAAGGAAGAGAAAGCAATTAGTTCTATTGTTGGGACTTTGACAGTGAAGGTATTTTTATGCTATCTATTATGCTGATTAATTGAAATGTTTTTTTGGGATTTTAAAATATGAAATAAAAGAAGAGAATATTAAAGGTGTGAACTGAAACTTTAGAAAAAAACTATAAATTACAGACTTTCCTTTTGTTCTAATTAATTGGATTTCTGCCGAGGTCAATATCTAATCTATAAGTTTCAATTTGGCTCAAACTTTTCAATATATAAAAAAAATCTGCAAAGTGCAAGGAGAAAATGTTGAGTGGCTAGATCTAACAGAACTTTCGCTGCTGGGAACCTCTTCCTATTACCCCCTGGAACTGCTTTATAAATGCCAGACATAGAGAGCTAGCCAAGGAGAACGGACTGGAAGAAGACACGGACAAATCACGAAGAATATAGAGTGAAATATTCCACCCACACAGGAGCTACACTGATCGATCAGGGTAAATAGACTTTTTTTGTTATAATCTCAAGAGACATTTGCATAATAGATTTTAAAAAAGTAAGAAAAGCCTTCACTTCAAATATCTGAAAGTTTTGGCAATAGAAAGGGAGGAATATGTAATCTTTAAGTAGATGTATTTACTCATTCAAATTAATCCACATTATATTGTTTTTTTTTATTATTTAATTTTTTTGGGACGTTCTATTAATTAAACTTACCTTTAGTTTCTATGATTGTTGTTTCTTATAATGTATAGATAGGAATAAGAAATTGTATACTCGATCTAAGGACAAGTAAAAATTTAAGATAAAAAGATTTAACATTAAAAAGGTTTGAGTGCATTTGTTTTTAACAAACACACTCTTATAGTAAGTCACCCTTGAGTTCACTCATAGTTATATACCATGATATTTGATGAAATATTGTATAATTGGTAAAGTTCCTTCGAGAACGATACATGTTAATTCTTGATTAGAAAAGAAAAAGGATCGGGAAGGTTTGGTTCGACAAATGTGAGGGAAGGGAATAGTCAACAAATGGAAAAAAATCTTTCAACAATATTTAAGCATCGATCTGTTTTTTTTTTTATTATTTATTATAATTAATTCTTATATGATTGCCGTTCATAAATAAATTAACCATTATTATAGAAAATTTATAATACGGTCAAGGCAGAAATGCTTAGTGGCGCCCTCAAATGGCCACCGTATGTTGCAATCTCGTAAAATTTAAGAGCGTAACAAAATGTTTTGTTACAATATTTATGAGTATGAAAATATGCAATTTTGCAATAAATATTCAACAAATTTAAACTTTTAAAGCATAATTCATTAGATATAAGAGAAATAAATAAATATTTGTTTGGAAATTTAAAAATAATAAGAATTAAGAAATATTTCAATGATTTTATAAAATGAAAATAATCTTTCTAGAAATGATGACATCTAAAATCTTTGTTTTGTTTACAATCTCATTTTTTTAAAAATATTTACAGAAACAAAATGTGTACATTTAAAATTTATTTCAGTAGTAAACAAAAATATCTATCAAAGAAAATCAAATTTATCATTTTCGGATAAGTAATAATCATTTTATCATATATTTTATATTGATGTGTGAGACAAAGAAAAACATCAGAAAATGTAGACCTTGAAAGGGTTAAATGGAAAATGAACAAAAAAATCAATATAGCATATTAGTAGTCAAAAGATTTTATTGCATCCAGAATTTGGAACTATGAACAGTTGACATACAAATTAATTTTGATGTATGAACAATATACAGTAATTACAATTCATAAAAAATCCTCTTAATTATTTCTGAAAAATTGGATGGCACTCATATACTGTATTTACCGGTGTATAGGACCTAGCAGTATATAAGATGCGTCTCTTTTTTTATATATATTTTTATGAAAAAAAATAATTTTCTTCATTTTTTCATGGATTTCCATAATGATTTCACTAATTTTATAGTTATTTATGTCCACAAAAAATGTAATCAGAAAACACTGTAGTTTGGTAACTTTTAATCGTCATCCTCAAAACCCAGAAATTCATCTTGAGAACTAAATATTTTGAAGATTGTCTCTTTTCTTAATGGTATGTTATTTACCTTGTGGATAGATTTATATTTTTGAGAGAACTTTTTTTATATATATTTTAATCATTTAATTTTGAAATAATTTTTTAAAAATTATGAGAATATTAAGTTATTTTGAAAAGTTTGCTCTGATATTGATATACTAATATGATTGTTATGTATCTATATATAGCTTATATGCATGCTTATATACATGAGTATTTGTAAATATTTTTTTTGTTTCATAAAAGGACCAAAATACAATAGAATACTTATATATTTATATTAATATAAATCAAAAGTTTTAGACTGAAATTTCAACTCATAATTTTGATTACCATTGCATAAGACAACCCCTACATTTTAAGCATATTTTGAGAGAGAAAAAGTGTGTCAGATACGTCAGCAAATTCAATGTATATTATTCACTACAGGCTAAAGGTATACATGTTAACTGACAATTAAAATCTTAAAAACATATATATGAAAAAAAAATGCTTCTGATCTCAATTCCACATAAAAAAATAACTTATATAAACACAAGTGTTATTCATTTATAAAATATTATATACTAAACATTTTGAGCAAAAAATAACTAAAAAAATTATTTCTTTTTAGCTTGTTTTGTAATGCAGTAGGTAAGATATACATTACAGTTAATCTAAGTTACAGTTTTTCCAATAGCACACACATATGGGGCTATAGAATTCACAAAATCCTCATTCACTGGTTCACTCATTCACAAATAATTAATAATAATTAATTACTGAAATTTAAAATGTATTTTTTTCTCTATCTTTTTAAAAAAAAACTTAAATGGTTTCAAGTTTGTTTTAAAATTCTTTTCTATTTATTGATTCTTTGTGTGCCTTTATCAAATAATACATTTTTTAAAAACAATAATTTTTGAGTATCTTTGAAAATAGACATTCAGACTTAATTTTTTAGTGTATTTATTAAAGAAATTTTTTTTTATTTTGCTTCTATAAAATGTATCTTTCAAAATTAAAATTTTAAAATATTTTAAAATAAAATAAATATTTGAATATTAATTTTTACTGATAATATAATGAGTACCTACCTATACATTAGAATTTAAAAAATAATGATATAATTCTATGAAATAATAATAAATACTATCTTTAATTAAAGTTATAAAAAAAGTACATTTACTTGATTTTAGAAAATTGCATTTTAAAAACAATTACATTTTTCTAACATAGTGATGGTAAAATAAAATTATAAGATTGTATATGTTAATTGTATTTTTTTTATAAATGGCTTCATAAAATTTAAAAGTTTTCTAAAATGAACATATTAATTACAAATCAAATGAGAATGTTAACAGAGATAAATTCTGATATAGAATGAGTCTTTGTAAATGTAACTTCAATAATTTCTTACTCTGCATATGATCTCTGTATGAGTTAAAGAGATGAAAAACAATTAAAGCATTATGAAAATTTATATGTGACTTTTATTTTGAATGCCAGCAAATTATCTTTTTTTGGCAAAAATAATTTAATAGAAGGTATCTAGTGAGAAACATTTCTTTATAAATGGTTTTTAAAAATTTAGTTGTACAGTAAAATAGATTTTTAAAGATATCTTTGTTTATTGTATAAAATATTCTATAAATATTTTGATTATTTTCATCTTAAATAAAAATAATTTATAGTGTTTGTATCTTATAACATTTTCGTGCATATATAAAAAAGTGATTTTTTTTAATACTAAATATATATATATACATGAAAGCAGTCAATACTTAAACAATACCAATATTATTAATAGTCAACAATCTCAATCTGTTGTCAAGGCAATCTCCATTATTATCTTTACCTCTAGTATATTATGTTTATATAGACACTAAAAATTGCTTCTTGACTGCACAGAATGAAACTATTAATACAAAGAAGTTTAAATAAACCTCATTAAACAATATACCCTGTTCTGAAAGCAGACTAACAAGCAGTCAATTATAACTTTTAAACTGCACTCCAACCAGGTATTACTTAGATAGTAAAGCTCAGGGCTAGATAGGTATTCAACGTTAATACATGAAGGCAGTCCACATGTAAACAATACCAATATCATTATTACACACAGATTTATGTCATCCATGAGAATTCTTGTAATCAAATACCGTGAATGCTGTAGCCTTACTGTACAATAGTTTGAACAATAAAAATATTGTGGATGTCAGCTAACTGGCAATGAAAAAAGATCCTTCACAGAGAAACATTTAAAGAGATAAAACAGACCCATCATAGCCAGGGAAAACACTAATGACAATACAATAAAAGACAAGAAAGATAATTCTTTTGATAAGTTACAAAATATTGCAATCTTAATAGCAAAATCAAGTGATACCACAATATTAAATTTTTTTCTTATAAATGCTATATTTAATTTGCCTTTGTTTCTTAAGTGTAAAAATTATGTTGAATTAAAATGTATATTAAAATTCAACAGAACTCCTCTCCCTTTTACAATTATAAATTCAAAATGTAAAAGTATCAGTGATAATAATAAAATATATAAAAAGAAAAAAATCAAAGAATGGGTTCAATATTCAGTGAATAATACACATGACGACAATAATAATAATGGACATAGAATTTTATGAACATAAAACCTCTAGAAGTTTTAAATGTGTTTGATAATTATAAAAAAAATAATATATGGAAACTAAAATACAAAAAACACCTGTTTCTCTTTGGATCTAACTATTATAAAGATGATCACTGTATTGTTGGAGCTCAGATAATAAGACTCTTTAATTCAACAAAAATAAAAAATACTAATGAAATTTCAGAAAGTATTGATGCTCCAAAATATAAACCACATTTCTCAAAAGAATTAAATGCATAAAGAAAAAAAAATCAGAACTTAAAATACGATATTCAAAAAGTAATGTAAGTCATTGCATTGAAGAGCTTAAAAACAATAATAATTACATTCTGCATGGATGACTGACAAAATAAAAAATATTCTATTAAAAATTACTACTACTACCACTACAAAAAAAAAAACAACAACCTATAATGTGTTTAATAAAAAATAAAAGTAAAAAATTAACATTGAGAAAAAAATAAATATCAAGAAATAGTTACTGCTATACTAAAAGAATAGCAAAATTATAAATAGATTGCAAAAATAAATAAATAAATAAATCAAATATTAAAAAAAAACAATTTGAGCAATTACTGGCTTTAAATAACAGATGTGGAAAATAAATAAATAAATCAAACAATAAAAATATTATGAGTGGAGCAGTATATATAAAACTTCTTAAGTATGAAATTAAGAATTATGATATCCCTAAAAGATTTGATATTGTTGATAATAAAGTAAAGACAATAAGAATAATTTACTAAGATATTACCTCAAAAATAATTGTTCAAAAGAAGAATATAATTATAGGTAGAATGAAATAGAGAGCTATAATTGCAAAGTATCAAACAAATAGACTAAAGGCACAATGTATTTAATTGATATGACAATATATTTGAAGCTCACAATTTGTATATAATCATTGCAAAATTTATTCAATTTTGTTTTTCACTTCATTTTTTTTTCTTAAGTGAAGATGGTCATATTCCATTAACACGAATATATATTAATAACTTTATTAAGAAATAACATGCTATCTCGAGCATTTGCACGTGAAAGGTTTCAATATATATCTTTGAAGTCTTTGTGCATTTTACAGTTTAGATTCATCATTTTTCAAGTTTATTAACTTGTAAAGCAGAAAAACTTACATTGAAATTAGTAATTTACCTCTTTGTATTTTACAAATTATGTTTAAAATGCCTTTTAAATCTAACATGAAAAAATAGAAGTTAATGATAAATGATGACCCAGTGTCTATGTATATAACTTCAAAGTCATATGGTATTGAAATTGTGTTTCTTTAATAGTCAGAACACTGATATATATCTGACCAATATAAATTATCACCGGAACTTTACAGAATAATTAAATAATCATTTATCAAACAACATTGGATGGCTTTTTGGGATAATTATGGGCCTGATATCTGAAAAAGTTTTAAATTAACTTAGGAAATTAGTAGCTGCTTGAAAAGTTTTCAAATTATACCTGAATTTGATCATTACTAGAAAATATGAAGCTGTCTGCTAACGGAATAGACATTTGTTTAGAACTGTTAAAGTTAAATAATAACAACATATAACTGTTTTGAAAAATGTTAATTCTTTCATACATAAATTTAATTTACATTAACTGCCAACCATTACTCAGTATAAAATTCTTTTTATGTTTATAAATGTATAGCAATCATACTTAGTTTTTGCAATTAGTTCTTAAATTCTGTCAGTCTTTATAATATAAAATATTTACTTTAGAATGAATAAAAAATAATTATTATTATAATGTCTTAAGAACTATACTATACATGATTTAAATATGAAACGAAAGTAAAAAAAAAAAAATGTAAAAGGATTAATGACGTGGGCTAACTTTTTAAAAAGACTAGTTCATTCAAAAATGGTCTTTTAGGAATTATTTATATTTTTCTAGTGTTTATAACCATATGCCTGAAGTGTAAGAATGATAAGTTATGGCTTAAAATATATATAATAAAACCAACTCATCAACATTTTCTTTGTCAAAAGCATATTATTCATACTTTACTAAATCATTTTCTATATTCTCATTCTTAGCTTTCTTCAAATCTTCAGAATTATAAATGATTCTTGGTATTTATCTATTTCTAGATGTGCATCTAATTCAATTTCTTTTTTAATTACTTCAATATTTCGAATACCTCCATTATTCTTGTGTTACAAACTTGCATGGTTTAGCTTAGTTATAAGAGGGGATTATAAAGAGCTAAAGGTTCAAAGATCGATTTCAAGCTAAAAAATATGTATTTGGTCTAATTGAATAGAATTATTTTTCTCAGCTCACCTTGATGAAACTTCACTTGGCCTCTCAAACAATTGGTCATATGGTTACTTGCTTTTTAATTCCAAGATATTTAAAACTTTATATCAGGTGTATATTAATAATTTTATTAGTCATTCATTAGACTAGAGATTACCCAATAATGGATATTTCTGTAGTGTAATCTTCACATATCTTTAGTCACATGTTTATGATTACATCCCTCCATAAGGTGTTAAAAGGGAATAGAAATCAATCACTACCTTACTTGAGTGGTGTAACGAAAATTACACTACATAACTATTACAGCTGGTGTATATCTCATAAACACACATACTGCTACAAATTAAAAATAAAACTCATGAGCATTTTCTTTCCCATTTCTTAAGAGTTTCTATCATTATAAAAATAACGCAGACAAATAGCCCTACCCTCAGTGATCAAAATTACAGAAAAAAAGAGCTTATTTTATTCTTTAAATAAATCAATCTTTTATCAATGAGAGCTGACCTTGAAGCATAGCTCGGGTTGATTATAAAGTAAAAAGAACGAGGAACTAACTTTTAATATATAGACTTGCCAGATGTTTCAAATAGTTGGCTGACTCATTTTTCATATATTTACTGATCTTTTAGGTTCCTTCTCAATTTTTGATTTTTTTTTCTTTAATAACTATGTGACTAATAGAAACTATTATGTATTTACAATTTACATCTTAAGTAATAGGGTATTTGTATAAAGACATACGTCATTATATACATATATATTTTAAAAGCAGTAGTTTTATAACTAAAAAAAAAAAAAAAGAGAAATTAAGCTTCACTAAAAATAATACCTAATAATATCATTTACTTATACAATTCACTGGTAAAGAACAAATAATTCCTCAATAGAAAAAGAAAAACAAAACTATTTTGTAAATAAAAACCTGTCAGGATTGATGAATCAAGTTACTAAAAGAATGACCCTGCAGCAAATTCATATTGCTATGAACAAAGATAAATAAAACACAAACATTTTTAAAAAAATGATGTAAAAACTTGAGATTGATAAAAAAAAGTATAATATACAATGATAAATTTATCAGATTATATTTTTTAATAGCAAATGCAGTATCGCGTCGAGCTTTTCGGCCTCTCAACATATAAAAGAATGTCAAGATTACACTTATATGAACAAGAATAAGAAAGATTTTTTTTTTTTTTTAAAAAATCACAATTTTTAAAATTGTGTATTAATTTATATTATTAGTTTGAGATTGCAAAGAAAAAAAATCAATTATTTTAAAAAATTTATGATTTTTGCTTTTTAATTTTTATATCTATAAAATTATTAATAATATCCTATTGTAACCAAGAGTTTTTAGAATATTTTTTCTATGCATACTATATTGTTATGCATTGAGCTTGTGCACTGAGAATAATGCATATTTTTTTTTTACCAGTTTTAGTATAGAAAATAAAAGCTCTCTTTCGGATTATACATCTTTCCCTCTGTCACCAAAGTAATATATTTTAATTAAATTTAAAAGTCGAAGCCAGTGAACTTATTAACAAATACCTCTCTTTTCAGCAGAACGTAGACATGTGCTTATTGCTACTAATGACAAATACAACCTCACAGCTTATAAATAATATGGAAAAAATAATAAAAATTGTAAAATCAAGTTACCAAATCTTTTTAAAAAAATCTAGTAGTATATAAGTACTGCAATGCATATTTTTGTTTAATCTTCCAACAAAATTTTACATTAAAATAATTTAATGCACCCTTTTTTAAAAGCATGGTTGTCTTAAATAAATAATATAGAATGGATTCTAATGTATTGAATTGTCACCAGAAATTATATTTCTAGGAATCCTGCATATTTTAATGCAACCGTGATTCTAAGAGCTAAAGGTTCCAAGATCAATTACTTATTAAAAAAAGAGGGCAAAAAAATCAGTTTTGGGAATCTGAATGAAATTGGAGAGTTCAGCCTATCACATTAATACTCACCTCTGATCTCCATGTTACCAAGCACATGATTATTTTACTTAACTTTTTAAATTAAAAAAAACAAACAAACATTCAATATCTACAATTATATAATTTAGCATATAATAAATAATATTTTCATTAAGAGCAAATTTTAAAATATAGCTCAATGTGACATAGTTCTTGTGTTTTGGAATAGCTAATCATCATACCAATGACCAAAATATAATTAAAAAAAATGATAAAAAATAAAACGAAAGTACTGCATTTGTTATAAATGCGCGAAAATAATACATTTAGTATCTATGCAGACTTTTTAAAATTTTAATCAACTTTTTTATTTTATTAATAAAAAAATATTTCTTATTTATTTCTTATAATTCAGAGCTGCTGCAAAAGTTTATTTATTTGAAAAAGATTGGCACCCCTCTCCTTCTCACTTTTACCACTTTATTACAAATTTAAAAAGATATTGGTTTTGTTTGTAAATTTCTATTGGAAGTCTTAACATTTGTTGAGATAGTGGAAGTAATGGAATTTGTCATAAATAAAAAAATATTAATTTATTATTTATATTTGCGTCAGCTGATTTTTTTCATGTATCGAAATAATATACTTATTGCTTTAAATCCAATATTAATATGTATATTTTACACAGCATGTTATCAATGCAAAATATGAAATAAGACCTATCTCTATTTTGGTCTGCTTTGATTGCTGAATAGATAATATTTATGCAATTATTTAATAATACACTTACTGCTGTAAATTCAATAATAAATATTTATATTTCATTCACACTTAAAAAAAAGCAACTAGAATTACAATCAAATTGCTTTTTTGTGTGGGTAACTATATGAATAACAATGAAGTGATCTATTGGCAAAGAATGCAAAAAAAAAAAAAAAATCATACACACTTTGGTAGTTAAAAAAATAAAAAAGCGGAGAGATGCCTCATTAGCAGTTACTTATTTGTTGATTAAATACCAAAAGGAAGTTATGATAAATGCAGTGTCATACAACTAAACAAAAGTTCTATTTACAAAACTTGCACAATATCTTCACCATCTTGTTTTAATACACATACTTAGACATGCCATCCATTTAACAATTGCATAAAGGAAATAAAATTAGTAGTCAAAGATTTATGTGCCCAAATTATGCACTGATCTATATTTGCCATCTCAAATAGCTGTGATATAAATCTAGTAGCATAAACCCTGGGCTTCCCACTATGCATATAATAAATTCTTGACATGGTATGGATCCAGTTTCATTAAATTCCTACTAACATAATTCTATGCTTGTAGTTCTAAGTCTGGATAAACTCTTTTAAATATTGCAATGGTTTCTCTTACACTTCAATTTAACAGGAATATAAATGCTAGATTTCATTCTTCCTTGTTCACATACATGATCATGGCCTACAAAAAATATATACTAATCCTGACTATATGAAATACAATAAAGTTAAACAAAGCAAATATTCTGGCATGCTATTAATAAAAACAAATTAAAAGGAGTTATCAATGAATTAATTAATTGACCCCAAATTAGTTTCTAATTTTATGTAAAAAAAAAAAAAAATTCACAATGCATAGATAATTTCAATGTGAAGTAAGGCAAGAAAATAGTATTTCCAAACTCAATTTCTTTATCACTACTTTTGCCATCAGTTAATTAACTTTCTAACTATTTAAGTAAAACACTAACCTATTCTGTAATTTCAACAAAAAAGGCATTAATGGAATTTTGTAATTTGTTAATTACTCAAACCAATTATATTAACGTGAAAGGCTAAAACCTTCAACAGAAGTATGAAAATCTGAAATATTAATATTAGTACACACATACATGTATATGAAGGGATTCAGGATTTAATGATTAACACTTCTTTCTACATTGACCATGATCTGGAATTGAATCCAGGTGAATATTAAATTTTTTTTTAGATAGACAAAGATTTCCAATCAAGCTTATGCTTTTCTTAGTTATGTAGCTCTTAGATTAGTCTAGCTAGCAACTAATTATTGTTTGGTAAATAGATATTTTGTTACATTTTGTTAGAAGTTAAATAAAACAACACATCATTAATTAGTGTTAATATGTTAAAAAGGTTTTTAACCTACAGGAAGATACTTTACTTTTTTATCTCATGATGGTGTCCTCATTTTATTTAATATTTATAACTTTAAACATATTTAATATTACTGCAATGAGGCTTATGGCTTGCGTTATTCTCCTGAGCCATAAATTATATCATAGCTTGGAGTATTTATCTTTTAAACACTATATCACATAAAAGCTGACCAATCATCCTGCACAAAGTATATATTTAAAAAAAAAAAAAATTATCATCACCTGTTTTGCTAATACCTCCAATCATCCAATTAATTCATTAAAAATTTTCTATGACAAGAATTTAATCATTTTTCTACCTTACATCTTAATTAGTAATTTGATAAAATTCTTTATGCTGCAAAGCTTGTATAATCTTTTTAAAATTCATTATTAGCTATCTTTTCAATTATATCCATCTCAGCTACTACTAACAACATTCTTGAAATTCTTCTGTTTTCATCAATTGATAATATATTAAAGTTTTTATAGATGCAATACTATCTATGTTTCTAAGTAGAATATTCATATATTGTAAAAGAAGTCATACAATACACAACTTATCAATGACAGAAAACTGTGCTAAAATGAATGATATATTTAAATGTACTCCATCCATCTTTAGTTTGACAAATCCAGCTGAACAATATAAAATCAGATCCTTGGTTTACTCTTTTAATTATTAATTTGTTAATCAGTATTGAAATATGGTGTTTGTTGTTAGATTCCAACAATTCTTAATAAGTCAGCTACTTTACATTACCTATAGATTATTTTAGCCTATTAAAACAGAGAAAAGATTGTGTTTTTACTATCTGAAACATTGTATTATTTGTTAAATTACAATAACTATTTTTTTTTTAATGTTTGCATGAGTATAAATAAATCATTATAAGAGTTTAACTTTAGATTACATATTTTATTTTATAATATCAATTATAAACATTTGTATTTTTGATATAGCTTAAATGTGAGGTGCTTGAACAAAATAATTATAAAATGGCAAGTATTACAGAATTATTAATAATGATGCATATTGGATGCTCAGTTTGTATTGTCTTTTTGCTGAACTTATTCAGGGACAGAGGACTTGCAAAAAAATATACAGTAAATCTTACAACATAATACAAAAAGAATTACTTCTGACACTGATTTAGCATATACCCAAAACTCTTTCAGTTGATATGAGTGTGTGAACAATTAAATTATTGTGGCATGCAAGTGTGTTATTATAAAGAGACATATTGAAAAACTATAAAGTAAAAGATTAAATCCAATCCTTATCTTCCCTGATGCAAACTGTGTATCTGTAATTAATTGAAGCTATGGGTTTCCAAAATATATTTCTTTATAATCCTGTTTATATGCGCTTTGAATATAAAATAATCACAATTGTTTTCACTAATTTTATTACAACTTTCATTTCTTTAAAGTCTATAGCAAAATAATGTAATATTAGATCTTCAAAAGATCTACATGTGATTTAATTAATTATTTTTTAAATTTTATTTCATTATATTAAAAGCAATTCAAAACTTTAATCCCCAATTTTAATTAATAAAAATCAATTATTGTCTGATTCAATTGTTAGCTGAAATCTACAAAAAATAACAACAACAACAACAACAATGATAACCCTTCAAATACATAAAATCAAATTAGGTTCAATCACAATACAAAATTAAAGACCATTGCTATTCATTCTCCACTCTCTTCTTTCAACCCCTTGAATAAACACTTTCTCACATACATGTGTACAAACATACTTAATATTTATACCATGACAGCAAAATATAATCCAAGAAAAAACCATGCATAGCATTGTACATATATATTACAAACAAGTATTACTGAAACTTAGTCATCATTAATAAATCTATACTTCGTAAACAAATAAAAAAACAACACCCACTTCTTTCCTTGAAAATATGTTTTGAAATGTTTTCATCTAACCAATTAATCATTTAAATAGAAAACTTCCATATGAATAAATAAATCATTTAATTTTTAATTGTCTTAAAAAAAATCAGTTATTTCTTATGCTATCATTTAAGATTCTATCAGTTTGTTATGAACTCAGTAGTAAGACATATTTATTATATAATAATTATAAACTAGTTAGTAATCCTGAATTAAATGAGACAATGTACATTTTGATAGTATACCTTGGACTATGATCTATCCTACAAAAGTTCTCATTTTCACACTGTGCATGACCGACTGGTCGATCACGATCGCTGTTTGCCCATCCCTGGTGTACAGGCTCTAGTAGCACCCATAATTATAAGGAGGAGGCCTTCAGTCAGAAAAATGTCTAAAAAACCCCACTTTTTGAACAAGTTTGGAAATAGACATGTAGAATATATATTTTTTAAGTATTCGTTAAAGAAAATGTATTTAATATATTTCTACAATTATATTTTTCAAAAGTAGAATAAAATTTACTATTAAATCATTTTCACAAAAAATAAAGTTTTGAATATTGTTTTTTTTTTAAAATTAATATCATAACCAATAAAATAGTGTTATAATTATTATGCATAATGAATTATTAATAAATATTGTATCACTTGTCAAAATATTCATATCAGTATGCATTGTAATAATATTTATTTTCCTTTAAAGCAAATTATTCTTTATTTAACTATAACAAAAGTTAAAATCCTATCTACTTATAATGAGAAAGCTATCTGGACTGAGATCTTTAAAAATAAAATTTGTTATTTAATTATAAGAAAAATTTACATGTAAAATTTAAAAAAGATTTATTTCCCAAGCCATAATAGGATTTTGATCAGTAGTATTTTCAAAATTGACATAATCTATAAAAGAGAAAAAAGTGAAAATATTTATCAAGTATTTTCATGTAGCATTTAAAAAACTTATGCAACAGGCTGCAAAAAAAATTGGAAATTTTTAACATCATGTTGATGTAAAGGTTATTTAGAAAAATGATAAATTGCACCAAATTTCAGTATTACATATAGATTAAAACTGATAAATAATTAAATGTGCAACACAGAATCTAAATAAGAAACTTTTTTAGATATGGAGGGTGGGGGTTGAGTGACATTCAAACTTTTGGACTAGTCTATATTATTTATACCTCAATAATGAATAATTAAAAATAAAATCAGTAATGCAACATTTTATACTGTATATATTAAAAAAAAGTAAATCATGTGACCTTATAGTTTTTAATTATGGATTTAGCAATTATAAGATATAGCTAAACATAATCTACTTCATTAAATGGATACATTTATTATTTTATATTGCAATCTACACTGTTTCATTTTCCTCCTAACATTCATAAAAATAGTTTAGAATTTTTTTTTTATCTTTTATTATCTTATTTCTATTTCACTTGTATTCTTTTCTTTTCTTGCTTTTTAATCATATATATTTAACAGCAGCAATGTAAAATGAGGATAATTGGCCACTGTCAAGTTATGATTATGTATCATTTCAAACCACTAAGTGGAGCCAGTTATTATATATTATTCTTATACACATTCATATAATCACTAGAGATCCAAATTGACTTGATGGTAAAAATATTATGTAATGAGATATCTGTTAATCAACTTTAAAAGAGTGATTGCAAAATGCTGATTACTTATGCAAACAGTCAAATAATGCCCACAAGTAAAATGTAGCACAAGTAGTTGATAGCTGAGTAAAAGTCTGTGAAACAACTCCTGACTGAGGATTATAAAAAAATTAAAAATTATTATTTATCAATTGGATAAAGTTATTATATCTTGTGATGTTATATTAGAGTTCAAATATCACATGACAACCTGATTAAATAATCATATGATAAATAAATATTACTCTGACTAAATAATAATAAGGTACTTTAAAAACATTCATTAAAATAAAAATGATGTTCAAATTAAAGGAATCAATACAATAAATTAGAAATATTTATGTTTATGTAGCATTTAAAAAAATAAAATCATTTCTAAATATTAATCAAAATTCAGTTATAATTGTATGTAAAATTGTACAAAAATAGATTTAGAGATGATGTGGCATTTCTTTACCTCATTATGACGAAAAAATAATGAATATGTATTTATTTTTCAGTTAAGCATTAAAAATATGACGAATTAGATACTTGAGCACATATAAATACATTGGATACAAAATGCGCTTTAAAAAAAAGGTGAAATGAAAAAAAGCTAAGAGTTAAACAAAAGTTTTTATAATATATATGCAGACATGTTACTGCATATAAATATCTTTGGCATAAAAACAATTACCCATATAATGAGTAATTAAACATAAAATACATGTCTATCAATTTTTAAAAGAGAAGGAAAGAAAGTTTTAAACAAAAGATAATTAAACTAACATTTATCTCAGCTTACAGAATTACAATAAATAATGAACTCAAGCCAATCTTTTAGAATGATAAATTTAAATTGATTGTTAATTGTAAATTTTGTAGAAATGCCATAAAAAATTATCAAAATCTCTATGTTAAGTTTTAAATGTTTGATGAATTCAGATATTTACATAAATTATATCTGATAAATAAGCTGCTTCAATCACTTATAATATACCTAAACAATTAAAAGTAATGACTGAATTATATGTTTCTGATGTGAGTTAAGTTGAATGGATATCTTTAAGTGTCAATCTTATAATTGAAAATTACTATAATCATCATCATCATTTTCAACCACTATTCTTATAAATTTATTTAACCATATTTTTCAATTGTTTATTAATTCTAGGATTAAAATCACCATGACAATTTTAAAATGTTGTTTGGTCTGTTCAAAAGCCTTTTATACATCCATATAAAAATCCTCTACTTCATCACAATGAGAGTTTGCTGGGGCATAAATTTGAATTATCTGTATTTCATATCTATCATTAAGTTGAACATATATATGTGTATATGAACAAAGTTGAATAACTATACAAAAAATTACAACAATCATGTAATAACAATTGAGTATCATCAATGATTTCCTGTGTTATTTTGTATTGGACCAAAACTCAATCTGTAACTATTGTTTGGATGTCATATAACTTCTAAAATAACTAACCATTCGATTATTTTTTTTTCTATCTTCATAGACTATTGACACTTCATAATAAATATATACTGCATATTGTATGAAGGAATTATGATAATTGCGGTGTAGCCATCAAAATAAGAGATCCTATGCCAAACAGCATAGAATTCCAATTTATTAGTATGCAAGCACAGGATCCAGTACAAAGAGGGCCCCTGAAATAAAACTGCCAAAAAATTTGTCAAATATAATACTTTCAAAATTTAACAAATTTCATTATTATATTCTGTTGTACATTTCAGATGTTAGTGAATTGAGAGTGTCAAGTAAGTTTAGACAAACTGTTGCATTATGTAGAGTTTTAGCTATTGGTCATTGTATTACTCAGTTACTGGACTTTCTGATGCTTTGTTTGGCCATAACTGAATAATTAATCACAGAACTAGTAAATATATATGACAGAAGTTAATTTTTGTGTTGTAGTTTTTCTATTTTTACTCATCAACTATGACAAAATGTACTGTTGACACAAATTGTTAACAACTCTGAATTCAATTTGTGATTCAACAATTTCTTTCAATCATCTGGTACATCTTTATTATTTAAACATTTCATATATAACTTTGCCAAATTTTTTCTATTTCTTCACCTGTTTCTTTTAAAATATCAATTATAATTCATCATTACCCGGAGCTTTCCCTTTCTTCATAAATTTAATTGCATGTCTCATCTTTCATTTAAAATCCAGAACAATTTAGAAGACATAATAGTTGTAGGAGGTACTTTACCTTCTTCTTTATTATTATATAATTCTTGACACATTTCATGATATCAGATCTCTTTTTTTATATATATAAAAGTAAAAAAAAAAGATAATACAATTTTTAAATAGCTCACTGTAGAGGAAAGACCTCTTCTATAGATTCCCAAATACAGAATAGTCAAGAAGAAAACATTACTCAAGAGACTTGTAAATTTCTGGGTAGTAAAAATTTAAATTCAGATCATGGGTAGATAAGCTTTATTAAATAATAAAAATTTCAAAAATACAATCAAATATTTTTAGATTAAGATGATAAATCAGCTACGTGAAGTTTTCTTTAATAATAATTAGAATTAATATATTATTTTGCTACAATTCTATATTAGATATTTTAATTTATATTTTACATAAATTAAATCAAATTACATAGATACATGAATCTGAAATGATAACGAATGCAAATAATTATAAACATAGTAACATTTTTAATACACAAGCTTTTAAATAGAACATTTGATGATTTCAAATTTTTGAGATTTTTTTTTTTTTTTTAATAATGATTTAAAATTTATACATATATTTACCGACATTCAATGAATTAGTTAAAAGTCAGAAATGTGCGTTTACTTTAACTTTCATTTATAAACATATATGAAAAAAATCTTGTATATTTACTATATACATGCAAATTTTTGATAAAAAATTATTAAATCATATTTATTTTTTAATTATTTCCTTTCCTCCAAAATTAAGAGGAACAAAAATAAAACAATACATAGAGCATATGAAAAGTTAACTGTTATAAATCTGTTTTCAACTAAAATTTACAATAGCTATAAACACAGAAGTAGACATAGTGATTAATAAAGAAAATGTAAGAAGGAATAACATGACACAAACATAAAAATATATGTAGAATAAAATATTATCAAACAAATAATATGTAAAATATTTGAGTATTGTTGGAAAAATGCAAAATATATTCTAAGAAGGGCTACATAAAAACAATAGTAATGATTTTATCTAGCATATATATATAATACATGGATTCCAAATCCACTTGAAGCACTGCTTAAATAATTTGAGTACTTAGGAATATAGTAATTAGTGGCAAACCAAAAATCCATCATTAGCAATAGGTATAAGAGTACTATTAGTAGATAGTATCAATGTCAAAAAATCCTTTACTGATTTTATTAGTCAAAACTAAGACTTCAAATAGCACAAAAATAATGATTTTATCTTGTAGTTATAAAATAATGAACTCCAAATGCAGTCCAAAACATATCAAGATAATTCTATGGTAAGATAGCAAATTGTCATTGGTAATATATATTAAACAATAGAAAGTCTTCATACAAAAAAGCAAAATGAAACAAAAATAAGTATTTATAAATTCAAAGATCAAATGTCACAATAATATATTGCATTCCTCAGTAAAAAGATAAGTATTTTAATTTTGAAAATGTTTTACATTCAAAAGTATTATTAAACTGTAAGTTTTTCATTATAAATATTTTTTTAAATATTAAATTAAAAAGTCTCATCTTGAATACTACCAACTGCAGAATGAAATTTACATGTTTATCAATTAGAAAAAGATATTTTTAGAAAAATATATACTTTACTTATTTTTAACACCTCATGGTAATATCAATTAGATCCCTGTACTAGTTTCTGGTTGTTTATCACTTATCAATAAAAGTAAGAGATTGAAAATATCCATCCAGCAATTATCAAGCTAATGACTGAATCAAAATACCCAAGATTTTAAATCTAAGTCAATTGTTTGTTCAGCTATATAGATTGAAATATGAAATGACCTTAGTTAAAAATTAACAACTCTTCAGTGAAGAAAGCTAAAAGCTAGATATTGGATTTGTTTGATATTACCATCTATTATATATTAATTATATCAATCTACTTACTAGGCTCAAAAGTAGAAAGATAGAAAATGGATTACTGCTGTCAAGAGAGATTTTAATAAAAGCTAATAAAATCGTATCATACTTTGATTTAATTCAGACCAAATTTTCACCAAAAAGATTAAAGATATCTGCAGTAAGCTTATAACTGAAGTTATTAAAATATATAGTAGCTAGTCAAGTGTACAAGCAAGTTAGCTTACCTTATGTTAGTTCAATAGCTTGAACAGCACAATAGAAGTAAAAAATGAATATTTGCAATGCAGTATTCCTCACTGATGAAAATGATTAGCCCAAAATTAATTTGGATAACACAATAGGCAATCCCATCATCAGTGTCACTAATTATTAATGCTTTTGTTGATGTTTCTGCAATAGTGATGTGAAGCAAATTATAAATTAGAAGTAATGAGGTATTTTATTTTGATAATTTACACAAACTTTACCCATTCTTTACAAGTACTGATCTGTTATCATGGCAATCTTCTTCTGCCTGTAATCTGAATAAATAATTTCATGCTAAACTTTTCAAAGAGATTTTATTGAATTTAAACATCAACCTTATTAAGTTTAAAGATCTTTTTGTGTCTCAAATTTACAAAGCATCTTTCAATTGTACTTAGTACATGAGACACTGTACCTAAAGATTGATTAATTCAGGATCTTTTAATTTGCAGATCATTGGAAATATGCTTTGATGTTTTTCAAAAAGTGCAAAGATGGGGAAAAAAAATCTACTAAATTTTTTCTAATAAAAATATAAGTTAACATCAGAATAACTATCACACTTAACATATCACTAAATAAATGTTTTTTGCTGATAAATACCCCCCTTTTTTTAATGTTGTAGTAAAAATGAAGGATTAAAAAAAATCACTGAAGATATTACTATCAATGATAGATATTATTTGAATGCCCATAAATGAATTAAAAAACATAGCATTTCATCTGGAAAACTATCTATGATAGAAGATGAACTTTTAAATCTTCATTCTACAGCAATAAAACATAACACAGTTATTTATTATGCATATACTGACTTCAATAACTAAACATAAACAATGTCTAAGTGGTGTTAAAAAAAATGCAATCACAGAATTGTAAAAAAAAAAAAAAAATACAATCAGATCTTGAGATTCAAGAGCCATGTGTATTATGAGTGAGCTCACAATGAAATGCATTCTAATTTATAACATTTCAAATTTTATCAAAGTATATTAAAAAAAAAAAAGCTTCTTAAAACAGCATCACATAATATCCGATAAAATTTTGAACTCAATAAGGCTAAAGTGATTATCATATTGTTGCCTCTATTACTATTTGGAAAACCCAATAATATTAAATTAACAGTTGTTCTCTAAAGATTCAAAAATATTTATGAATCTCATTAACATGTAAATGAAATTGTTCTAGCCAGAAAAAAATGATATAAAATTACAAAAATCATCAGGAAAAATTTTCAAATAATTCAAGTTAGCATTCATTAGCATATGATTTAGAAATAATGTAAAGAGAGCAGATTATAAGAAACATATAAACAGCTTGCATATTTTAAAGCAGAACAATGAAGTGAGAGATCAATGTTGTATCAGCATATCTAAAAATCAAAGATGTCTAAAAATTCCAGCTTGTAAATTATTAATAACTGATTATGTTTCAAAATATAATTTTATATATATATGATTTATTCACTAAATCGCAGTCCACATTAGTGGTCTCACAGCACTATAGAAAGAAGTGCATAACAAGATGAATAAGACTTTGTTACATTTAGTAGCAAATTTGGTCTAAGCACGTTATTTATTGTATTTTATTATAGTAATGACATTAACTATTATTCTACCACAATGAGGGTTATAATACAATAAATAATATCTTACAATTATAGACTACATATAATTATCATTTAATGAATATTAAAGTTTTTCATTTCTAAAATTGTTCTCTCATAATTGTAATTTAAATGATTTGGTTAAATAATCTATAGCTCTTTGACTATATTTACATTATGAATTTATACATAAACTTGTTAATAGACAAGTAAGCTTGAATCTGTTATTATAATTCATGTCAGGTTCCTTAAGATTAATGAAAATTTATTGGTCAGATAAAAGATGAATACTTTTACCTTATTTCAGGTTCTTAAATGATAAATAATTTAAGCATCAGCACCTTAAAAATGTGGAACTTTTAAATTAATGACTATTTTTATAATTATTAATCAAGTGGAATTATTAATTAGATTGTAAATAAATCATAATTATATAACATGCAACACCTTTTTTACACTAATAGGAGAAAGTGAACATTGTTTGAAAATTTGTTAAAAAGATTCTTTAGAAATCTAATTTGTAAATTCTAATAACATATTCAGACTCAGACAATCTATTCAACAAGCATATATCCTCAAAAAAATGTGACATATTTAATAGCCATGACTTACTTATGAGCTTAATAAAATTTTTTAGAATTTCTAATAGGCTATTTAAATCTGTAAACTGGTTTGATTAATAATTACAAAAATTCTCCACTGATATAAAAGTTTCATACTTTTGAGGTATTGATACTTAATTTATTTATCATTTAAAAATCTGGGATCAGATAAAATGGAAGCGAGCTTGTTTGCAAGTTTATTAAAATAATTCTTTAGGAATATGACTAGTGAATTGTAGTAATGTATTTGAACATTGTTGACCGAAGAATTAGTTTATATTCTCAAAATTGTTATATATTTCATCCCTTAATATATGCATAAAACAATACATTTTATCATCTATTGTTGTAATGTTATTATAAAACAGTGTATGCAATATATATATTTATTCAAAACAACAAATCTATTATTATTAGTAGAATCAACTAATTGTAATTTAATACATATATAATATATGATTAAGATTGTAAATAATTAATAAATATTTATAGTCTTATCTACACTGGTAATTACCTGTTTATATCATTACTCAATAGTTTAAACAACTTTTATATATTTAATATTAGTGTGACAGTCAGATGATGTATGTTGATTTAACCCAGTTCGAATACTAGGCGAAAGTACCTCAAGGCCAACCATACGCGAGATATAAATCAAGAATACATATGACCTCTGCCCATTCGCCTGTTCTCGAGGCCTGATCACAAACAAACAACACTATCTGAGCCATGCATAAATTATTTTTCAACCGGCCACAAAGCTTAGCAACAGCGGTAGAGACATGGACGGGAAATCCTAAGGAGCTAAATAGTTAAATGTGTGTAAAAGTACTAAGAAATGTGTTTTGCGTTATGCGTGCCTGGATCATGGAAAAGTAAAAATAAAGCATTTAATATAATTAAGAAACTCAAGCTTTTTATAGTTAAATCATGTTTAATTAATGACTTTACTAATATGACTAATGATATAATGGCCTCCGCTATTCCTCTAAATGAATGAAACAAAATAATTAGACAATAAAAACGGATTAATAGGTTTGCGGTCTAAATCTTTTCCCAATTTTAATAAAAATTGTCAACTCGATCTTCTCGATAACGTACGATAAAAAAAGAATCTTTCGCAAAGCATTTCTAATTGCTTTGCGCTACAAACTGTTTAAAAATTATTTAAAACGTATATAGTTAAATCAGATATACGTAAAGCTAATGACGGACAAAAGAGGCGTTATCAAAGAGATCAAGTTGGCACACAAAAGAAACTGACTCGTATTTAATTAACAAACATAAATAAAACTGGAAAGAGATTTTAAATAAACAAAAATTAACTATTAAACTTAACCGCAATGGAATACTAAATATTTACACTGGTTAGTAAGGAAGAATAGCGAAGGGAAAAAGGTTACATATAGATAGATGATCACACAATATATATATATTTAAGGTTAGTCTAATAAAAATGGTTACATAGCAAATACATATAAATTCACTGAAGCAATTAGAAAAAAAAATGAACAAAAGGTAGCATAAGAAATAGTTCAATAGAGGAGATACGATTACCGTCCTTTTTCCTTGGTCATGTTCCCTACGGCGTTCGTGGCTTGATCCGACCGTCGAGATGTAGTTGTCCGGACAATGAAAATATGTAGTAGGGTTTCACAAAAAGTTCTCCAGACACGGCACAGAGTTCAGATGACTATTGAGTGGATATTAAGGCATTTTGAATGGTATTCCGGAACCTCGGCGATAGGCAAAGCTATTTATTTGCCTAGCCAAGCATATTCATTTCCCTCAAAATACTGTTGCTTTTAACTTGAGCATGTTCAAACCTCTCCATGATTTTGAAGATGGCAGTTGTCTACTTTTTTTAAATAAAATCTCCACAAGCAAAATCTGAAAAAGTTCTCCAAAGAAAAATCTGAATGCACCTTGCAATAGCAGATCTGAATGAAACTCCTCTTTTGTTCTTTCCCTTTTATAACTTTTTTTCTTAGCTACCTTCTATTGTTTGTATGATCTGAGATCTTGATAAGCCTCCCCATGCTCCTTTGTTTTAAAGCAACATTTTCTAAAAATAACTTTAACTTTTTTACTCTAACTTTCTTACTTCAAAGTTTGAATTCTCTTAATTAAAAAGAAAGAAAGAGAAGGCCATCTTTAATTACACTTGAATGGCTCACTAATTAAAACTATACATTCTTTTAGAAAATGTTGGCAGGCTTATCTCAAAATCAAATCATACTAAATATTTTAACAGAATTTTAACAACAATATATTATTATTTTTTTATAGTAGAATAAGCATTTTATTTCAGCAGAATTTTGCATTAACTCATATATATACGCTAGATGTATATATATGTTTGACTAATAGGTTAAGCACTTTTTCTTAATAGAATGAAATTTATTTAAAACAAAATATTTAAATATAATACACATTTAATAAGCATAATTATTTTTAACTCTAATGCAAAACCCTGCTGATATTGAACTATAAACTTAATTCAGGTCTACAATACTAATTAAGTTTATAGGAAGATGTGAAGCATGGATCGGGCTTCAGATCCATTGCTTCATTAGGAATATTTAATTAAATAAAAAACAACTCTCGTGTATACCTTTTTATGATAATTTTCTCTGTATATTATTATAATATTCATTTCTTTCATTACAAAACATTACAAGCTACGAATCCATTCATTTCAATATATTACATGCATTTTTATTATTTCATAATACTGTTTTATCATCAGAATTCATTAACAAATTTCAGAATGTAATTTAAAATATGAATTGATAGGAAAAAAAAATACTAAAGAGAATAGCAAATAAAAGAAAACATCATTAACAACTTTGTAATACTTTCATCAAAAATAATACTCCTCACATCATTAAAATAAGAAAATGACTAAAATAATATTGTACAAGCCAAGTCTAGATAAAAATCTACATTAATATTAGTTTGATATTATAACCTGTCTCTCTTTGTATTATGGTATTATTAAAATTCATATATATTGTTCATCATTCAATTTCTCATTCTCTTTCAAGTATTTAGATATTCTTAGCTACAATATAAAAGAGAGAGCAGGTATAAATCCTCACAAACTTGTTGTTGGGAATTTGGTAAATAATGTCTTTTCTTGTACTATTTCTCCGATGTGAATACGAAAGTGGGAAGTAGAGAGGTGATTGAAAAAGCCTTTGAACTACAGTGGGCTATTGAAAGATTATTTTCTTTTTATATATATGACATACCCATACATTTAACTTTTTTCAAAGATAAAAATCTATAATTTCTCAAAACTAATAAATTAGAATAGAATTGAGAAGAATACAATATAAGGTCACAATGTATAAATGAATTTAAATTAGGAGACTTGATCATGTTCATTAACAAGATCAATATATAAGTTATTGAAATTATAAAAAATTTGCATATTTGTTTTAAAAGCTAACCAATTTTTTATTGACTAAGTAGCTGATTCTCATTAATTAATTAATTATTTGTAGCACTCTTTTGCCGAAAAAGAACTATCAATTTAGAATAATATTAAAAACAATTTTATACAATATTAACAAACGCATTTTTATTAATATTTCTACTTTCAATCAGTTAAACACCTTGATCTTATTTACCTTATTCATTTTATACATATTGCTAAACAACATTAATGTTTTTTGTAAAATCCCAAGTAATGTAAGAAATGAAAATCCCATCTACTAATCTTAGCACATCACACAGTAGAATCAAACTGTAGTTTAGTAAGTTACAATTATAATAAATTCATAGTAAATAAGTAGTTATAAAATAAAAAATCAATATTCAGTTATGACCAGTCAAATACTAACAAAAAAGTTTAATTCCAATTATAATTAAGTTTAATTCTAATTATAAAATAAAATGCTTCAAAAATCTTAAACAAAAGGGATCAATTACAATTATTTATTTCAAAGCTTGCAGATAAATTACACACTTCAGAATACAGTAAGTTTATCTTTTTACAAATAGCAAGAACTAAAATTCATGATCTCAAATTCAGAATTTTTTTTTTTTTTAATAATAACAATGTTTCAAATTTCTATTTCATTCAGAAGCTTTATTAAGTAAAAAAATATAGATTTGAAAGCATAAATTATTAAACAAGGTAGGTGTATGCTAACAACTAGACAATAAACTATCAAGAGCAAAGATGATTTTGACCATCTGTGATAATTTGGCACAGTCTGCTGCATTTCAATACAGTTTTTCTGATAGTCAGTTGTAAAACAAATAGAAAATAAAATACTACTTGACTATAAAATCTTTTAAAAAATTTGAATACTATTTTTTCTTCAATTATTAATGTAGATATTAGAAGCTTAGATAGAAATATTTCTAATTTAATTCTTGTTAGAAAGATCTTAAAGGGTTTTATGAATTTCCAAGAAATGGGTTTATAAGTTGACTGCCATTTGTATTAATAAATCAATATACTATTTTTCCAAATTTTAATATTTAATTCAAGAGACTTATCTTTGAATAATAAGCACAATACCACTCTAAGCACTAGATTGATGAACACTTATCATGGAATCAATTCTCAGCAATTCAGTATTTTGTAAAAATTAAAGAAAACTATTGCTACATCCAATTTTCAAGCATATTTTTAAATCTATATTATTCTTATAAAATCTTTTAAAATAGAAATTAAACAATCAGAATCATTATAAATAAAGTTCCATCTGTAAAGTGCATGTGCCGAGCTGCATTGTTATTATAATCAGAATTTATGAAATACAGTATTATAAAAAGTGTAGTTTTTTGAAAAATAAGAATTATGAACATGGATTCATATTTATCAACAAAAATAAATTTTACATTTACTTCTTGCAAATTTTCATGTGCTGTGCTAAATTTACCATCAAATTTTATAATAATAAATGACAAATGTAACATAATGTATATAACAAATTATTTTTATTATAAAATTTGATGTTAATATATTACACAAAGTATTTCTATAGCAACATGATATAGTCATACATGCAAGAAAATAATAAGTTCAACATAATAGAATACAGTATACTCTTCAAATTGTTAATTTTATATTTATATTTTTTGTGCTATTATAATTATATGTATTATTTACTTCATTGGTATGGAAATTCATCAAACACAACTCCAATAAAGATCTGGCTTTAAGCTAATTGAGTTTATTGCTGCTTCTAGTAACATAATGGACTTCCCACAGTGTGAACAAAAAAGATAAACTTTTAGAGGCTGCAAGATTTAATGTTCAATGTATGTATGCTCTACACATAGATGAAGCTGCATACTACTCAGCAATGAGTGAAAGAAAAATAATCAATAAAAATAAAATATCCATATTTATTCTTGAATTTTCAAAATATATATTGTATTAAAAAAAAGTAAAAGGTAGCCTATGGCAATAAACGTTTTATGTGAAAGCAATTCCTTACCAAATCAAATGCAGATGTGAGGTCAAAAGCAAACACAATAAGAAAAGAAATTGCAATAATAAAATTAATTATTCAACAATCAAGCAAAGAAACAAACTTTAATTGAAAGTTAATAATAAGTTCATGATCAGAAAGTGTTTTAATCTCATTCAAGAAAGGAATAAAAAGGTTCTGATTAATATTCCTTGATTAATAATGTAATACAAATAACAAAAATGAAGATAACTAATAAGGGTTGTATTAAAAAATGTGAAGGTGAAGTGCGACAAAACCAATGTGAGAGATTAATATCATGTTATTCAATATTAAAACACTATCTATTGGCATAATGCAAAAATAGCTAAACTTCCAACTTAGTTATGACTATCTTTTTTAAAAAAAAATATAACAATACTAGCCAAAAACAACAACAAAATTTTACTAAAATTCTTCCACAACCATGGTTCATTTATTAAAAAATAAACATTTTCATGTGAATTAAAAAAAAAAAAAATCATGCAACATATATATAAAATAAAATAGCCCTCCCACCATTCATTTCAAATAATTACTAGTATAGCATTAGGCAGTATTTAATTTAATTTCTTCAATATTCCCCAAATATATTTCTTTTGATTTATTAGAAAGTATATTTTCTTCATTTTATTTAATTTACATATGAACCTATAAATTCTGAACACTCTAAATTCAGTAATAAATTCTGACATTTCTTTCAGATTTGATTTCTAGGTAGATTGTATTTCATATCGATATATTTATAGTTTCTATAAGGCATTCTTTAAAAGAATATAAAATTTAGAATCAAAATTTCCATTTACTTCCATTCTTCTAATTCTCAGAAGTTAATACTGGTCATCAATTGACATTCCTAATGCAGATGTTAATGGCACCTACAACAATATTTCCTGCTCATCAGAGGATGTAGTATAATAAAGACTGGGAACATCTAAACATTTATATGTTTGGTTTTCCAAACAGCGCCATTAGAGTTCTGTCTTACTACAACCTGACTGGCCTTGGTCTAGCTATGTCAGACGTAGCTCAGAGAACATGAGATTCTCATGAACCAGTGCCATAATTGGTGGGTGATGTGATAGATAAACAAAATATAATTGGATAACTGGACAACCAATTTAATTTTTAGTAACAAAAAATTTATTAGATAACAATTAATTTGCAATTTCAACAATAGTTCATTAATTCCTCTATGAGAATAAACTTGTAAACATTCTGGTTTAGTAATAATTCATTTTGAATTCATTTAATAGTTCATTTTAACTTCACTTGAGAGAAGAAAATTATGAATATCCTAATTCAATGATAGTTCATTAATTATTTTATGGGAAAAAGCTTGGGATTATTCTGATTTAACAATAATTCATTCCGAATTCATTTAATAGTTCATTTTGACCTCACTTGAGAGAAGAAAATTATGAATATCCTAATTCAATGATAGTTCATTAATTATTTTATGGGAAAAAGCTTGGGATTATTCTGATTTAACAATAATTCATTCCGAATTCATTTAATAGTTCATTTTGACCTCACTTGAGAGAAGAAAATTATGAATATCCTAATTCAATGATAATTCACTAATTCATTTGTGAGAAGAAATTTGGTAGTAATTAAACATTTATGATTTATATAACATTTCGTTATCTTAACGTTTGATAATTAAAACATTCATACTCTAGCCAAGTATGGAAGTATATTTTTACACATAATCTTTGTGACATTATAGTAAATTTAGAAGCATATAAGTATTTATGATTTATAGAGTATCTTGTCATTTGATAATTGAGGCATTTATATTTTAGCCAAATGTAGAAGCATATCCTCACACATAAACTTTATTACATTACAATGAGTTTAAAAGCAGTTAAATATTTATGATTTATAGAGTATTTATCATTTGATAATTGAGGCATTTATATTTTAGCCAAATGTAGAAGCATATTCTTACACATAAATTTTATTACATTACAATGAGTTTAAAAGCAGTTAAATATTTATGATTTATAGAGTATTTATCATTTGATAATTGAGGCATTTATATTTTAGCCAAATGTAGAAGCATATTCTTACACATAAATTTTATTACATTACAATGAGTTCAAAAGCAGTTAAATATTTATGATTTATAGAGTATTTATCATTTGATAATTGAGGCATTTATATTTTAGCCAAATGTAGAAGCATATTCTTACACATAAATCTTATTACATTACAATGAGTTCAAAAGCAGTTAAATATTTATGATTTATAGAGTATTTATCATTTGATAACTGAGGCATTTATAGTTTATACGATAATTCATTCAAGGTAAGAACCTTATAAGCAGTCAAGCATTTATAATTCGGTCAAATATAAAAATACAACAAAGATGTCTTAATATTTATTGAACAAATTCTATGCAATTAGTTCGAAAATTCACTTTGTAATATTTGATTATTATGTTTTAGTATTTTATAAAAATTACCTTCCAGTTTTACGGTCCACTTTATTCAAACGAAGGCGGGTTATTTTATTAATGGAAAGTCATGGCACAGCGTGGAGAGAGTGAAGCTCTTAATTTATTCCAGTTTCATTATAATTTCTCTAGTAAAAACTTTTTATTTTTATTTTCACGTTTTGTTGAAGCCCTCTGTGTAAGACGATAGAGAGAAAAAAATTTCTTCTTTCTTCAACGACGTGTCTAATTTGAATACTGCCTCAGTTTAACTCAAGTATCTTTTTTCTTTCTTTTTAATGATTGGATAATTAATTTCTTTCCCTTTTTTATTGAGACAGATAAAAATAAAATAAAATAAGACGATATAACATTCTATTTAAATCCATCAATACTAAAAATCAAAAATATGATTTTATTTTTCATTTTTAACGAATCACAACTTTATTGCGTTTCCAATTAGACTGAATCACGCTAGACGTTTTTAAATGGGAGGGGGTCTTTTGAATATTTATATGAGGGACAGCATATCTGTCTCATTACCCCTCACCAATTTTGGGATGAAATCGCCTGGAAGTACGATTTCATTCCATATACTATACACATTATTTCTCAGTACTGCCTGGTTTTAGATATGCTGATGAATGGGTAAGATGAGCTGGAAAAGTGATTACATGAACCATAGCCTCCAATGTCGGGACAAATAGATGGCCAAGCACAAACTACCAGTACACACCGCCTCATGACGTCACGAGAAAATATCTCATTTTTAAGCACTACCTCTCTTGTACCTAGAAGCATCATCCAACCAAGAATAGGAGCCAGAGAAAAAAATCAATTTGGCATTCAGCCAACACTGCTCATCTCCAGTGAGTCTTAGGGGCTATCATTTGGCCTATCCATGAGACCAAGGTCTATCCATGAGACCTATATATACGCACTGCTGGACTACTCTTGAAGCACAACATCCAGGTCTGGATAGTGCCGAGCATATACTTCGGAGCATCATAACACAATGCATCCAAGCAGCTCTGCTCAACCATCCACCATCCCAACATGAAAAACACAAGTTTATGCATCACTACATCACACTCACAAACTTTTTCCATCAGCTATCTCTATTTTATTCTGAATTATAACTGCAACCTGGTTTAGGAGACTGAGGATCATGATCAGTTCTCCTATAGTCCTCTTTTATATTATGAGGTGACATACTTCTGGATCGTCTCTTTGTTGAAAATTTATCATGTTCAACATTACTGTGGTGTCTTGCTTCTTCACTTCTGTATTCTCTTTGGAGATCCTTGTTACTGTTTGATCTTCTAATTATACGCGTCCGATATGGACCATGAACACCATCTGTAAATTTTCTCCTGTTCCTCTTCCATGGTGGTATTTCATTTTTGCCATCTGTGAATTTTCTCCTGTTCCTCTTCCATGGTGGTATTTCATTTTTACATAAAAGTTTCTTTTTAAATGGTTCTTCTGCCATAATAATTATTTTTTTAGTATTTATAAAAGTTTCTTGTTGTTTAATTTCTTTCACACTTATAAATCCTGAATTTTCAGATTCCCTTTTGGTGTCTTTTCCTGCATAAGCAACTATATTTTTAATAACTGTCTTTATATATTTTTTTTCTGTACTCAATTTTTGATTTGAGTTTATTAAGCTTTTGTTTATAATTTTTATATATGGGTGAGGACTAACACACTTTTCTTTCCATTTTATGGTTTCTTTCTCTATCTCCTTTACTATTTCATAGCATACATCAGACAATTTTTCTGAAACATTTTCTTCTATATTGAACAGTTCCTTTGTTATATTTTGATTATGTTCATTTTCATGTTTTTCATCTTCTTGAAGATCAGAAGATTTTAATTTTGCTTTATTAGATTTATTTTCATCCATTTGAAACTCTTTTACTGTATTTGATACAATTTCATTCTCAGCTTCTGTATATACTGTTTCTTTATTTTCAATTTTAGAGGTATATTCCACAATCAGAAGTTTTCCTGAAGGTAGACTGACAATTTCAAGATCACTCTTTGTAATTTCAATTTCTTCCTTTTTAACAATCTCAAATTTTGCTTCATCAGTAATAGGATATTCAATTTGTGATTCCTTTAAAATATCTTTGGTTGGAAATTTCAAAGTCTCTTCCTCATCCAATTCTTTAGGTTGAATTATTTCCTTTATCAACTGGTTTAACTTTTCATTCTGATTTTTGAATGCTTCCATAATTCGTTTTTTATCTTCTTCTCTCTGTTTGATATCTTCTTCTCTTTGCTTATCTCTTTTTTTGTTATCTTCTTCTCTCTGTTTGATATCTTCTTCTCTTTGTTTGTCTCTTTTCTTTTTATCTTCTTCTCTCCATTTGATATCTTCTTCTATTCGTTCTTTGATCATATCGAATAGCTGCTTTAACATGGCTGTCTTTTTTGTTTCCTGAGTTTCTACGTTCACCATTTTTCCTTTGTTTTCTGACTTAGTAAGCTTCTCTCTCCATCCACACCATGACCCTACTCCATCTTCTTTGAAATGCCCATTTCATTCATTATGCCATTCATTTTCGTTTTGCCTTTCTTTTAAACTTTTATTTCTTTATCCTTCCTGAACAACTTACATCACCACATCATATGCACTGTTCATATCACAGAATCGTGATCTGCTTATGCTTATTAGTAGGTTAGCTAGATCGGACTTCACAGTAAGGTGGCAATGTAATAAGTGCCTATGGTTATGCTAGCTGAATAAAACCTCACAGTTGAAAGACAAAAGTAACTGGAGAACTAAAAATAGTTTATCCAGGTAAAGCCCCACGTTGGGCGCCAAATGTAACCGGACCGCCATACAACCGTTTTATTACGTCAGTCATAACAATTTTCTTTTTTGATGAGCATGCTGTAGGAAGGAACTATCAATTGACATTCCTAATGCAGATGTTAATGGCACCTACAACAATATTTCCTGCTCATCAGAGGATGTAGTATAATAAAGACTGGGAACATCTAAACATTTATATGTTTGGTTTTCCAAACAGCACCATTAGAGTTCTGTCTTACTACAACCTGACTGGCCTTGGTCTAGCTATGTCAGACGTAGCTCAGAGAACATGAGATTCTCATGAACCAGTGCCATAATTGGTGGGTGATGTGATAGATAAACAAAATATAATTGGATAACTGGACAACCAATTTAATTTTTAGTAACAAAAAATTTATTAGATAACAATTAATTTGTACCGTGTTTGACAATTCTCTTAATAAATAAAAAAAGAGGGAGAATTTTTCTATATTGCAAATCCATATTTGTGAAAATTTTACAATACCTTATATTTAAATATGATTTATAAGCTAAATAATTTCATATTTTTATTATACATTTTCTACAATTTTTAGCTTTGCTTCCTTACAGATTTAACATTTGTGAAAGAATTTAGAAATAGTTATAAAAAATAAAGTAAAACGAATTCATAAACAGCCTCAAACTTTACTAAATATTATTTTGAAAAAATATAAAAAAAAAAGAATTGAAAATAAAAGTAGGTGACTGTCATCCATGAACTTGGACACATAATGATCAGCAGTATCTAAAAACATTTTCCTGTATACTTTTATTATGTATATTTCCATCAAGCCTAAGTGATTCAGGACATCAAGAAGTAACACTTTCTGTTAGATGTTATCAATAATATAGACTATTAGTCCTGCAAACTTTAAGGGCTGCTCTAAATACATATACAGTGTAATGATGAATTATAATAAATTTTACAAAAGTATAAAATTCGGGTCTGCATAGCTACATTCTGACAGGAAAAAAAGTCAACTGATCAATTTCATTAAATTCATTATTGTCAGAAGAAACTTTTGTCTACCATTAATAACATAAAAAAATTTTCAGCATTAATAGCAATCAATTAAATAAAAACAAATTATTTTTATCATTTCCTTTGTAAATTTATTTATTTACCAACTTGTTTTAAAAAATAATCCCTTTATGTATATTTAATAATTCATATTTTCAATGCTTATTTTTTGGATCAAAATATATATGCATCATTTCAAATACTTCATTGTATTAAACAATTTCCTTCAAACTTCATTAATAAATATTTGTAGCCAAACTGTTTCAAAGCCATTAAATTCTGATATGAAAGTGCTACAATACAAACATGATAGAAATAAAACTAATGGATGCTTCCAAGTATCCTATTATCAGAGAAAATATTGATTATACTTTCTTAGCCACAATATCACATCGACAAATATTATTTGATAATATACTTATCTGAACATCAATAATTATGCGCTTTTAACGCTAGTTAAAGAAGTTATATTTATTAACACTTTATTTAAAGCTTAGTGCTTTCAAAGCTCCATGGCTTCATACTCATAGCTGTGTGCGGTTGATAGTGATGAGGGGGAGTATTCAAATTTATGTTAATTAGTTAGATGTTTCAGTATTTTATTTAAAATATTGTTTGAATTAGTTTGCCCATCTTTTTGAAATGGTGAAACAGGTGTCTTTTCTATTAATTGATTGGGTGTCATTATTTATGAAATATGCCTCCTTTATTTTGTGCCTATGGTCATTTCTCTCTTTGCACACTATTCTGGGGTTGGTGGGTTCAAATCTGTGTCCAGTAGCTTTTTCATGTTCCAAGAATGCTAATGTAGACCCCTTGTTATTCAGTGCCCTTTTATACATATATATGTGCTGGGATGCTCTGTTTGCAATGGTAGTTTTTGTTTCCCCATAATATGAGGCTCTGCATCCAGCCTGAGGGCATTGTATTTGATACACCACTTGAGATGTTGATTTGGGATCAAGTTTATCTTTTGAATTGTTTATTAGTCTATTGGTGTTGGCTGAAGTACGGAAACCAATAATAAATTCTTTTGATAATGTTTTAGCTAAATGTTTGGCAATGTTAGGTATATATGGTATAGTTATTCGTGGTTTATTATCTCTGATTCTGCCTTGCTGGTTTATTTTTGCTTGGAACTGTGCTATTCTTTTAGTTATGTGTCTATATTTATAGCCAACAGATATTAGTTCTTTGATGTATTTTAATATGTTATCTCTTTTGTCTGAATTACACTTACATAAGTAATTATTTCTATGTAGAAATGCATTCAGTCCAGCATATTTATGTAAGTTGGGAACTATTGCACTCTGATGCATGTATCCTCTAATTTCTAGGGGTTTGATGGTCATGTGGTACATTAATTGTTTATCTTCTTTTTGTATGTCTAAGTCCAGGTATTTTAGATGGTGCTGATCATTTTCCCATGTGGTATTTAGTGTGAGTTTAGACATCAGCTGTAATTTTTTGGTGATGTTTAAGATTGTACTCCTTTTGGCAGCAATAAACACAATGTCCACATATCTAAGATATATCATTGTGGAGTTATCTGTTTGCATATTTGGTATTACTTGTTTCTCATGGTAGTTTAAGAAGATGCTGGACATTATGCCACTAATGGGTAGGCCCATCGGCCATCCCTGCTTCAGTTTATACCATTTTCCTTCAAAAATAGTGTGGATATTTTCATTCACCCATTCCAAAAAGGCCATAATAAAGTTAAAGTTACCATCTGGGCATTGTTTATTGATTAATTCTGTTTTGACTATGTCTATTGATTGCTTTCTGTCCACTGATCCATATAGCTCTTTCACATCTAGAGCTGCCATTTCACACTCTTGATCTATTTGTATATCTCGGATTTTGTCCACTAACTCAAATGATGATGCAATAGCATAATCACCAAATCCTATAGTGTCAACCAGCCACTGGTCAATTAGTTTTGCAGTTTTTGATACCTCTTAGATAACTTGAAATATTTCTTTAAAAGAAATGATTTAAGTATTTAAATTAACATAAAAATGAAATAAATCTTAATTTAATGGTAGTCTGTCTAACGAATAAATATATTTCAAAGATTTTTTGTAAAAATTAAAGATAGATATAAGTTCACCAATCACAAAAAAGACTAAGATTTTCAGGAGTATGAATTATAGTATAATTTATTTCCTTTTTTTTTTTTAAACATAAATTATCTTTCTGCTGAGTGTTCCATTTTATAACATTAAAATATATATTTTTGACTAAAACAAACTCAAACTGACGGCTTTAAGTTACTTGGTTTTAATGAATAGATCTCAACTTTTTTTAAACAGCAATATCACATAAAATAAAATAAAAGCCATGAAAATTCAATTATATACTCATTATTAAGTAACCATGCTAACATACGTTTAGTCTCTGATCCCAAGATTATTATAGCTCAATGGTTCAATCTATAGGTTAATGATAATGCATCTGTCTAAAATTTTCGCAACTCGGATAGAATTTGTTTTTCAAGTTATTTGAGAATTTTTAAGTAAATCTAAAATTATTTTTTTAAATATCTGGCTTAAAACCACTTAGTAATTGGTCATTAAATATATAACTAGTTATTTTAAACTAGAAAGGAAGACAAGCTGGTAAGATGAATGTTAAAAGTGCTGCACCAGAAAACAATATAATATGATATAGCATTTATTGCTAGCGAACTGTAGGAGTTGTGCTGACAGTTTAATTTTACCTAAATTAAAAAAAAAAAAAAAACTGGTTTAGATTTAAACAAAACTGCACACACATCACGATTCTCATTAATAACTATGCAAGTGATCAGAAGATAATATTTTTTATCAGCTATAAATATAAATCCTGTTTGAAAACCATATTTGTCAATCAAAATTAAAGTGATGACGTTTTCTATTCATCACTTGTTAATTGCAGTACAATGTCGATAGTTATAATTTAAAAAACAAAAAAACAAAACGAGTCATAGGTAAATTTGTAAATAATATTCAATTATTGTTTTATTTAATCTTTCAGGTGAATTTCTATTTTAATCAAACAACAACAACAAAATGATTTGTATTTTATATAAATATAACATGAACAGATAGATTCTTTAAAGAAAATTTACCACTGATCAGATTATTGATAGTACAATGACTATATATTAAGGCAACTGCTTCCCTAATTTAATGGTGTAAAACGGAAATCTGTTTGATCAATTGAAAGGAATTGCTATGACTAGTGTGTCACCTTGATGCTCAAATATAATTTGACTTGCTGAACAACTGATTATATGATTATTTTATTTATTTATTTATTTCAATCCCTACTAAGATTTGAATATATTCAGTAATCTCTATTTGGATGCTGACATTTTAAAAATTAATCCAAAGAAGATAGATTTCTATATGTATATAAAGATGCAGGAATAATTTACATTTTGGCTTCCATTAACTACATCATGTCACATGAAATATTAATCATGTTACATTTATATGCATATAGTTCTTCATAATATTGCATTTAGACTGAATATTAGAATTAAAACAAATCAAGCAGTTTGTTGTATAGAAATTTATAAAAAGTTTGATTACGACACAAATAACTGAGCAAAGTTACCTTGAACTGAGAATTTCACCATTCTACCACTGTACTAACCAGGGAGGGCAACGATGATAGCAATTCTTTTATGCTTAAAAAACTGTGAAGTACTTCCTTTACATAGTTAAATGAAAACAATTGACTTAATAAAAAAAAAAAATGGTATGTTAAAGCTGGTCAAATATTCAGCATGAATGAATCATCTAATATATATATACTCCTTGAAACTGCTAAGTTACATGAATCATCTAATATATATATACTCCTTGAAACTGCTAAGTTACATCCATAAAACATAAATATTTAATGAAGTGTAAAAAACTTTAAACTTGTGAAAGAAAGATTAAGCATAAAGTATGTTCTGATAAACAGTAATGTATTGTATTAGAAAACATTGAATCTAAATGAAAACTTTAGCCAAAGTTCCATTAAAAAAATAATACCAAACTTATTTATTGCAAGGATGATTGTATAATTTCAGAAATCAACAAGACCTTAAAATACATATCTTCTACATTTTATCATCATTAGCAAGAGTGATCAAGTGAACATTCATATACATAAACACACAATTTTGATTACTGGATAGTCAAGAATTACTATATGCATTTGTGAATCTGCACTTTCCAAATTTATTACTGGATCATTTATTTCTATGACTACATTAGAGTATTCTACTTTTTTTTCTAATTATTTTTATTGATGTTTCAATATGTATACTTTGAAAAATAAATTCTAATAGATTTGTATATATGTCAGTACTATATATTAGTATGTTAAAAATATATTATATAATATGCACTTTTGCTTTCACACAAAAGCTTGGAACTAAATGCATAGATATGATAGTAATATCATAATTGATACTTTTCAAAAGTCATATATTATAATCGCACCCCCCCCCGTCACATTCACCTGAACATCCCAAATTAATTAATAATAGCTAGATAGTTAAAATAATGACTCCTAGCATCAATATTAAAGACTGATATAAAAGTTTTATATTTCATAGTTTTACATATAAACACTAAGATAAAAGTTGAAATGATTGCATTATATTAAGTTCGATGGATGTGTAAGCATTTCTGGTGCAATTTAGCACTCAAATTTATTATTATTATTATCATTGATACAGAAATGCATTGCTTTAAGAAGAGAGCATGTAGTAAATGACAGCACAGAATAAGTGATTATGAGCATGCAGGAATGACTCTTGGATCTGCCTTGAAAGACTAAACCTAACAACAAGCACATAAAAATATTTGAAAAAAACAAAACAACAACTCCCTGAATAATTCTATAACGTAATTGAAGATTGATATGTTGCGTGTGACTTAATCACATTAAAAAATCTAAAACTATTTTCTATGACTTTGGAATATTCCTCCTCGCAAAGAACAAAGGAATAGACGTAGTATTTTCCTCAGAAACGGTTCATACTTTGCATGCTAATATGTTGCACGTAATGATATGTTAAAATTAAAAACCGCAAATAAAATACTTCACAGAAATAAAATGCTGAGATAAATTTATATATTACAAATACATTTTTATAGAAAGAAAATAATTATAATAAAATCAATATGTCTAGTCCACAAAACAAAACAGATTGACTGGCTTATAATGTAATCAAAAGAAATTCAATCTCAGTCTTCACTAGTATATATTAAAAGCACATTTATTCGTTATTTATATTGTTTTAGAAATAAATATTTAAAAAAAGACGTGGGAGTTTTAATAACGGTGAAGATCATATTTAAATGGGGTTTAAGACTAATATAGTTTGCAAGTATTTTCAAAAACTTAATAATTCAATGCAATAGCTGGTTATCTTTAATTGCAGTAAAATTTCAAATTAATTTTCTTTTTTTTTAAAAAAAAAGCATGGAAAGGGAAGTTACAAATGATTTTTTTAAAAAAAAAAATATTAAAATGCTAAACTAGAAAATGAGTTTGTTTCAGGGAAGAGGATATATTTATATAATTATTTTACAAAGGAAAATTTAAATTTAGCTTATATACACTGTAATTACAATAACAATAAATATATATGGAGGGGGGTCTTTATTCATCATGTGTATACTTTGTGTTTTCATACAATTATGATTGAACAATTATAAAACAACAAAGTGATAAATTAAAAGCTTAGGTCTGGAAAATTACAACACACAGATGCACAAACGATTTAAAAATATTACTTACTACATTATAATTATTTTGTTTCATATCAAAGTAAGGATAGAGAATTTATTTGTAGGTTTTTATACAGTTTAGAACTCATTTTATACTGTATTATATCTAGGTATTGTGCTATCCTAAACTTTTTTTTAATATTATAATAACTTTTAATACTATCAACTGTTAAAAAAAAGCACTTTAGTTATAAATTAAATTTAAAAGAAGTTATTAAAAGAAAAAAAAATGATGAAAGAAAAAAAGAGTTGGAAACATATGCTACAATAAGTTTTTGACATTCATTAAGTTAAATCAATATTAAAAAGAAGCAGTGATATGGAGATAAGAGAGTGAAGATTATCTGTATGGATGGAAGATATCTATGAGTTGCATACACCTGTCAGTTTATTTCTTATCCAGGCAGAAGTTAAAAGTTTTTCCATATCCAATAAAATTGCTTATATCATCTTCAAAACAATTATAGTTTAAAAATATCTTTACCTGTATAACTTTATTAAAGAGAAAATTAATGCTATAAACTATTTTAATGAGACAGGATTCTGCAAATGAATAGCCACCCCACATTTGCAATTTCACAAAAAGAAAACAAGTGCTTATGTTAATAAAGCATCAAAAGATTGCCTAACATTACTTTGTGAGTAAAAATGCTTTAACAAAAAAAAAAAATTGAAGGTCTTGTTGGTTTACAGAAGTGATCATAGCATTTGTAGGAAGATTTTAACCCTTGCATTAATAAACACTGATGCTATATGTTTTTATATTTATGGACTTTAATAGCAGATATTTAAAAACTTTTGCTTATAGTGTAATGCTCAGAACTTGTATGCCTTGTTAACCTGTTGTAGAATTCCACCACCAGGTTCGAAGAGCAGCACAACAGGTGGATTCAGGGCCTGTGATACCGTGTTCGAACCTAGGCAGCTGATTTCACAACAAACAACTACAGGACAATGGGCCTGCCACAACAATAGCAAACATCTTTCTAGACCCAATGGTCAGGTAGATACAAGAGACCCTAATAAATTACATTAACACTACGGGTTATTGTGGTTTGATGCCTTAATCATGATTGAGATGAGATACCTTGAGTAATAATGTTAAGAAAGACATATATAGAAATCAAAACAAATTTAATAACATTCATAAGCTAACTTACAAGAATAAAATACAACTCTATATAGTCTTAATCTTAGCCTATATTTTAATTTTATATGTTACTCGGGTATCAATATATGATTACATCCCATGCCTCACAGCTAAATATGAAATTTGTGCGACTATTATGCAAGACAAAAATGCATGTGTTTGCCAGCCCCGCGACCATCATACATATGTAAAGTAAGAATCTATTAAGTTGGGTTCATCCATAAGGCATTTAATGTGCAAGGAGTGAAAATGACTTTAGCGCAGATATCTATAGTTACAAATGATGCCAAATATTTAGGAAGAACGGGCTTAGGGATTGTGAAAGCATTTGGAAACTCCAGAGATGAGAGAACGTCCAAATATCGGACCGAACCCTTCAGAGTAGTCACATAAGCGTCATTGGTATGAGGTCTTTGCCTTTCCATTTCCGATCATGTGACAAGGTCGGCACTCATGGGATCATTTCTTTATGTCCTATTATCTGGGAACAGTTTAAATACTAGCATCTATATGCTCCACCACATCTCACAAGTTAAGGTAATCCATTATTATGCTTTATAAATAGAGAATCAATTTCCAATCCTCCACACTAAGATTTGTCCAAAATGTAGTGATATTACGAATTAATTAAATTATTATACTGCAATCCAATACAAAACTCAACACAACTAGGATGATGGCCAAGATGGCTAGCATGCTGTACTAAAATTTATATAATCTCGCTTCAATATTATTTATAATAAAATATAATATAATCAACTTATAATTCCCGAGTAGACTGTTTATAAAAAAATATTGCAAAATAAAAATGTGCGTCAATGAGCAGTGATTATTAATGAGTTTATTTATGATATAATGTCAGCTCAGAAATCATTAGGCATGAAATATAACACAGAACAAAATAGTAAATAAATAGGTACCCAAGTAAATAGATAAGACAAGGATAGGCTTAATTAGATTTACATAATACATTAAACAGAATTTCATTTATGATTTACAAGATGAGGGTAAGATTTCAAATGGAAATTTAAAACTAAGAGTCCTAAAGAAAGTCTTTAATCTTGGGTATTGTTTACCTTAGATTATTTGAAGTGTGCACACTCTGTTTGTAGAATCCAGAGTTCATTTATTCATAGCATCAGTTCTATTATTCCAATAAGCATTCACATTATGAATCCGTAGGCAGCAGTTCAGTTTTGATTTGTTTCACTTAGATCGAATGGGAAGTTTGGCATTTCCATAGCCATAGGTCAGAGGATATAGCATTGGCCTCTACTCCTTGCACATTGTCACGTTATACAGAATCAACACTTTTTTCTTTTCTTTGATTTATTATTCTCTTATGATATGAAAGTTTAACTTTTATTACTTTCTTTCTTATCTCTTGGATCCATCGCACAGGGCATCATAAAACCAATTGGTCTCTCGGTCAGTGCTATTATTATTTCCTCAGATAAAAGATGCATTAGTGGTACATGTTGAGATTGCGATTTCAATCCGACCACATTTTTCTCTGCCTCGATTTGGTAGATTAGAAGCACATGGTGAAATCGCGATTTCAATCTGACCACTTTTTATTTTACATTTTCTTTTTTTTTCTTTTATTTACATTTGACCTATTTAAAATACTTTTAACAAAATTACTTAATGACCAGTTCAGGAATATTTTTCAGTTCTATTTCTTTTCCCACTACCACCATAACTTATAATTTTGACAGAAGACTCAAGGGGATTTATATTTACATCGATTTATAATGCTTTAAATTTCTTAATAAAACATTATTTAAAGTGATAACTTTTGGATATTAAGTTAAAATAAATCTTAACTGTAAACACATTTTGTGTTATTAGCATTTATTAATTTATTGATTATTTTGAATAATGTGATATAACTTTAAAACTTATCTCTTATATCGGGGTGTGTGTTTATATACAATTTTTTTACTGAAAATGTACATATATTTTATAATAATACCCACACACAGTCCAATATTCGAGGTTTGAACTTTGTGAAAATATTATTAATGGGTAAGAGGTGACAAATTGATAGAACGAGGGTGAAACTAAGATTTGGATTCAAATCTTACTGTTTCAATAGTTCAACATATTCAAAGACTTATGTGTGTTTAAGAATCAAAATGCCTAAGTAATAAGATTACTATTTTATACTAGATATGGATTCAAAGATGATGATTATTATTAGTTTTATAAAAATATGAATGGAGTTATGTGTATTTATTTGTTTATCAACATTTCAAGTGTCATTTTTCTTCTCTTTACTCAAAGGTAAGAAACAAGCTCTTCCTGTTGATAGCATAATGGAACTTTTAACATTCTGTATAATAACGACATACTTTTAATACAATAGAATTCTTCCAAACATAATATATGGCCACAAGTTCATCAATAACAACTCTGATTAGCAACATACATACAAGAGAACATAAAATATTCCACCTTCACCAAATCAGACTTTGTTATGTTAATGATACATTCATTATATAGTGTCACATCAACAACATATCTCTTTTAATTAAATTTACAATAGAATTAAGACAAGATTTAAAAAATGGCAATCATAGATATTCTTGTAACAAGAATAACTCATGGAAAAATCTAAAAAACTGCTTGTGTAAAGCTCAAGCATGCAGAGAATTTTTTAAAACATACACCCAACCATGATAAAAACCCAAAATATGAATTTATATAGTATTATTATAGAACAGAACAAAATAAATTTTCAGAAGCCAGATATAATTTGAAAAAAGAAAAGACCCATTAGAACAATAGTGCTACCATGAACTATCATTAAAAAAAACAACTTAAAATAGACAATACAAGAAAAATCAATAATGCATACTTCAGCAAATATAAGCAACATTTTTTAAGCAGCAGGCTGGTTGAGACTTTCGTAATCATAAATCAGGCTGCATTTTAAGTTGACCTAGATTTTATTTTATTTTTTTAAATCAGGCTGCATTATTAAAGGAAAAATTCCACAAATGTAGTATTTATCAATGCCAAAATAAAATTGTTTTTTAAAAAATATGCATAACTTTTATATAAAATAAGAAAAAAAGCTGTAGTTTCAAAATTTTAATGAGAAATTTGGTACTGAAGATTTGTTTAGCCAATCACAAGGAACTTTAACAACTACAAACTAAATTAGGGGGAATAAAATGAGACACCAATTTAAGACTTTTAACATGAGCATAGAATTCATGAATTAAGTGAATTCTTTTTTTGCAATTTGAAATCAAGATCTTTTAAATACATGGGAACATTTATGAAAATGCAGGATCACTAATATAATTGTTATTCTTCAGTTTGGAAACAAATTTTAATTTTTATTTCCAAAAAAGTTTAGCTCTTTGAATTCATAAACACACTGGAGCATTTTGTCTTTGTATAACAATTAACTGCATAGTATTAGTATTTTTTTAAAATAGTTAAATTCTAAAATGTCTTTAAACTAGTAATGAGCAAGTGCTTGTAATTAATGACGTTTGTTATGTTATTATATTCTTCTTTCGAAATAATAACAACTGGTATGAAGACAATAATAACAATGAAATGTTGCAAAGTCATTAAAGGTAAAATTTATTAAGGAAAAACAAAAAATTACAGCAATTTCATTTGTAAAGAATATGGTAAAAAGCCTATTAATATTGCATATATACACATATATAATTATTTTTTCAGAAAACAAATCATTTACAATTAATGGAAACGAAGTAAACATTTAAAAATTTATTTATTTCCAAAAAGTTTTAACTTTTCTGAAACTATAAAAATACTGAAGCATTTTATCTCTACAATGAGCTACATAACAGAATACCAGATCTTTGTCATATTCACATTTCAGAAATTTATTAACATGTTGGTTACATTTTATGCACAGAACGTGATTTTTAAATATATATTTTTTGATGTCATTTCAAATTAGTGGAAAAATGATAAAAATTGTGTATATGTGCGATACATCAATCTCTTTTTAATGTACAGATAAGTAGGCCATATCTTGTTCTACAAGAAAATTTCAATTTTTTATGAATTTTTATTTAAACCACTTCATTATCCCCCTTCCAAACAATGTAGTAATAAAGCATTTTGCAATAGAAATAATTAAATTTATTAAAGTTGTAATACCATGTGACAATATGATCCCTTAAAACAAGTACAGTGAAGTTTCAAGTGATAGATCCATGCAGATGCATGTATTTACAAAATATTACTTGTAACATTTAATAGACGAGTTTAAGTAATACTAGTTTTATTTATTACTGTATATTTTAGAATATTATTCATAGTTGTCTAGATTCAGTTATGTTGCTTAATACGAATTTAGAAAAGCTTTTTTACAAAAATAAACATGCTGTTAATTCATTCAAGACCATGAAGAAATATGCAAGATATAATGATGAATGAATATTAGTTCTCAATGATATAGTCATTATAGAAGAGTAATTTTTGAAATGTATACAAGAGGCTACTGCTGGGTAATGTTAGTTTCTCACTAATTACATTGATAGAGCTCAGATATTTTTGAAATGAATATTCCACCAGAGCTATATCAATGCAATTTGTGAGAATATACCACTTCACAATAATTTCTTGTATATTCTTTAAAAAAGTTCTTTACCATAAGGAATATATCATAAAGAAACTAACCCTCAATTGTTTTATAAGGATTTAAATTTTTTTTAATTATATGTTATACCATCCTAGTAGGTGTAGTAAAGACATAGTCCTTCCACTGTGTAGTTAAGAGATATGAATTGCAACATAATCATATAATTATAATAATGTTAGACTTTTTTTTTGTCAAGAGTAATCATAAACAATCAGCTCCCAATAAAGATGAAATAAATTTAATCCATGTACATGATATTTTGTATTTGTAGACACACTTGTATGTTCATAGCAGTGAACACACAATCATACATTTTTTTAAACAGCTTAATATTTTATTTCAATTTTCTGATAACTAATAACCATTTAATAAAAATATGATTGTCAAATAAGACTTGAAGCTGAGCTATATAAAATATAGTAAAAAGATGAGATAAAACCATTAATAAATTATTTTCTTAGTATTTATCATTATCATTATTAGTTTTATTTATTTATTCTCTTTGATTTTGTTGTAAATAAATTTATATTTCTGTCTCAAGTCTTATTTTTAATTTTAGTGTCTAGTCCTAGTGTCAAGCTTTGACATCCGATTAAACTGGTTTATGGTTTACAAGCTATATGTTGAAAAAAGATGGTTGAAGGTTGTGTATGTGGGCATAATTATTATTTGACTTTTGTTCTTGTAAGATGCCCAGATATGAAAAAAGAAAGTTATTCTTTGCACTTCATATAATTAACTTTGAGAATAAATTTAAATATATTTAAACATTTTTTAAAAATACAAGAAAACACAAAAATGTTTGATAGATTAAACATTAGAATATGTGTAATACATTTTCCAGTGAATAAATCATCTAGTTAAAAAGATGATCTGCTTTGATCAAAGAGATGACAATCATTTTTATTTAAAGATGAAACTAATATTTATAGATATTACCTGAAAATTTATAAAGGTGAATTCATTAATGCATATCTATATAGATTTGTTTGAAAAGGCTATCCAGTTTATTTAGGTACATAAACACTAGCTAACATGATTCCGGCAAATAGTTATGGCATGCAATTTCTTTAGGTATATAGATTAATTTCTAAGAACATATCAATTATTAGTTTCTTTTAAATAATCTTTATTGGATATGAAATTACACATAAGATATGAAGTTTTCAGTTGAATAAAATTTAATGCTACTAACAAGGATCTCCATAAAAGTAATTGTTGCATTTTTCTGTTATATTATAATGCAATATTTATTATAATTGCTTTCAACATAATATTACAGAAAGATATTGTAAAATAAAATCAACTTTTGCTTCTGCTGTTACTTTTACAATGATATGAAATAGCTACTGTATTTTTAAATCCCTTGAGATTCAAACATCTATTACTAAATTATGGAAATATGATTAAGCATTGAATGAATGCTACAATAAAAATAAAACTTTTTAATTTACATGTACAGTCAAACTAACAGGTTTATTATGCAATTTGGATCAAGTCTTTAAAGAAAAACCAAAAATCACAAATAAATTTATATTTTTAATAAATATATATCAACAATAAGGTCATTTTTAATATATGATAATTTAGTATAAAAATTATACATATTAAAACAACAACACCAAAATGAACAATGGACCAATAAAATGTTAAAGAATACATTTTCATATGCATGTATTAAAACTATACCAAAATCTAGTTCAATGTGTATATAAATACATTCACTCAATTATTTTATTTTCTCTATCAAAAAAAAAAAAACTTATTTAAATAATTCAAAACTTATTATAACTATTAAAAAAATCATATAATAATACAGATTGATGATAACATTTGGAAAGGATATGATGTATGTTATAATGTTTATTGAAATTAAATAAAACTTAACTATCCTTTTTCACTCTTCTTGTGATAAAAATTAATGTCAATAATGCAAAAGATGCAATGCCTGTGTGATTTTTTATTTAAAGTTCATATCAACTTTTGGACTTATACTACCATCTCTTATTTACATTAAATGGCATAATTGTCACTCTTTTCAGATGCTAAACTTTTGCTACTACTCTTTAATGTTACTGCTCAAAAGAAATTATTCTGCTACATTACCATTTATCAAAAGACTCAACATTTTTTTGATGAAGCGATAAATTATTGATAACATTAATATTTATTAGAACCTTATTTCTGCTAAATTATTCATATAGATCCAATGTTTTTTGATGATGCCATATCTTCCACCAACAAATTTAATGTTTTTTTTTTTGAATACTGTAGATGTAACTTGAGCAGTATCTGGAACATAAATAATGCAATACGATTTTTTTATTTTTAGCAGGTTCAGCATATTTTTCCCTTTAAAACTAAATCAATTATTATTAATTAACTTTCTTTTAGGTTTGGCATAATTTTACCAACAATAACTTTATAATTTGGGACTATTTTAAATAAAATTTTAGTTTTCTATTTCACAGTACCAGTATATTAATGAAAGAAAAAGGTTGCAATTACAAACAACATAAAGGATTATTTCAATGCCACAAAAAAAAAAAAAAAGACTGCTGTTACACAAACAAGTAAAGTTCAAATAAGATTTATGAATTTATATTATTTTCTAATAGCAGGCTATTGAATTCACTGGTTTTGAGAATGTCAGATGTGGTGATCCTGCTGATTTTGTTGAAATGCGTTTTTTAAAATCTTATTTACTTGCAAATACATTCAACATTCAATTAAAAAAATCATTTATTTAAGTGATGCTAACTCATGCTAAATAATAAATTCTGACTAACATAAAAATTTAAAAATATCTTCAACAGAAAGACAATTTCGAATACTTAAAAAAAATTGCACAGATGTACTATTAAAAATATAATCTGGTCTACTATAATCAGCACTTTTTATAATAAAAATTATTGAAACATATAAAGTACTCAATAAAACTATATCACATATATAGAAATTAAAAAATTCACTAATAAAATTTACTAATGCACAATAAAATTTACTAAGAAAAATAAAATGCCAAATTAATGAATCTATATACAAGTAAGAATAACCATTGGCATTAGTTATTTGACAAATAACTGCTTTTTCTTTAGCATATCAGTTTCTTTCATCTCTTATATATCATCTTTTATAAACCCAACAAAGTTTTCATAATTTCGCTACCTATGAATATATGACCAATCCAATTACAAGTTATTTCATAATTTCTTCAAACATTCTTCTGAGTGATATATTGTTAATCATTATTTTTTAAATTCATTTTATGATTCTCTACTAATTCTCAAAAAATTTTGAATTGTCTAATCCTTAAAACCATAGCTTTACATAAAATTGCACTTCAATAATGCAATGTATATACATTCTCACAAAGTTTTTGACTAAAGGATTGATTGATTTCTGATTCAAACATTTTAAGCATACAGCACTCTAATATTTAGCAAAAGCAATAAAATGTAATTACCGTACATTATAAAGCCTTTACCTATTACACACGTATTATCAAATAAACTGACTTAATTACATCTTAAAACAAAAAAGATTCAAAACAAACTTGACCTTTAAAATATCAAATCTTTCTACTAAAAAAGCAAACTCAAACGCATCTTTTCAGTGTTTTAGACAGTCTGTGGTAATACCTGCTAAATCAACTTTATAAACAGAAATAACACCAACTTAAGTACAATTTAGAAGAGCTCTCAAGACAGGTTAAATGTCTTCCATTTACTAGTGTACTTAAAGAACTTCCTTACAATTTATGTCAATATCATTATTTTATTTTAGGTTTTCTCTTTTTGTTTATTTTTAAATAAATGGGGAAAAAATCAAGACATTTAATTAATTAAAATGTGATCCATTCCGTATAAAAAAAAATAATAAATGCGCATTTTGAAAATTGAATTCTTAAAAAAAAAAACTATTTTATATATAAGTTACTGTAACTTTTATAAAATTTACCAAAATCAATATTTATGTAAGTGCTTATGTTATATATTTTTGTAATATTCAAATTTATTTGCTAAGCGCAGAGATCATATGTAAATAAAAAGAAGGATTTCCACCTTTAATATATGCGCTGTACTCTATCGTGTGTGAGAGTATCCTCAGTATTCAACATGACATCGTTGAGCTATTACAAGATCAGTACTGCACATATATAAAAGGTGGAAATCCTTTATCTTTATGTATATATTACATATAATCATCATTATCCCAAGAAGATTGATTTTTCAAACTGTTCTTTACTCTGCCCTTTAATTTAAAGAAAATGGATTTAGATCCTGTTCTACAAAATATTTAAAATTAAGGGTACATACATCCTATCAAAACAAAACTCTATAGAATTATAATAGTGATTGCTTTCATTAGGTAAAAATAGAATAAAAATGGAGAATTACAACTTAAAGATCTTGAAATATTTCAAAAAGAAATGTTTGCTGCAAAAAAGATTAGAATTTTGATAACATTCCAAAATATCATACAGCAAAAATGTAGTAATGTTTGAATTCAGAGATTGATTTATATAGATATTGTTAAAGTCAACTCTAGTGCATTATTATTATTATTATTATTATGCTTTTTTTCTCTTGAAGATAGAATGGCCATACTCATATATGAATGCCTGATATTAAGGATATCCTCTCATTTCTTTAATATTTATTACCAAAAAGAAAAACAAAACAATTATTTTTTCTATTTCAAAATTTCTCTAATAAAACACTAATGTAATTTTATCAGTCCATCTATTCTATCCCCCAAATAACTAAAAGTTTTTGGAGTAAATGCTATAATAAATATCCTGTTTTTCAAAATTTTCCACAATTCAAACCAAGCATTTTATTAATCTGCTTCTTAAATCAAACTTTCAATGAATTACTAAATATTCAATATAAAATTAATATCAAATGTTTTTTTGGTATCAGAAACCTCAACTTCTCCAATAAATAATTTTTTAAACACTTAATGTCATTATTTTTTCATGATATTGTAAATTCGTCATCATATTTCAAATAAGTGCAGAACCATTTTATATCACCAACTGCATTGAAAGATTACAAATAACAAATTATATTCAAGTTATCATTAATGAAAAACAATGCAAATTAAATGAGAAGAGAATGGCCACACTTTTAGGCCATTTTAAATATATATAAATGATATTCTCCTAATTTAAACTAAAACATATACAAATAAAGTAAACTATAGAAAAATTATTTGAAGCTGAAAATAAAAATAACTTATCATGGTAAATTAAAATAATAATAAAGCATCATAAGAAAATTAACTTATTCTAATTTATTTTTGCCAAACTTTATACATTAAGAGATCAATGTTTTTTCTTTTTTCCACATGTAATAACTTAAAAAATAAACTTTTTTTTTACTGTAAACTATGATATATATATATTTAATATGATCATCATTTCATTTATTATGAAAATCCATCCAATTTAATAAAAATATGATTAATAAATATATGTAAAACACATTTCTTAATTTATTTTTGGCACAGTTGATTTCATATATGATTAAAGATTTTGTTTTAGTAATGTAAATGAAGAACTTTTTTTTCACCAAAATTATTTACATTAATAATGAAAGGCATTTAGGTAAATTGATAATTTTATTATTATAAAAAATTGTAATTAAATAAAAATTAATTAAGTAAACCATATTTCAGCTAATGAATACATTTTCCAATTTACTTTTAATCCAATTAATTATTGCATGTAAATAAAGTTTTTTAAGGAATATAAATAAAAAAAAAACACTTTCTTCAAAGAGATTCTTTATGTTTATGATGCATGACATTTGTATACACCTGGGTCTTATTTTATGCGGTAGATAGGTTCCTCAAAAAATGCGAACAAAAGAAATCGCACAAAAATAAACGTAACTTAACTTGAAAAATGGGAGATAGGTTCTCATAATCTTCAGAAATTGGCATAAAAGCAAAACAACAAGAAAAAGTTACTTTAGAATTTGCTTTAAAAAAATAAGGAAATAAAGTATGACTAATAAAAAATTTCAAATATATGAAAAAAATTAATATAAGACAAACTTTTTTTATTAACTATAGTATTTAATTTTACATTTTTTCATACATATTTTAGTCATTACTACGTTTGTTTGTGAACTAGTAAGAAATCAGATTCGATGTGATGTACTGTAGCTTCTTCTTAAATGAAGTCAAGAATCTCTCAGCAATTATACAAAAAGATTAGACATTCTCATTCGAAAGATTATTTTCAGTTTATAAAATCAATAAAATCTTCGTTATTATTTATTTTAAAAATCTAAAAAAATATTTATTTCTGTTAATATCTAACAAAATATATTTTAAAAGTTTAAAATTTTTAAATATGTATTGCAATATTTTTATACATATGTATAAATCTATTATTATTATTTACTCATTAGTATAAGTGGGTTATTTACATAGAAGCTAAGATTCTAAATATAGCTTATGGCCATATTAACGTAAGCTGCTAATATAACGTTATATTTTTGAAAGAAAAAAAAAGTATTTCAAGTCAAAATAAGTTATTAATAATTTAAATTTCTTGATATCTAATAAATATAGGGAAATATGAAGGATATTAAGAAGAAACATGAATCGCATAACTTCAAAATCGCATTAAAATAATCCGCATAAAACGAGACCCAGGTGTAATTCTTTTTACTATAATGATATTAAATGAAAAAGAAAGGTAAGTAAGTTGTATTTTAGTTAAGATAAACACTTTTTTAAAAAATGCATTTTATTAATATAAGTACTCAAAGTTCTTTAAATTACATAAAAATTAATTTTCTGGGGTGAATTATTTCATTACATTGAATATAGCTAGATGAGTCAGCAATTCCATTATGAAGTTAATAAATAAAAATTAGGTAAGTAATACATATTTTAGGCTTTATACACATTTTCCAACTTATTTTAAATGATCTTTAATATTATATGTGAGTAATGTTGTTTTTAAATGTATAATAAATCAAATATATCCTTTTTTCTTTATATAAATCTTATTTTATCTAATAAAAAAGACACATTGTTTCATTATAACAGCATCCTATAACATAAGAAATACTATTATAAAATATCTGTCATTTAAAAATGATAAACATTTTTTAAGGATTGGCAAAGTGAAGAATTTCTTGTTTATAGAAGGAATATAAACAATTCTCACAAAAGGATATTAGAGTGTATACTTATTTTTATATTAGTACAGAATTTCTAATTTTTTTCCAGTAAAAAGGTGTAGTTGCTTTATTAAATGTGACTAATAATAGAACTGTAATAAAAATATTTACAGATTATTCTTTCCCCAATGCTTCATGTCCTTGTTTCAAATGAAAGCCAGTGATTATCCCTTCTCCAATCTTTTATTTAGAAATCTATATTATATTTTTATGTTTCATCAACTTCAACTTCTAGACATGTGCTCTGATATAAATAGAAAAACATTTAAAACCAAAGAAATTAAAAAAATAACTAGTTTTAACTTTTATGAGTCGTTTCCACTTATTAATTTGCAAGATATAAACCATTAAGATAATTTGAAGCAGAAAATCATTTTAATTCAAAATTTTATTTAATTAATAAAAAACCTAGAATATTTACAGATTTGAAAATAGATACTATCATTATTCACTTAATGCTAATCAATGCCAGATCATTACTCCATTTAAGTTTGTAAAAATACTTTTATGATGATCTTTCCAAAACAAATCACAATAATATAAAACATTACATAGAGGTTCCTAGAAAACAAGAATTCAGAATATATATATATTTAAACATTTTGATATTAATATAATTTAACACATTTTTACCTCTCATAAATATTAAATTAATGATTTTTTTTAAAGTTGAGTAAAAAAAAAACCTCGATTATTATATCCTACAACAATTAAAAATATGTAAATTATTTATTAATGTAGGTCAGCATTTTTAAAACTCTCCATCACTTTATAATTAGTTAATCTTTTTACAGATAAAATCAATCCCACAAAGATATTAGATTAGGATAAAAAAAATAATAATCACAGCAATTAGATAGATTAATGTATAGATATTTTCTGAATTTGGTTATTTATTTAATTTTATACTTAAATGTGTGTATAATTGTTTTATTTATTTTTAATGTCTGTATTCAAGATCAAATAAAAGTACTTCTTAAGTAAATCATAATTCATTCTAAAATAATGAAGGTAATTATGAAATGTTAATGACTAATTGATTATAACCTTTAACCTTTCATAGCTTCCATAACAATGTAGTTACTATTTACCTACACAACACTTTCATTTAATCTTGCATGCACACAAATTAAAAAAAAAAAAAAAAGTGAAAGACATTGCCTTTCTTTTATTGAACTAGTTTTCTATTACAAAAATGTCAACAAAAATCCAATTTTTTTTTAGTATATTAATACATTATTCATCAAAAAGTATTATCCACTATGGACTCAATAGAAAATATATTGGATATTAGATTTAAAACTGTCGATTTTATTTGAGAGAGTGTATTTCAAAGATAAGTATTGATATTACAAATGAAGACTATATGCCAGATAATTTCTGTTACTCAATATTTCAGTAGAAGTAAAGTTTTGTACAGTTTTTTCTAATTAATTAATACAATGAAAAGTCTATATTTCTATTAAATTTTTCTTCAAAATATTGAATTGTAAACCTAGATAGAATTGCAAAATTAATATAAAAATTTAATAGGCATAATAAATTCAATAAAAAATGTTAAATATTAAAATGACCCCAAATACAGACATTTCCAAATAAGTTATTGTTGTTGTTATTAATATTTTAAAAAACCCACTATGCAATAGAGCTAATTGCAATTAAAACTAATAATTTAATGAAATGGGAAAAAGTCAATGTGAAATTGAGTCAAAATTTTAATGAAACAGAAAAATCATAAATACTTCAAATCAAATTGCACATCAATTAGATATAATGAAGTTGGTATTGAAATATAAATAAGTATAATTAAATAGAATATTCACAATTCACAAATACTGATAAAAACCAATTTAATAAAAAAGTAAATAAACAGAGCAAAACTCTCCATACAGTATTGCCACCTGTGCTAAACAGAGTAATCAATGGATGCCAGAAGGCTTGTGCATAAAATCCCTATCTAATGCCTACTCATCCAATATCCCCAGACTAGTTTCTGGCTTGTGGCCTTCGTCAGTGATCATGTGATGCTTAAAAAAGTAAATATTAAATGATTACAGCCATCTATGTCTTCACATAAGATATATTTTAAAAATATAATGGATATAAACAATATTCAAATTTCAGATAATGGTGAACAGATAAAAGCATTTACTTTTGTATATTTCTTTCTAACTTTGTTTTATGTATAAACATTTTAATATCACTTGATATTTATTTGGATTTTATACTCTTACGGAACAAATTTTTGCAAAGCTGATTGCAAGATTCCTTTCATGAACAACAACTTTTTAAATAAATAGTAAGTACTAAATATATAACACAGTATAAACATACTACAAATTATTTATCTAGATATTTACAACTAATCCACAGCAACCCAACCAAAAAAAAAAAAAGCTGGATTCAAAAGTGATTTTAACACAACACAGTGGATCAAATCCAACTATTGAGAGTAGGTATAGAAAGAACTGTATGAATTGTCATTATGCTTTAGATTTGTAGATTAAGAAAAGACATTTGATTCTAAAAGCATTTCTGCAGTGATTAAAGATTTGAACCATTGAAATACAGATGTGGGATACTTCATACTGAAAAAAAATGATTAAAAGTATATACTCTTCTTCTTCTTCTTTACTTTCTTTGCATTTCTTCATATATTCATATATTATAATAACTTCTTTCACATACACTTTAATGCAAAAAATTTTTTAAAAATAAAATTTCTTTTATTTTCCTGACAGTTACTATAAGCAATATGTAAGAAATGATTAAATTATATGATAATACTAAAAGATTAACATTGATGAGAGTGCATGATATCTTAAAAAAAATTTACAAGAAGTTTTACAATTAAGCTTTGGACTAAAATGAAAAATTATAAAAATAAAAATACATGTAGATTACTTAAGTCATTTAGATTTTGCAGTTGATGTGTGTTTGCTTTTGCAAATAATGCTTCAGAAAATATTGCAAGAGTTATCAGATGAACATAAAAAAGTAGGACTAAAGATAAACTAACAAAATACTAAATTAATCATGGATTAGAAGTTAACTACAAACACTTTGGGACAAATTATTAATATAAATAGAAATATAATGGATGAAATGAGTCACAAAATTTTTGTGGAATACTTTTGGTTGGACTAACTTAATATTGAAAGGATTATGTCTATATTATTAAAAAGTAAGACTTTTGAAAAATATGCTTTCTAGTTGAGATTTGGATACTTAACAGAAGAGCAATACAAAGACTTCAGACCATTCAATGGAGTAAGAAGAGATGTATATTAGGGGTAACAAGAAGGTATCAAAAGGAAGAAATTTAGGTGAGAGAACAAATAAGTACTACCGGCATCATTGCAAGATTTATGAGACCGAAATGGAGCTGGATTCAAAATATTATTAGAAAAGATGACTATAATAGATGGGCAGTTGAAGTGTTAAATTGAATCCCAAGAGATTGTAAAATATTTAGAAAGAGACCACATGCGAGATGGATGGATGAAATAAGAAAGTTTATTGGTATGAGATGAAAAAGAAAAACTATAGATCAGAGAAACTGGATTAGAAACATTTATCTTGCAATAGATTGATAATGCTTGAAAATGATGATGATAAAACATATATTCAAATAATGATAAAAAATATGTTCACTCTAGGAAATAACTTAAATGCCTTTGTATAACAAAAAAAGTACACATATCAATACTATATATTAAAATAAAAATTATTTATTGCACTAACAAATAAAATTATCTTTTAAACTTCAAATATTGTACTATTTTTTTTTTTTTAATGTCCATGTCATTACAATTCAATTCTAATTTTCTTTCTTAAAATAAAATGGTATTATTGGCTAAGTGCTACTATTAACGTAAACTCATTCATTTTTATTACCACCCCTTCAAAAAATACAAAAAAAAAAAAAAAGTAAACGTGATCAATGATGAAAGCACTTCAATACATAATTATATTGACAACTATATAAACAGAACTTTTCAAATAAAATATTAATATAAAACATACCACCATTATAATATAATTAATTATTATATTGCTAAACAAATTTATAATAATATTATAAGACGAAGTAAACATTCTCAGTTGCCATCACTGTCTTATTCAAGTAATAAAAGTTTCCTTTTTAAATATATTATTTGAAGCGAATATATTTCTATTATAATATTTAAATCACATAACTCATAAGTAATAAAAACGTTAATAATATACAATATATTTTCCATAACTATATCTTTATCATGGTGATTTTTAATACATGAAAATATATTCAAGGATATGATTTTAAGTGGTAATAAAAAGTAATTATATATTTTTAAACAGATTAAAAAAAAAAAAAACTACTGAAAAAATTTATGTTATTAAAAGTTCATTCATATAAAACAAGGGGCTAGTTAGTATTTAATCTTGATTATAATTTTCTTTTCTAAAAAAAAAAAAAAGTTTTGTAATTAGCTTTATTTCAAAACGATACATTTCTAAAATAAACATTTTATCATGAGTAAAAACAATCTATATCTGAATCCTATAAGTATGCATTCTGTAAAAAAAAAAAACTTATCTAATCAGTTCACATCAACAGTTATAGACAAACAGTGCATTCCTAAGAAATATCCTCTCAAATGATATTATTGGCAGAAGTATTTTCTAGTAATTGTAAGAATAAAACACAACTGTTTTAATCCAATTAAAAAATATAACAGGTGAAAAACTATCAAACAAACATCAGTTCTTGAAAAAAAAAAACATAAAAAATTGATGCATATAAATACTTGCATAGAATAAGTTATACATACCATTCTCAAATCCACTGCAAATGAAGACTCCAAATTCTTAACCTGTTATTATGGTGAAAGTCATTAAAATTCCACGTTATTTAATTTTGTGCACCTACTATTAAACTGACACTATTATTATTATTATTATTATTATTATTATTATTATTATTATTATTATTATTATTATTATTATTATTATTATTATTATTATTATTATTATTATTATTATTATTATTATTATTATTATTATTATTATTATTATTATTATTATTATTATTATTATTATTATTATTATTATTATTATTATTATTATTATTATTATTATTATTATTATTATTATTATTATTATTATTATTATTATTATTATTATTATTATTATTATTATTATTATTATTATTATTATTATTATTATTATTATTATTATTATTATTATTATTATTATTATTATTATTATTATTATTATTATTATTATTATTATTATTATTATTATTATTATTATTATTATTATTATTATTATTATTATTATTATTATTATTATTATTATTATTATTATTATTATTATTATTATTATTATTATTATTATTATTATTATTATTATTATTATTATTATTATTATTATTATTATTATTATTATTATTATTATTATTATTATTATTATTATTATTATTATTATTATTATTATTATTATTATTATTATTATTATTATTATTATTATTATTATTATTATTATGGTTTTATATATTTATGATCATTCCTTAACAACAAATGCAATCCATTCCAACAGATCCATTCTTAATAATAAGTACTAAATAGTCACTTTGAAAAAATTAGAAAAAATATTTTTTATCCACTAGAATATATATACAAATACTATGATAAAATGCAAGTATGCACTCTTACATAGGAAAATTAGTGAAAAAATTCCAAAATTTTCTTTATGATCATGCTTTCACTTATAAATAAATAGATCTCAAAAACAAATTATTAACAATATACATATAATTACATACAATTCAAACAAACGTCCATCATCATAACATTAAAAGAAATTATGATAAAATACATGGCATCAGAACTAAAATTATGAATCAGGAGCCTATATGATTCTTTTTTTTAATTTGACTGTTTTCATGGGACCTTTGCATCACCAAACAATGTTTTATGACCATTACAAGGTTGAATGGAGGTATCTATTTTTTAGTTCTATATTTACAGTTTAATTACTGTCATTTATATATATTTTAAGACAGCTATATGGAATTTTATAAACCATCATGGAATGCTTTTACCATCAATATATTGTTTAGAATTATTTAATAATGAATTAAAATTATGGCCTTCCTTTCAAACATTTCTTATATTTTCCCAATAAATGATTTATTTATTTTTATTAATCGATCTATAAATTGATAATTTAAAAGATAAAAATATATTTTTTTTCTTCACAACTATCATCAACATTTTCAAACTTATAATTATTTTTATTAAATAAAATATCTTTATTTTATGTGTAAACTAACATTTTAAATATATCTTGAATAAATGTTTCTTTAATAACGACAAAAATAAATATTGAAAAAAATCAACAATCACTTTATTACACAATATAAAATAAATGATTAAAAACTTATATAAAATATCTAATAAATATTACTATTTATTTCCTAAATCTAATTTGAATGTGGGATATAAAAAGTGTGTTATCAGACAATTTTGTGAAGATACTAACATTAAATAAGAAGATGTTATTTCAAAATAATTTTCATAAATACTGGAGGATAATAATTATCATCATAATAAATGATAAATGTTTTATAGTCATTCTTAATTAGTTTGTTTCACCAAATAATCAATTATCAATCAACTTCGCCCAATAATACCGGAGAAGTTTCCACTCTTTTATGAAAAGCAAGTACAATCATTGCTTAACATATGGGCTTATTTATTTTGCCTCAACATACTTTACTGGATTCAATTGCAAACTTAAAGATTAAAAGTGTTACTCCACTAACAAAATATAACTAGATCTTTACATACTATATAACAGTAAAAAATGAATACTAACATCTAAGAGTGAGGCATAAAATATTTCTTACATATTTATTCATCTACATAAGAGTGATTAACTCCATTTTAACTTTGAGGTTGAACTTGAGAACTCATAAAACATAATATTTGCAAACAGTTTTATATAAGTTTAATAATTACTTACATTTTCATTTTAACTTTGAGGTTGAACTTAAAAACCCATAAAACATATATTTGCAAATTGGCACAGTTTTATTTTATTTTAATAATTACTTACATTTGTACAACCTAAACCTAAGGCAAATCCCATTTAATATCAACAATAATAATATTAAATAAAAATATTACCTGTACCTGAACATAGTAATATCCGAGAAAATTTCATTACATTAATAACAACTAATTAATGTGCTTCGAAAATTTAAAGACAAAGGTATTACTAAATCTGAATATTATAAGATTTATCCTTCTTCTACTAGACCTCCCCGAATGTTTGCCAATTCTAAATTACATAAGCCTGGTGAACCTTTAAGATTGATGATGGATTTTGGTGGAGTACATTATTTTGAAGCAGCCAAATTGGTAAATCAATTACTTATAGAATATATTAATTTTGGCTTATATACTATCAATTCTTCTTTCCAATTCTAAAATTAAAAACATTCAACTTATGAATACATCCACTATGGCTACTATGGATGTGAAAGAATTATATGGATCTATTAATAGAAAATTATCCATTCAAATAGTGCATGAAAAACTTTTGAGGACACATTGCCCTTCTGATAGAGTTAAATTTATTGTTGCTTTTCTTTCTTGGCTTGATTTGCACATTTTTACAATCTTTGAAAACAAGTGGTATACTATGAAAGATGGATGGCCAATGGGCTTACCTGTCAGTGGCATTTTATCTAATGTCTATTTAAATGAATTTGAGATCTCTATAATACCGAAATATTACAATTCCACTCTTGATTTTACATATATTCAGTATGTGGATGATATATTTATTATTCCCTCTATGGATAATATTTTACATATACGAGAAGAACTTCAAAGTTTATCTATTTTACATATATGAGAAGAACTTCAAAGTTTATCTAATTTATCACTTAGCATTGTATATGAAAATAACAATAAAGAAATCAAATATCTTGACCTTTCATTATCAAGAAATAATAACTGTATAGATTACAAGATGATTATTAAGCCTTTTAAAATTAGAAGCTGTATTCACCCTAAATCTAACTCACCTGCATCACATAAATTTGCTGGTTTAAATTCTTTCTTATTTAGAAATTTGCATCTTTGTAAATATGAAGCAGACAGAAAAGAAAATCTGAATAATTTTATTAAAGATTTGATGAAAGCAGGTTTTAAACTTTGATCTATTAAAAATTATATTTCTAAATTCCATAATAAAATAAATAGTATTGTACCATGTGTTCAACTTCCTAGAATTACTATTTCTTACATTTCCAAAATATCTAACAAATTAACTAAAGCATTATTCAATAAGTTTAAAATTGGATTTAGAACTCCTCCTAATTCTAATAGATTGATCAACAACTCAAAAGATCATATTGATCGTTCATTCACCCCACATGTAGTTTATTCCATTTCATGTCCTCAAAAAAAATGTCTTGCTGTATATTATGGTGAAACTAAAGCTACTGTTAATACTAGGCTTGCTCAACACATGTACACTTACAAGAGAGCTCAGAAGAACAACAATATATCTTCTGTATTTTTCGAGCATTCCATGAAATCTGGACACAATTTTATTCCTTCCAATCCTGTAATTTTATGCACTGAATCAAATGATCATAAGAGGAAAATAAAAGAAGCATTTTATATTAATGGAAATATTAATGCTATAAATAGAAAAGACGCTTTGATATATCGAAGAAATGGTCCACGTAACACATGCTAATTTTATATATCTTTGTATATAGTTTATTATGTATTTTTAAAAAAGCTATGATTATGAGGCATGGATCCTCGAAAACGTTTAGCTTATTTTTATTATATTTATTTATAACTTCTCTTTTTTAACTTCATTTTTAAGTTAATATTTTTTATTTATAACAACTATAATATTAACTAAGTAAAAAAGAAACAATTTTATAAAAATGCATTAAATAATCCTCAAAGTGTTATGATAATAAAAAACAAAATCCCAATGTAATATTGCTATTTGGAAATTTTTTTTTAGAGTTCTTGTGAATTTACAAGCACAAATAATTTCACTTAGTAATACAACCCTTTCTGGACAAAGCATAAAGATTAATAAATTCCATTTATCCTATTTGTTGATTTAAGGTAAGTTACATTCAACACATTAATCCATTTTAAGATTGCTTATCACTAGGGCATTTATTATATATAATATTTGCTTTAATGATCCACAATTCAGGAGTGGCATTTAAATATTTATCTTTTCTAATCCATTATCTATTCAATGTTATTTAAATATTTAGCATTGATAATCCGTAATGCAATTCCTTGAGCACTGGATACAAATTCATAGGTTATTCCACACAGTGATTTAATTCATTTGAACAGATGCTATAATTTTAGCCAAAAGATTAGCATTCATTATTTCTTTGAGATATATAATTAATCTATTTATAGATCTTTAATCCATGATGCCACTAATTCTGATCACATCTCTGATAAAGCAAATAGTTTATCATTCATAGTGAAGTGATTTTCATTACTTTTCAATCAAAATTTGTTTCTTTAAGTGACAATTCTATGAAGGAACATTTGAAATGAAATTATTGTTCAAAGATTTTGCCTTACATAAGTAAAAATGAGACAATTCACAACAATGAGATAAATGAACCCTTTCTTGCTGTTAAGAAAATAATTATTTTTATAATAATTTGAAAAATAAATACCAGCAACTTATTTGAAATTAATAAATATAATTTTCCAAAATATATCAGCTATGTACCATGATTTTCAATTGAAGAAATCTATTGACTGCAATAAATAATATTTCTTGAAATAAAGAATTAATGAATTAATTAATGATCATTTCTGGTTTATTTGTTGTTATCCATTTTTTTCCTAGAATGATGAGAAGAAGTCATTTGCCTAAGCAAAGGCAACTGCCTAGCTGTTTGATCTAGCCAACCATGTAGATGGCAAACAAATTGTCTATTTAAAAAATAAGAACCAGTTTAGATTCTGACTGCAGTAAGAAATTGTGGAGACTATCTGGATTTTCCAAACTTTAGCTTTTATACCAGTTATCACAGGATATCAGGATTACAGAATATTCTCCATCAGATTTTTCTGTTTGTCCATGAAATATTGGAAGAGAGTGTCATGGTTACTACTGGGCAAAATGTTAAAGTTAAGATTTTTGAATCAAGGTGGTAGATAAAACTTTAGAAACACCATTCAAAAATGAAAAAAAAAAGCAATAATTTTAGTCCTTTTAATCAGCTTTACTTTTATTTCCAGGTTTTGAAATAATTCTTTAAGCATTTATTTAAAATAAATAAACCATAAAGTTCTCAGATATTTATTCCAATTAAATTTAAATTAACTTTTAAATAAATTATTTCTTGTTTAATAAATATTCTAGCAACTAAATTAATTTTTGCTAAAAAAAATCTAAACACATAAGCTTCCACACATGTACACAAAATATAATTGTTTATTCTATCCCTTATTAAAATATTTTAGTGTTGTAATGTTGAGTTTATAATTCTATTCTATAATTCTAGTTTTGAATTATCACTTCTTTTGATTTATCCAGTTAAATAAATTTATTCCTTAATAAGAATAAAGCTTGTTAGAGCAATTAGCAACACTTTTTGTTCTTATTTACAAGCTTAAAAAATTGAGTCATATGATATATGACTTTTTATTTTTATTGACTATTTATAGTCTTTGCTTTTAAGTCTTAAATGATATTATATTGCTAAGACTATTAATATATGGTTTGGCTGAAGATCTCTCAGCCCCAAGCTATTTGAGATAGATAGCTGGGTTTGAAGACACATAGGGGTCTAAAAATTTTCAGATTTTCTCCTCAATAGTTAACTCTTAGATAAATGCTGGCTTTGGATTAATATTTTTAGATATAATGTCTGAAGCTACCCTAGAGCCTCACTGAGAAGTGCCAAAGTACAAAACCATTGGTCTGGGTGTGGTTTCTGATAGATATTTTAAATGCTTTCTCTTGCTAGCATTTTATCTACAAATATTGTTAGAGCAATTAGTAAAGCTCTTTAATTTTATTTACAAGCTTAAAAAATTGAGTCATATGATGTGACTCAGCAATATAACATCACTTAAGACTTAAAACCAAAGACTATAAATAATCAATAAAAAAAAAAGTCATATCATATGACTCAATTGGTTTGTCTGAAGTTGTCTCAGCCCCAGGTAGTTGGGTTTGAAGACATGTAGATGTCTACTTTCTACTCAATAGTTAACTCTTAGATAAGTGCTGGCTTTGGGTTAGTATTTTCAGATCTAGAGTCTGAAGCTATCCTAGCACCTCACTGAGAAATGCCAAAGCGCGAAATCATTGTTTTGGGATTTGGCCGTGGTTTCTGATAGAGATATTTTAAATACTTTCTCTTGCTAGAATTTTATCAACAAAGCTTGTTAGAGCAATTAGCAAAGCTCTTTGTTTTTATTTACAAGCTTAAAAGATTGAGTCAACCAATATATGACTCCTTTATAAATTGTTATTAACTACTAGTGAGCATACATATTTTACAAGCATCAATAATAAAAATCTACTTGGAAAACCATACAAAAATGCTATATAAAATTTAAGCCATACAACCAATGACAGCAATGAATATATTTGCTTAACTATAAAAATTAAAGCCAATAAAATTTTTACAGTTTTTAAAAATATAATAGCCAATTTACAGTGATGCTGTAATGTTACAATATATATATGAACCAATCACAGTAATTTGTACACACACACATTATTAATCATACACACTCAATTACATATATTTAATAAAAATCTTTTTTAAAACAAATTATACATTATATATATCCATAATTTTAGAATTATAAATTTGCTTTAGAGCTAATTGCTGTAATCAAATTTAATAATAATTTTAAAAAATGCAAAAATATTATCATTATTAATAATGAAAAAATAGAAAGTCTAACTTCAGTTGCATTGATCAGAATTAGGAAGATGTGTGAAAAACCTGGTATTGAACTGATTCCATCAATATAGGTGAGTGAAGTCTCTTACAATAAACACAATTGATTTCAGAAGCTCATTTGTTACACACTCTCTTCATTATAACATGCACTGAAATATGTATTATATATATTGAATATAATCCATATCTTCAGCCTACAGCAATGTTACTATCCAATTCAACCATTAAAAAAAAAAAATGTAATACAAAATTAAAAACATAAATATATATAAAAAACATAAAATTGGTTTGATTTTAATGAAAACTGCAATTGAAATTTTAAAAGCAGAAAATAAAAAGTATAAAAAAAGTTATCTTAATAAAGCCCACAAAAATTCTAAAATCATTGGTTTAACCATTCCATATTTAGAAATTCTGCTTTCTCATTTAAAATTATTTTTTTTAAAAGCATAAACAAAGTTCCATAGCCTACTTTCTCACTTGAAAATTCTTTCATTCTTAAGGATAATAAACATATTTTTCTGATTCATTATGAAAATAACAATCAAACTTTTTAAAGCATAAACTTGCATTAATAAAAGTCAATATGTCTAAATGTATATATAAACATACAAATTATTTAATGTTTTAAATGTATTATTATTTAAATTAAAATCTTTTTTTTTTTTTTTACAAAATATTGCTTATAAAAAAAAATCAATAGAAATAAGTTTAAAAATAAATCATATATAATACCTTAAAGTAATAACCATAAAAAAGAGTCATATATAAAAATTATTGAAAAAATATTTTCATTATGGTTTCTTTTAATTACAATTTTACTATTACTGGAATCCATCCATCATATATTTTTATTATTATTCTATTGATAAATCCAATTTGAGTCAACAAATAGATATAAAACTCATTGAAAGTATTTATTTCATTGCTTTACAGACAGTGATCAACATATGGCTGAAAAAGAAAAAGAAAGAAAAAGATTTATTATGTTTGTAGGCATTTAAAATCCAAGAGTAGTCAGGAGTATAATTTACACTTTAATTAAATTTGGCCAAAGATATCTGCTAGAGCAACGAATATCATATTGGATTTAAAATCTACTTTACTTAGCATCAGAAATGCAAGATGGCTTCCAATAGTTTTCAATTTAGACTAAAAATAATGTCAAGTAAAACAATACATGAGTTATCTTTAGAATAATATTTGACAACTATTTTTATATCAATTATAAATGAAATACAATCTGCAGAGAATTCAAAAACTCAAGATTTCTGGATCAATTCTTAACTGGAAAAAAAAAGAAAAAAGAATGAAATAAGAAAGGTTCAGATTGGTCAAAAAAAAAAAAATTATATATAGTCTGTCACTTTGGTTCCTGAATTTCATCTGACCTCCCAAACAATTGATCAAACAATAAATTTGTAAGATGAAAATTCAGAAATGTAAAATATGTAAGTATATTTGAAGATGGTCATCTGCTATTGTCAGAAATAGTGGACTAAGAGAAACAAACATATTCTATAAAAATGGAAAAAAAAAATCAGCCATTCTTAAACATGTGTCTAGAACTAACTATACTGATCAAAAAAATTCAACATTATCAAAGAACACTGAATCCACTAAAATATTGCTCAAACGAAGAGTATGCACTTTAGAACATAATAAATATAATCGAACTGAATCAATTGCATCAATTAAAAGAGGAGGTATAATAGAGGTGATAAAAAAATTATGAAACCAATATGTAAAGGCTGAAAAGAAATTTTTAAAATATAAAATATAAACATTAAATCATTGAAATGAATGTGAAAATAATAACTTTTTCAAAGATGGATGTAAGGAGCCAAGCACAAAATTCAGTTACTCCTTTGCTATATTTAGTTTTTAAAAAAACCAATAATAATTTCAGTCCTTATAGTAATTTTAAATTCATTATTATTACTAACAATTCCAATATTCTAAAATGTTTTAAATAAATACATATCTATACAATATTACCTCCATACAAACATAGATAAATAAAAAGTGACTGGAATTTTAGAATACTAATTCAAGATCTGATATAAGGGAAAGATTTACTTCACCTAAAAGCTTCCTTCAACTATAATAGATTACACAGAATAAGCCTTACTGTCATATATTATTTCCCGCAATAGATTCTCACTTCTTAATAAATCATTACTTTTGATAATTGATCCTAGAGATTATTCTCCATATTGTCAATCACATTCTATTGCATTAATTGTGTCATTCTTTAACAATATTTGTTACTTTTTTAATACATAAAGATAGTAAATATTTCAAAAAGTCACTTTACAACTAACTGCCAACTTCCCTTTCCAATATTATAATTGAATATCAAGTTTTATAGTGATTTCTAGAGATATTCCAAACAATTTGTACATCTTGTTAGTTCAAAAAAATGATTTTTGAAGATATATGTTTAAACATCCATTAATTATAACATATACAGAAACACATGATATTTATGGGTAATCTATTTCAAGTATATAGTCTAGAACTAGAGTTTTCAACTTAAGATCCACTGGACAAAATTTGAGATTCTGGAATAAAATTAAAATTTGAATTTTAATTAATATATATGAAATTTTTTTTTGCTTTATGTGACAAATATAAAATATAGAATTAGGTCAAATGCAATTTTTAATATCAAAATAGAACTGTCCATAATTAAAATAAACTTTAAAAGAAATGAAGTTTAATTCTTCATACTAATGGTATAGACTAGTGGACTATGAATTTCAAAATCCATGGGTTGTGATTCTGCTCATTCACGTCTGGCTTCAACTTCTTATGAACCCAGAATAACAGACCATTTATTCAAGACCAAAAAGGTTAAAAAAAAAGTGAAGTGATTCATAAAATAATATTTAAGCAACTGCAAAACTTAATCAAAGAAGATAGTAAGGTCTATTGAAAAACATAGAATTAAAAAATTATTCTTATCTCAATACTAAAATAATCCCTAATATTATTCAATAGTTATTAAAAACAAATGGCTAAACAGAATTAGTATTTATTATTATACAAACTAATGCAATTTATTCATCTAGCAATTATATATTCTTGAATGCCATTACTTGTATTTTAATTTTTTTTTTGAATAGCTTAATAATTAATAAATACATAAAGATAAGAATAACGGCCAATGATTGGTTCAGCAACCAAGTATAGGAATATGATATTTCTCTCATTAACAATGAAAACCATACATTTAAGTTATATAATTCCGTTTTATAGTCAGTTTAATGATAATCATCTGACCAATCCAGATTAATCATTACCACTTAACTAATAATGACTGATTGTTCATTTGCTGCTAGTACTGAATAATTAGCTGGCTTCTTTATTAAAATTTGTTTATATATGGTCTACACATGTTTAATAAACATGTAAGTTTCATCTTTCACACTTTATATTAAAATAATCAAAATAAGCTTTGAGCCAGTTTTGATGTTAAGATTTGGTATAACTGATAAGAAGGGTTCTTTAAAATCAGTTAGCATGTCTTGTATTATTATAATTTATGAGTCAAAATTTAGATGTTATATAACAACAGCTTATACTTTAAAATAAATGAGCTAATGCACTCACTGATAATTCATTATTATACTTCCCATGTTATTGCCTCCTTTATAGATGAAAATTTGCTAATATTTCTTGTGAATATATTCTACTCATAAACCTGAAAAAAGATAGAATAAAATGTAAGTCAATCTATTATTAATCATCACAATAATGATTGTTCCATTGACATCCTTGAATACTTAAACAAACTGAAAAAAAGGCCAAATTATATAATTAATTGAAATTGGTAATAATATAATATTATTTTAAGTGCTTGTTTCATCTTTACATAAATTGTGCAGAATGAATTTATTTATGTGTATATGCACAAGGAATGGTGTAATGGTAGGGCATTTTCCCACAATCAAAATTAGGATTCATAGCGGTAAAATTCAAAAATTGGAATTCCAAGTTCCAATCAAAGTTAAGATTTTTTTTTTCCAGATAGCTGGCCCATAGGCACAAGATGCACTTTCATCTGTGATTACAATATTACGTGGTACCCAAACACAGTATTAAACAAATTGAAGTAACTAAGCATCAGAAATAAGAAGATTGCACCACTAGATATTTTTGCTGTCACCTGGGCACATATAAAGCAAAGTTCCAGCTGGGAAAAGGGCACATTCAACTAATAACCCAATACCTGGTCATAAATAGACAACAACTAAATTTATTCATAAAAATTTGTTTTTTAAATAATATATCAGGAAAAATTAGTAAATGTACAATGCATGTTAAAGATTCATAACAATGTGAAGCTTCATAACAATAATCACATATCAACCCTGTAACTTTTCTATTATTTTTTTCTAACTGTCCTACACATGTGAAACTTAGGGAACATGTAACATAGGTTTAAACAAAGATCTTTGAAACAAAACAAAACATGAAAATGTTTCCTTTTTCACCCTTCTTTTATGAAAGGTTATTAAAACTGACAAAACTCTCCATACAATAGTCAACGCAGTCAAAGCCAGGGTAATCAATAGATGCCAGAAGACTTGTGCTTACTCATCCCAGATCACTTACTCATCCAATATTCCTAGACTGTTTCTAACTTGTGGCTTTCGTCAGTGAGAAGCTTTGGATCTGAGAGCACTGCACTTAGATTTTAGGATCTAATGCAACCCTCCAGGAGCCACATTTTACCTCTACTTAACAACAAAACTATGAAAATAAAATTTGAAAATACAATAATATTTTCAATCCTAGCTTATTAACTTATATAGTCATATAGATCTGAACTCAGTTCAATACCCATACATTTTGGTGACTTTGGTTCTTTAATAAGCATAGCCACCACTATCCTATTATGCAGGGTTGATATTAAGGTACTAAACATCACATGATCACCATTTCTTATGCTTTCTCATAACTGTTATTAAAATGGGCAAAACTCTCCATATAGTAATGCCACTCAGGGCCAGCCAAAGTAATTAATGGATGCCAGAAGACTTGTGCATAAAATCCCTATCTAGTGCCTAGTCATCCAATATCCCCAGACTAGTATCTAGCTTGTGGCTTTCATCAGTGAGGAACCTTGGATCAGGGAGCAGTGCACCTAGATCTTAGAAACTAACATGATAGAGATTTTATGCACAAGTCCTTCTGACATCCATTGATTACTCTGACTTGCACTGAGTGACACTACTGTATGGAGAGTTCTCCCTGTTTTAATAACATTTATAAGCAAGCATAAGAAATGGTGATCATGTGATGTTTAGTGGCTTAATACCAATCCTGCATAATAGGATAGTGGTGGCTATGGTTATTAAAAAACCAAAGACATCAAAATGTATGGATACTGAACTGAGTGCAGACCTCTATGACTATATAAGCTAATGATTGTGGATTGAAAATATTATTGTGCTTTCAAATTTTATTCTGATAGTTTTGTAGTTAAGTAGAGATAAAAGGTGGCTGCTGGAGGGTTGCATTACATCCTAAGATCTAGGTACATTGCTCTCAGATCCAAGACTCCTCATGGACGAATGCCGCAAGCTAGAAACTAGTCTGGGGCTATTAGATGAATAGGCACTAGATAGGAATTTTACGCACAAGCCTTGTGACACCCATTTATTACTCTGGCTTGCATTGAGTGGCACAACTTTTTACCTGTTTTAATAACAGTTATGAGCAAGCATAAGAAATGGTGATCATGTGGTGATTAGTGGTTTAATATGAATCCTGCCTAATAGGACAGTGGTGGCTATCATTATTAAAGAACCAAAGACACCAAAATGTATGGGTACTGAACTGAGTTCATACCTATAAGCTAATGAACTTGGATTGAAAATATTGTTGTGCTTTCAATTTTATTCTCATAGTTTTGTAATTAAGGAGAGATAAAAGGTGGCTGCTGAAGGGTTGGCACTAGATCCTAAGATCTAGATGCAGTGCTCTCAGATCCAAGGCTCCTCACTGATGAAAGCCACAAGCTAGAAACTGGTCTGGGGATACTGGATGAGTAGGCACTTCTGTATAGAGTTTTGCCTGTTTTAATACCAGTTACGAGCAAGCATAAGAAATGGTGATGATGTGATGTTTAATGGTTTATGAAAGGTTGTTGGATAATTTGCTTTGTAATGGGCCGTTTAAAAAATGTTTTAATTTATTTTACGTGCAAAGATTCAAAATTAATATTACTAAATTTTTTGCTATACACAATTTTTAAAAGAAATTTTCAGATACATTAAAAATCAAAATAGTACTTTATGAAAAAAAAAATAAAAACACGAATTCAAAAAAAGGAATTTAAGAGAACTAGTTTCTATTATTATTATTTATTTTCCTTTTTTTTTTTCATCATACTTTTAAAAAAAAAGTTATTGTCTTTATCTTTTAATGTTATCCGTATGATTACATAAAAAAAAAATTTGCAACTCATATTTCCTTCTAAATGATAGTTAAAACAATTTAATGGAGCCAGACAATAAAACAAGAATTCATACCTTTAAGTACCAGTGTGTGTTATGCTTTAAATTCTTTAATTCATATAAAGCATTTAACAGAAATTTAAATAAATTTATAATTTAAAACAGAATAATTACTATTCCTAATTTAGATTATATTAATAGGTTACAAAATATGCACTTATATTCAAAAGGTCTGGCAAAAATCACATTTGACATTATTACAATTTTTTTATAACAGATTAATATAAGCAGAAAAAAATAAACATTGTTATAATATACACAAGACAGTGGTTACATTCTGTCAGAGGCTAAAAGATCAGAGATCTAGTAATAAATTAGCTGATAGTTTGAAAAAATGAGAATTTTTCATGATTTGTAACACAGTGTTGATTAGTATGTTTAACTGATTGATGCAATCGATTGTGATATAATAAATCATCTAAGAGTCTAACTTTCTACACATACATATAGTGACTTATTTTATCCTATCAACAATACCAAATAATTTATTAAAATTTATTTGATGATGATCTGACTAATATATTATATATATGCAGAGAGATGCATTTTAATTTCATATATAATAACAATAACCCATCTACTAAACATTGGACAACATCTAACATCTGAACAAAATTATATGGTGAATTTTAAATTTTCATTAACTATTAGATTTTATTTTAGCATGCATTCCCAATTAACTTAGTAATATCATGGTGGAAACTCATTACCCAGATTCTGTTTCCATCATTTTCCTATATTTTTTGTCTGTTTTTTTGGGTCCAGATATAAACGATATAAAAATAATATATTTTACTGATTCCATAATTCTCAACTTGTCATTTTATTGCATAGATTGCTGACAAATGAAACTCCTGGTATAACTTTTTCTACATAAATATATATTATATTTCAAAAGTGAAATATATAAATACTATTGCTGTGCATGTATCTATATATTTTAAAAGTTAAATATATAAATACTATTGTCATGTATCTATATATTACAATTAATTTGCTCACCAATGAATAATATTCCAATAATTAAATTTTAATATATTACAATTAAAAATAATATATTTAAACATATACAGAATAATTTTATATTTTCTAAAAAATTTTTAAATTATTTTTTTATCATTTTGATAGGAATTTATTAACTACAAAATGATAAAGTTGATTTATTTTTTCAAAATCAATTACAAAACTATTCTCAGAATAAAACAAAAACAATCCTACTACCAATGACTCTTTTTCTTAAATTAGCATGCAACTGTTTCCAATTAAAGCAGCTACTTTTACTAGTTGAGTTAGTGAAAAGAAATAAAGAAAAATCCAAAAAAAAAAAAACAAAAAAAAACAACATTGTCAACTCTTGGACTGGCTCCAAGTATACTAAACTCTATACCTTGAATTGAAACCCAAAAGAGGTGTTAAATTTTCTATTATCTAAAAAATTAAATACAAATAAAATAAATTTTTTATGAAAAAATTTACTGTATTATATCAAATCATTATAATTAACATTAACTTCAATTTTAAATGTATTATTCTAATATTAAAATTATATATATATACTATATAAATATTGAGACACTAAATAAATATTGAAAAAAGATTACTATTATATGGATTAATTTTATAAATCAAAAATACAACATAAAAAAACTAATCTATATATAAACTCATTATTCTTTTTACCACTACTAGCAACTATATTGCTTAATATTTTAATAATATTCTTTAATGTTACTATCAAGGAAGGGTGATTAATGAAAAATACTTGAACATTGATGTAAATGCACATAATGTGCACTCAAATAAATTACATATTAATAAATGAGATGGAATAAAACACAGACAATATAAATAAAGGCAAAAATAAATGAAACATTATAATTTGTGTTAACATTAATAAAATGCTTAATTTATTTATTTTTAAATAATAATAAAAAATATTTAAAATTTAGTAAATAAAATATTTAGTTCTCGTTGTAATCAGTCTACAACATTCTAGACATCTTCCAATTCCCAATTATTAAGCCTCTCTATTAAACTACAAACTTTCCTAAAAACTTCCTTCTTTAATTTATTTCTTTCTTTTTGCTAACTTATTCTTGAACATCTTTCTCTCTTTTCTGATGATGTCTAGCTTAATATTTGTTTTGGTAATATTTCCAAAGATATTCTCTGTATATGCTTATACCATTTCATCATGTTTTTAATTGCATTTACTTTAAAAAAGTTTGAATAAACCAATAAGAAAATAATTGGTGCCCTATTAATTTACAAATAAATTTTCTACTGAGACAAAACAATATATGAAGGAAAAAAGTAATCTAAAATTTTTTAAAATTGATACATTAAAAAAAAAATTGAATAAAAAAAGTTTATAAAATGGTGCAAAAAATAGTTAATAATAAAATAAGAAAATATAAGTGAGAATTGGGAAAGAAAGCTAAAGGAAAAAATTAAAGTCTCAAAAGTATAAAACAACATCTTAGTATTAAATAGAAACTTGTTTCAATACTAAAAAAAAAAAAAAAACTATTATTAAAAAGAAAGATGATAACATAAAATATGTGGAAGACTTTTATAAAGAATTTCATAATAATAAAAAAGAAGAAAATAAATATCTCTTATATCTACTGGATTGCCAAATATTTTAAATGAAGATATGATATAGACAATTAAATCTATGAAAAAAGGAAAAGCTCCAGAGAAATAAAAATTATTATTGATATTTCAATAGAAACAAATAAAGAAATAAAAAAACTGTTGGCAATGCTATATACCAAATGTCTAAATGATAAAGACAATAATAGTTATTAAAGATTTATCAATCTTCCAGTGCTATTGAAAATTTTCATCAAGATAATATTCAACTCATCTACACTAAATTTTGGATTATAGCAAAGCAAAAAAACAAGCTGTATTTAAAAAATGGTTTTAACACAAGGGATCACATCTGAGTATTGAGAGAAATTATAAAAAGGCCAATGAATATGAATTGCTATTATGCAATCACTTTTTGAATTATTAAAATACATTTTATTCTGTAAGTATTTCCCTGGTGATTAAAGAACTTTAGAATCATCAAGATATAAAATGCATCAGCAATAATTAGATTATCTGATGATACTAAAAATAGACAAAAGTTTCACAATAAATATTTTTTGGATTAAAATGGGAGATTCAGGAAAAATAAAAGATTATTTATGTCATCTGGATTTTGCAAATGATATGGGTTATTTTTAAAAATAATGTTTCAGAAACTTAGGAATATTGCAAAAATTATCAAATAAAAATAAGAAAATAAGTGTAAAGATAAATGTTAAAATTTCTAAAGTAATATTCAATGCATTTTATCAGAAGAAAATAAAGATGAATAATCATGAATTAGAAATAAACCTTAGCCTGACTATTAATGCAAATGTAAATACAATGGACAAAATTAATCATGAAATTAAACTTGATGGAATACTTTTAATAGAAATAATTTAATATTAAAAAAAATCCTATGTATATGTTAGTAAAAAGAAGGTTTTAAATAGATGTTTTATCAGTTCTTATTTATAAGATCTGAGACTTGGGCACTTCATAAAAGAGCAATAAAGAGATTTCAGATCCCTTAGTGAAGTATGAAGACATATATATTCGGAAGAATAAGAACAGATCAAAAGCAAAATACATGATTAGTAAAACAAAGACTATTACGGACATCATTGAAAAAATTAAAACTGAAATGGAGTTAGGCTGGACATATTACTAAGAGAAATGATAATAGATGCACTGTTAAAATTTTGAATCAGATTCCAAAAGATGTGAAAAACAATCTTATGTGAGATGGATGCATGAATTAAGAAAGTTTGTTAGTGTGATGTGGAGAAAAGAGACTGAATCTGAAAAACTGGGATTAAATTTTCATCCTGCAGTAGATTCATAATGATTAAACATAACTTGATGTTTAATATCTAGTCATTTATACTCTTTGCATTATATTCTTCAATTTGTAAACACAGCCACCATATCTGATGATACTGTATTCCTCATTTATTGACTTGATAAATCATGACCCACAATATTTTTTTATTTCTCATTGCTATAGCTTTTCTTCTCATTATATATAAATGAAATTAAAACTTTTTTGTAGTTATAATGTATATTAGTTTTTTATTTAAACTTAAACCAAAAAAAAAAAAAAACTAATACATGGTATGACCTAAAAATGGTTTTAATTTGATTATATAATCATGAAAATCTTCATTATAATGTATATATAAGATCTTTATGTCTATATTTATCCAATTATAATTCCTCAATATATATATATTTGTTTTTATTATGTTTATTTCAAGGTCCCATTACTAATATTTTTCTACAAAGTTTCAAGCTATATAATTTAAATCATCATAATATTGGGCCAAAATCATTTAATTATCATCTTAGCACACATATGAATTATTATTATTATTCAGAATAATTCTCATTCTCTCACATTTGTTTTCCATATTGTAAAGGCTTATTCTAGATATAGTTTAAACAATGCAGGCAATAAGCAACATCTTTGTTCTTATCCCTTTGGTTGTTTTTTACATCATGAGAAATCATTTCCCATTTTTATCTCTGTGCATGTTATTACATAATTGCAATATTTTCTAGTCTTTTATGGATATATACTTGTTTAATGTCAGCATACATTTTGATATCTTTAGCAATATGCCTTAGCATTAATTTGTAAATTGAGGTTTATAGATGTTTCCACAGTTTAGCCACAATTTTTATCACTTTAAATTAGGTGGAGTAAAAGCACTTTATAAATTTTAGTAGTCTGGGATCCAATGACCAGAAATACTAAATTAAGCTGGCTGAAGTTGATCAGATACTGAAGTAGCAAGCAAACTTCCAGAGACCAACGATCCGACTACCAATCATGCTGGTTGAAGTTGATCAGATACCAAAAAAAAAATAGTGAGCAAACCATTACTTTTATAAGTTGGAATTCAATGTATGGTGGCTGAAGACCACAAGTCAAAGAAACTTAAAAAAAAAACATAAAAACTGCCTGAATGCTAAAACAAATTATGAGCCTTTGAGATATGTGTTTGATGCTTGCAAAAAATGAGGAGATTGTGAATTTTTTTGGAGAAGATAAAAATATCTTGTTGATCACTGTTTAAAAAGAAATAGTATAGTGAAACATTTAGAATAATGCATATTGTAGCCAGAGGAAAGGCAACATGGCAAAAGATCTAAAAAACTATTTGGATAGAGTTATGGAAAAATGGATATAAATATTTATGGAAGATATTGATGACAAGACTCAAGAATTATTCTGCCTACTATCATAAGTGTTAAAGAGAGAAAAAATAACATAAAATGTTCAATAATATTAAAATTAAGTTGCAGCTTTCCTTATTTAATATTTACATTTAGATTAATAGATAAATAAATGTTTAATATTATATAAAAAATGTTTTATAATCACATACTCTATATTTAAAATGTCAAACTTAATAATATTAGTACTTTGAAGCCTAAAAAGTTTGTAATAAAGAGATGAATGATGTGATAATATGTTGGACTATTTCCATCATCTATCATTAAATGTTGAATGTCTAAAAAATTTTAAACTTGAATTTATGCAAGTTATAAAAGGATCATTAATAAATTTCTAATAGGTGTCATGTCTTTTTATTTTGTGGGTACATAAATTACAAATATATGCACGAGAAATCAATGAGCATTATAAATCAAGAATTAAAATTATTAAAATGTTTATAGAATGACAGTTATAGAGATAATTAAACAAAATTTACAATAGTGACTATTTTGTTTAACACGACTGTGATATAAGCCTGCTATGATTATATATTTATTTCCATCATATAATTAATACAAGAATGACTCAAACTGAAGTGTAATAATATAATGCTTTGCATTATATAAAAATATCTTATTAAAGGAATATTAGAGAGTAGGTGGAAAATTGTTAATAAATTAATTAATGTAATAAATAAAAGATAAATACTTTTTAAGCCTCATTAGTTATATGTATATTTAAATAAAATTGGATATCTGTTTAAATAATCGTTAATTTTTATTCATCTAAATTTTTCTCTAGTTATCTTTATTAAATGTAGTAATAATACTAAATTAAACGTGTGAAGATTTTACATGAGAGTATAATTATTTATGTTTCTCTTATTCCATATGAATGATATTAGTTTACTATTTACATGTAGCAATATGATTTGATTGAACTTTATGTAATAATTCATCAACACATTATCCTATGTATATAAGAGTTAGGCAGGTTAAAACAATAAGTTAATTGCACAAGATCAGTTTTTGGGATTTATGGTAATCATTGGAATAAGAAGAACTTTTCCCCTCCTGTCATCAATTAAGTCAGATTTTTTCATATTCTGTATACATGTATGTTTCACTTACAGCCTTCCCACATGGAATAGTCAATGAGTGATGTGGGGTTTTGTGTAAGATAAATTAAAAGTGATTACAATCAAAAATATTCAGTAATGAAAACAAATTTAAAATTGTATAATTTTTACCAAAGAGTAATGAATACAAGGAAAGACATGAAAGCATTTTTGAAAAATGAAATAAGACACTGCTTAATTAGTGTAAATGTATTATCAAAACAATAAAAAATCTTCCATACTACTTTGAACATTCTAATAATTTGAAACAACTGGTTCATTAACAACACGTAACATCAGAATAAGAAAATCAATATGAAAGTATTTATACACTAATGAAATAATCCAAGTAGTCAATGATATAGAACACAATACAAAATCAAAATTTTTGAATATGCTTCCTCTAAAGTATTAAAAATTCTGCATAAGGCATTAGAGTAATTAAGTACAGTTGTTTTGATCATTTTTGAAAGTAGCATGACATTTATCTGTAACAATTCTTACTGAAATGAAAATGTATAATACAAGTACCACTTAAAATAAATGAAAATACAGAATCTATAGCTATTCCATTTAAGTTCTATAAAATTTTCAAAATCCTTTGCACTCAATGATTATAGCCAATGTTATCACACAAAGATAGTATCTTAAATTTGATTATTCTCATGTAAAATGAAATACTATCTTCAACGAGCATCAGAGCAGTTTCCACAGTAATATTTTACGTAGGACAGTGATCAATTCTAACAACATATTGCTGTTATCTTAATATCTGATCTAATGCTTTTTAATTGTAAGGATATCTCAAAGGCTAGATTCAATAGGATTTTGTTCTTAACTTAGTTCTTTTACAAGATATATTGACACTGATTATCAAAACCATCAGTAAAAAAAAATTCTGCCACTAAAATGACTGTTCATTAAAACTAGTTTGTGAAACATAAAAATTATCAGTTTATTGAATATTAATAATTTTAATGTCACTAAAGAATAATAATGCAAAAAAAATCTCTTCATTAAACATTTGGATTCCTAATCCATTTATAATATATTTCAAAATCATATTATTTTCATTTTGTTATTTCTCCTGACAATAATTTTAGAACTTTTTTTCTGAAAAAATTGTTTCTGTTTGAATAAATATACCCTATAGTCAATTTTTTTTAATTTATTAAGGAAAATACACATACAATTACAATATAAATCTTGTTGGTATACATTTATTTAGATTTGCTACCCTTATTATAACAATCATTAGTAAATAATTTTCCAAATTAGAAAATATACCCGTTGATACATTAGTTATTATTATGACAAATTAATTTCATGATCAGAGCAAGAAGCTCATCATTCAAACTTAGTCTATAATTATTATGTAACTAGTTTTATATCAGAACAACTGGCTCTAAATTTAGTGAATTAATCAGTGATCATTGTGCAGTCCATATTTTGATTGGCAGTGATCCTTTGTCATTCTCCATCTAACTGAACCATTTATTTTTTAACCTTGAATTAATTTTTAATTAGCATGCCTGAGGATAGGCTCTTCATCTATTGACCTAAGTTGCCCCCAAGTGTCCCCGAAGAGCTTTTCCAGCGTTAATAAGCGATCCCTGAACATAGTCCTTCAAATAAATTTTTTACACACCTCCCATGGTTCTTTACTTCCTTGCTTAAAAACAAAATAATTCCTAGTTAACCACATGGCATAAAGCAGGAACATTCCCATTCTAATCACAGCAAAAACACCACTCGTTATAGCATTCTTGATTCTTAGAATTGTCATATTAGCTGGCAGTATTCTGGTTATATTTTGTCTAGCAGGAATCAAAAATGGGCAAGCAGTAAAAATATGTCCAATAGTTTCATCTGCTACTTACATAAGCTACAGAGTGGTTCTATTTTAGAGAAATTTTTATGATTTACCAAAAAATGATTTGTTGGCAAGGCTTTCAAATTAAATTTTATGATAAAGTCAATTTGTTTGGCTTCCAAGTAGCAAAATTTTAATTTCCTGATTAGTAATCTGGTAGATAAATCAAACACAGTAGTTAATTCAGTAATGTTTGCATGCATGTATTTGTAAATTTGCCAGTAAGTGTTAGTATTGTCAGTAATTGATGCCATAACTTTGAAGAATTTGTTGGTATATGCTAGTAGCTCCATGGCCCACTTACTTTGTATGGGTGGTGGCATGTCAGTAGGTTCAATATCATCCTGTAATAAGTCCACTGGCAATCTTGCATTCATCGCCTTAAGCATTGATAGGGACTTCTGAATGAAAAAGGTGTTAAGATCATGCAACCCAAGCCCATTTCAGGTCTTTTGGTCTCTGCATCTTGGCTAAACTAATTATAATAAAAACAACTATTGAATTTACAATTATTTTTTTAAGGATAATATGTTTACACAAATATAATGAATTTTAAAAACAAAATGTTATATTGATTTTGATTAAGAAGAGTGAAAACATTACAATGTAACTTGCAAAATTTTATTTCAGACATGAATTTAAAGCATTCTCTCTCGGGCATAAAATCCAGTACAAAATTTGAACTGTTAAAATGTTTCCTTAATAATCCAAAACTTTTATTAATCTATCATTTTATCAATTCATCTTTAATTTTTTAAAATTAATCTATTCATCTGATTATTATTACATTTTTGCTATTCATTTCTTTGCCTGTAATATTTCAGATTCTTATCAATCTCTTTTTTGCTAAAAAAAAAAAAAGTTTTTAAGTAATCAAAGTATCTGCTTTTTTCTGTAATAAAAAAACTTGTTAAAATCAATGCAGGTCGATCTTTAATTTTAATTACTTCCGCTTATGTTGAAATATATTATATGCCTATAGATATTATCATTTCAATCATTACTCAATATTATAATCAAACATGAAGATGGAGTATTAATATTCTTATTCCTAAAACAATATAACAAAAAACATTCAACACTCTGCACTCCAGAGAGATCAATTGTAAACTCGAGCAATCAATGAACACTATTATTTCTTCATCTGATTACTCAAAATTACAACTGATGGATTTAGAGACAAGTGAAGGGAATTACTTCCGAAAGTAAGAAACAAGTAAAACAAAATTCGAATTTGAAAAATATTTAAAAAGACAAATTTCTTTAAAATAAAATAATTACACAAACTTGCACACCCAACAATTTGAATAAGATATAACATCTAACACATACATGAACATAATTTCAATTTTTCAAATGCAGACATATCTGAGTTAATAAAATGAATTTTTAAAGTTTTTCAACACTATAAACAAAAAATAAATGTCAAAAATTATTACAAATAATTCATAAATACTATTAAAAAAAAAATCTGATAAATTTGTAAATTGTTTTGTAAAACTTGAATAAAAGATATGCTGATGATGTAAAAATAAATCAATGGTCCATTATTAATAGTTAAAACTACTGACTTTCTTTAAAAAATTGAACTTCATGATTTACCATTAAGTTCCAATTGGAAATAATACAAAATTGAGAAAATGTGTAATTCAGAAATATTGTACAGAATTCATCAAAGTGGAGTTCTAAAGCCACAAATCAACACATAATTACATCAAATTAATGAACATGCAGTTATTAAATTAAAATAAAAAATAGTTGATAAGATATAATTTCCTCCAAAAAATATAAAAGCTCTTGAAACAAAAGTCTTACAGAAAATTTGATTACAAATCATTCTTCATTACAAACATTTATTATTACTCTATCATTATAAAAAATATTTTATTAAATTATGTTATTATCGGACTCTATTTTTCTACAATTTTGGTGAATTAATTTCACCCCCCACCCCACCATTCTTTATTATATTTTTAATCACAGTTTGTTTTCTTACAATTTTTAAAAAGTTTTAAATATCTGGGCAGCATTTTTTTTTATGCAACCAATATAAATATAGCAATGAGTACTCTTCACTATACTTCTAATCTTTATTTGATATCAAGAAATTATTATAATTTTTGTCTTTAAACTATGTTTTAGTTATAGAATTTATTTTAATCATCAAATTAATGTTTTGGCTTTAATTGTTAATGAGGATTTGAAAATAATACTTTATATGATTTAATAGAACAGTCAGTATCCGTGTGAAATGATTGTTGCAAGTTTTTGTAATTATAGTTCTTCTGATGTATTTGTGTAATATTATAGAATGCTTACATTCTTCTTATACTTTACTAAAAATTAACAATAGGATGCCAATTATAAGAATCTCCACTACTGATTACACTTTTTACTTTTATTGCACTAGTTGTTAAGCCACTTTTTTTATTTGAAGACATTTGTTGATAAAGTCTTATTTCCTTTATTACAGAAACCAAAAAAATCAATACTAAATATTAAAATTTCTGTTAGAATTCTAAAAAATCACATAAAAACTTATCAACTTTAGATTTTATTAACTTAGTTTTGGAACAAATTATTAATCATATATATACATAAGCAAACTACATGAAATAAATTAATGCTCCTAATAAATAAACAATTTTGTTATTATATAAAGAATATGCAATAAATATTTGTCAATACAAAAGTTGCCAATCAATAGTGATGCAGTGTCATCTTAATAATGGTATTTTCAGGCAAAGAAATTTCAATATATTATTAATTAACAGATAACATGATAGTATTAATAAACAGGAAATTAGAAAAAACCAATGCATCGCTTGATATGATTTTTATTACTGCTAAACTAATATTATTTGAAATAAATGATAGAAAATATAAAATGTTATCATTATTTGTTTGTAATCACAATAGACTATTAATAATATAAAAAAACTAGGCAATTATACTGCCTCCCCCCCCATATTTTGGCTGTTAATTACAAAGCATTTCTTATATCAATTAATTTTCATAAATATGTATTTCATAATTCAAAATATAATATCAATAATTTGCACACAATTGTTTCATGTAAGCTACAATGTGATGCAGATCTTTTATTAAATAAACAATTAAATTCTATGTAGTACTATTCTGATTCCTTAAATCCTATTGTGATTTCATACATTAAAGTATTCTTTAAAAAAAAAAAAATACAATACAATGTGCTTTAAACGTAAGCACTACTCTAGAAACTATACTATTAAAAAATGTAGGATATACTGTTAAAGTGTTTTTAGAAAAATTATACAAAAAAACAAATATAGAAAAATTAATTAAATGTGTTAACTGTTTTGAGATTTTTAATAACGCGATCATGATTAAAAACACTTATCTTTTAATAAAATATCAAGAGAAAACAAATTGGTTACAACAGAAAAGTAAATATTATCAATAAAATATCAAATTTTTGACTGTTACAGAAAACATTAAATGCCATCCGATTTTTTAACATTTAAAAAGACTATTATAGTGACATTTACCACTACTCTGTCATTGTTCAGTTTTTATATCCCCCCCTCCCCCAGTTAATTCCCCCCCCCTCCAATAAAATAAAATCTATAAAGAAATATATCTGTCAAGATGGCCAATAAAAATATTCAGCAAGCAATATAAACGCTAACCCCCCTCTTCCCAAATAAAAAATTAAATACACAGTCACACACACATGTTTTTAAAAATTAAATACCCAAGTTCCTTTATTAAGATAATTAAAAACTTTTTATAGAATAAAATAACAAAAGTGGTTTCAGATATTTTTTATTTCTAATTATAATTTATACGAAAATATATCCATAAACAATTTTGTAAAGTGCTTAGCATATAAATGCGCGACAAAATTGCAGCCAATAATAAACTGATAGCAAGCCGGTTTTCCTATGCCTACGCACATCATTGGTATTCTTATCCTATCATAAACTAAACCAACAACAAACAAAGTATCGAAGAATAGCATCATTATAATCGACTCCAAAAATCTTTTAAATCACATGACAGGAAATGGCATCATATACAGTATGAGCGACTAATGAAAGATCACCTTATAAAAAGGAATAAAAAAGCTGTTGTAATTAAATATAAAAATATTTTATCGTATAATAATAATTTACATTTATCAAGGTTAATAAATTAAATAGTTATATAACAACTGCACTTATATATATACTTATGAAAACACACTTTTTGGATGAAATTATTTTCATACCTATACAATGCAAAGTGAAATTACCTCTAGATTACACCTTAAAAAAAAAAAAACTTTCTTAAAAAAAAAAAGAAATTTTTTTAAAAATGTAACTTTATTATCATGTAGCTTAAATTTTTAGTAAAACAAAACATGGAAATTAAAAAGAAATCGTAACATAAAAAAATAAATATAATTAAATTTACATTAGAAGATACTTTTGTAAGAATAATATTTACCATCTGTTACCAAAAACTAATATTCAGTTTATCAAATTCACAAAAAGGGAAACAAATAGAAACTCACCTCAGCTAGATCCACAGCTGCGCAAAGGGTTAGTAGGTAGCCGGGAGGAGGTTATTACTACAGGTCTCCCTCGGAGACTTCAGGCTACTACTTTCAATGCTGCCTCTCCTACAATAAATTTAGAAATCCAGGTTACAGACAAGTTCATTATTTAATAATAGGTATTAAAGGTAATTTTTAAATGAAGGAAATAGTTAAAAAACTAAAAAAAAAAAAAGTTCAATTAAAAAGGGAGCATAAATGTTTTTTAAAATGTAACTCATTCAAAATAATAATAATAATATTCATGAAATACCAAATAATTAATATATATAAAATAAAAATGTACATTGTTATTAGAAATAGTCATATAATAGTTTATATGTATATACATTAAAGTGTAAAAAAATAAACTACAGTTAATACTAATTTGTGTTTAAGTTGGCAGAAAATTAAAGACAAGTTACCACAAGGAATGATTAAACTTTAGAACTTGATTTAACAAAAATAAAACACAAGAACAAATATATTTTAAAGAATTAAGGAAGCTCAATATAGTACATATTTCCAAATAATCAAAAAGGGAGTGGCTCCTAGAGTAAATTTAGAAATATTTTCTACACTTTAAAAATTTGATTATAGTATCTATTGTTAAGAAAATCATCAAAAAATGTAATTTTATGTAAATATTTATTAGAATATTCTTTCAAAAAGATAACTTACAAAATACTATTCGGATTTCGTGTTATCAGAATTTTTTTTTAATTAAACATCATTAGATCTGATTAAAAAATGAAAAATAAGAAAATTAAAGATTCACTCGAAGCTGTTTCATTGTAAGGTGCAAATTCAGATTTTGATGTAGTAATAACTTAAATCTATTTGATCTTTCACCTATTTTAAATTATAATGTTTCAAATTCATCTACATGTTTTCTTCTTTCATCTGATTTCATTCAACTTTCCACAACATTTCATGTGGCATTTTATTTTTCATCCAGTCTTTGACTACAAATTGTTTGATATGCATTGTTTTTTGAAATTGGCCACATGAAAATTATATTTGTACTTATACTGCAATTAATTTTTGATTATAATAAATGTACATTCATTGTCTGCTTATGCAAAAATACCCCCTTCCCCCAACAAAAAATTGTCATTTTTTTTTTGTAATTTTCTTTATCTTTTTTTATATTCCTCTCCCCAATTATTTTTATTTATTTAGATTTTAAACAAGTTTATATGTATTATGTAATTATTTATAATTTTTGGTAGCCAAAATGTATTAGCAAGCTAAATACAAATATTTAAACATTTTAAACATTTATCTATCAATGCCTTAGTCCCTAATTAGATGAAAATATAAAGTAATGTTATAGATTTATTGCAAGAATACTGATTATGGTGAAGAAAGGAATTTTTGAAAATTGTTTAAAATTGCATTAAAAATGAACTCTATAAAATATAAAACTGTTGTCATTAATTTTTTGCCTCATGTATACAACATATTGCTTTTTTTATGAATTTGGAATTTTCATGGAAACATTAGATTACATAGTAATAAAGATGTTTTATAAAGCTAAGAAAATATAATCAGTATCATCAAAAAAAATAAAAAATTTAAATAAAAAAATTATTAAATTAAAATTTGTCTATTTTAAAATTATTTTACATAAATTAAAATGACATATAAGAATACTTATTGATTATTATTTTATTTTGAATTCAAGTTCTAGGCAGAGCACATCTGCCTATTTAGGAGACTTTTGTGCAATAATTTGTTTTCAAATATTTAATTAATAATAGCCCTGATATATTATTATCATTAGTAGAAAATTCACACATTTTTATGGCCAATTTCTTTTGCAAACTATTCTTAAATTAATTTTATTTTTATAATCAAGAATAAATTTGAAATAATTTATTGAAGCAATTTAATTTGATATACAAGTGTATGCTGAACTGAAGTGCATATAAAAATTATAATAATATTTTACTTAGCTGAAAGTTCCTATCAATTTATTTTTAAAATGTCAGAACTTGAATTCTCCAATAATTTTTTTTGTTCTACAGATGTATATTAAAAATAGCTTTTATTAAATATATATATAAAGTCATATTGTTATTTTAAAAATATCATTTTAATGAGGTGATCTTCAGTCATGTCTCATCAACATTTGGAGGTTTGTCTTCCAGTAAACATAGCAAAAAAATGGCATGCATTACACATATGCAAGTTATGTTATATTGCTTATAATTAATTCTTCTTTAAAACAGAATTTTAAAAATAGCAATATAAAGTATAGTTTTTTTAATGTTTTTCATAAAAATTATATTTAAATAAAAAACAATATTTCTTTAATAGCAAAAAAAAAAAAACATGGAAAATTCATGTATGAGGAATTAAAAAGAAAATTTTAGATAATATCAGTGTAAGTATAATATTAAAAAATACAATTTTGCTTTACACCTGGGTCTCGTTTTATGTGGATTATTTTAATGTAATTTTGAAATTATGCGATTCATGTTTCTTCTTAATATTTTTCATATTTCACTATATTTATTAGATATTAAGAAATTTAAATTATTAATAACTTATATTGACTTGAAATACATTTTTTTTTTCAAAAATATAATGTTATATTAGCAGCTAACATGAATATGACCTGAAGCCATATTTAGAATAAATAACCTACTTATACTATTGAATAAATAATAATAATAATAGATTTATACTTACATATAAAAGTATCGCAATAAATATTCAAAAATTTTAAACTTTTAAAATGTATTTTGTTAGGTATAACAGAAATAAATAATGTAGATTTTTAAAATAAATAACGAAGATTTTATTGATTTTATAAACTGAAAATAATATTTTTAATGATAATGTATAATTTTTTTGTTTTGATTGCAATCCTCATTTTTTAAATATAGAAACAAAATGTGAACATTTAAAATTTATTTCAGTAGTAAAAATCAGTTGTCAACAGAAAACCATTAACACAGCACAAGACTGAATTGGCACTAGTTGTGTAAATGAGATGGAGCAGAATATGGGAAAACTTAGAGTGGGGAATATTATCAGGAAAGATTAATTTGTAAAAAGAGTGAAATAGTAAAGGAAAGTAATTAAATTCCTTCAATATATATATATATATAGACCTAAAATAATTAAATGATTGTGAGTTTTGGATTCAGTCATTAGTAACCATTCAAAAATCTAAAAATAAGTTAAGAGACATAATTAGTAATAAAATTCCACAGTCATGGATATATCATGAATAAAATTAATTAATTATCTTATCAGTGGAATCAGAAATAGGAACCAATCAGAAGAAAAGAAATTAGACAATTTATCAAGTCAGTGCAAAAAGAGATTCATTCATATGGAGAAGCTTCATGTGTGTGGATGGATTTTTAACTTCGGTAGTGGACATCACTATACATGCCTTGAGCTAATGCAGAGAACGTATCTCCAAACATGTAAAAAACAAGCCTAAAGACTGAACATGTCATATAGATCTTTATTATCATTTTTGGGCTATATCATTTCAAAAAAATGGCATATCTACTACACCAAAAAAAGCTAGAAGTTGTAACAGAAGGTCTGAAATCTAATAGTATTAATTGCAGACTTTTCCAGGACTCACAAATTTATTTTGAAAGCCCATATAGCCAGATCCCCATATGATCTACTTAAAAAGAACCCGAAGTGAAAATGGGAACCTGAGCAAAAGTAAACATTTTTGTGTACAAAGCCACTGTTAACTTCAATTAAATTACTAGCTCATTATAATAGTGATTTGAAAGTTACTGTTACGAATGATACATCTGAATTTGGGGTTGGAGCGGTATTATATCACCCTGCTCAGTAAATGACCCATTGCCTATACTTCATGCAGCTTATGCAAGTGGAAAAAAAATTATAGTCAGCTGGACAAGGAAGCTCTTGTGATATTATTTGGTCTTCAAAAATTCCATCATTACTTGTCTGAACACAGATTTATTATAATAACTGATCACAAACCACTACAGAGTATTTTAGAAAACAAACAGGTGCCCGAATATCTTTGTCCTTGAATGATAAGATGCTGAACATCTAGGAGGTCATGACTATATACAGAAATATGAAAAGGAAAGCAAATAGTGCATGCCAATGTTCATCACATATGCCTTGAACCATATCAAAAGGAAATGGAAATTTTTTTAAGTATATTGATGTGCTAAAGAGTCAAACCCTTAATAGCAAAACATTAGCCACATAGACAGATGATGACTGTGGCTATCAATGAATTATAAACCCAATTCACACTAGATGGCTAAATCATCATCCAACTTTTCTGTATAAAGAGGAATATTTGTGTAAAATTATCTGCATGCAAAAGCTGTATTCTAATAGGTGATCATGTGTAAATACCAGAAAAGGATAGAAATCAAATATTGAAGTTATTGCATGAAGGTCAATCATCTGGACATTGTCAAAGCAAAGGCATTAACCTGTAGCTTTGTTTGGTGGTTGAACATTAAGGACAATATTGAAAGTTATATTAAAAAATGTGGTAACTGTCAATTATACATGAAAATGCCACCATCACAGTTTGACACATGCCAAAAGTGGAAAGGCTGGGTCACATCAATCACTGTGACCCACTTGATGGTTATTTATTCTTCATAATGGTTAATGCATATTCAAGATGGACCAAATATAAAAAAGTTAATATTACTAGTTCTGATGAGACAATAAATAAATTATGTGAAATTTTTTCACGCCATGGTCTTCCTAAAACTTTAGTTTCAGATAACAGAACTATCAAAGAAATTAAAGGAGGCTATGCAAGAATAGGAGATAAAACGCTTACTAATGCTCCCTTACTACCCTCAATTTAATGGATTGCCCCAAAACACCATTCAAAACCTAAAGCCATCCAATAACAAAACTGGAAAAACAAGAATATAGAAAGTAGTTTTTATTTACCTCACTGCTTTATCAGCATTCAACTCCTGCATTCAAATCAGCAAAAATCACCTGCTGAAGTATATTTAAATCGAAATCTGCATACAAAATTAACAAACATTGTATTTATAGAGAAACTCAAACAGACTGAAAATACTTATAAGTTTGTACCTGAAGAAAGAATCTGAATAAATTCTCATCACAGACTGAAGTTAAAGACACCTATCAATGTAAGTGGTGACCTTGTATACTAGTGAGAGAAAGATATTACACAACTGCGTAAGGACGAAAAGGTGGATGAAATACCTGATTCATTCAATAAATCTGATGCCAACAATAAAGTACTAAATGATGATAATAAAGCAGAATGATGAAGGCCAACTATGCATAGTAGAGGAAAAATAACAAGTGAAGTTGAGATAAATCCTCCCTTAATGAGATAATAGGGGAAGATTCCAAAGTACCTTCATGACTTCATATTAAGTCCAGAGAAATGATATATCTCTGAACTTGGGTGTGTGTGTAATACGTATGTGTATATAAATAGATACACTCATAAAATTAATATCTAGTATTTCAAAGATTAATAAAACTGAAAAAATAATAAATGAGATCAGAAAAGATTAATTCCTAAATAGAATGAAATAGTAATTAGTTAAATCTCTTAAGGTAAGTAATTAAATTTCCTTCAATAAATATTTATATATAGATCTACAATAATTAATGATTATGAGTTCCAGATTCAGTCACTAGTAACCACTCAAGAATCTAAAAATAAGCCAATAGAATTAATTAGTAGTAAAATTTCATGGTCAAAGATGCATCACAAATAGATTAATTTATCATGGGATTGGAAATAGGAACTAATTTGAAGAGAAGAAATTAGACAATTAATCTAAGTGCAAAAATACTCACTCATGTGGAGAAGCTTCATGTGTGCAGATGTACTTTTATCCTTGGTATTGGATGTCACAGTACATACCTTGAATTTTTATTGTGGAGAACTTTGCCTCTGAACATGTAAAAAGCAGGCCTAGGGATTGAAAAGGTCATATAGATTTTTTATTATCATTTTTGTATGTCTTAGTTGTAGTTTTTATCAGGGGATAAATAAATTTAGACATCATGCAGTCTGGAGAGAGTTAAGCTTCCAGACATAGAAGCAAAGAAAAAAAAAACGAATGGAGGGTGACAATTAAAAAATGGAGAGCAATACTAATGAAGAATGTTTTAAAATTAACATAGAATCATGAATAGAACACTGTAATATTAATTACATTTAATTAAGTCTAAATAACGAATTATAGTAATAAAATGATAGAAATAAAAGATGCAAGTAAGATCTGTAAATCTACAAAGGTTATTAAGAAATAAATTATATGTATGCAAATAAGAATCTGAAATTTACAAAAGTTATTAAGAAATAAACTATAAGTAAAGAGAAAAGCATAAAAGACTGGTATGAAATAAAATTTTTTTTTTTAAATAACTAGAAAAAGGAAAACAATTAAGTATTTTTAAGGTCTTGCTAGAAGGAGTCAGATAACACTCAAGCACCAAGAGTGATCAAATGACCACATTAAGATTTTTTTTTCTCTCAGGTGGAAATTGATTCAGAAATTTTTAGCTCTTGGGTCAGCCATTAAATCACTATGCTAAATTTCACAGTGCTATTAAATTCCAGTCAAATTAGATTTATCAAAGATACCAGAAAAGTTTAGAAACAAAGTGCTAAAAAATTAAAAAATAGAAATTGAAATGGTAATTATTTTTAAAGGGAAAAAACTAGGAAAAACTTTAAAATAAACAAAAAGCAGAAAGTAAAAAATGGATATTAATTATTTGTATTAGTCTTTCATTAAACTAGAGATTTCTGACTTAAAGAATAATATTGTTGTTTGGCTATCTATATATACTAAACAATGATAAAGGTATGAGTAAATGATTGTAATCTGGGTCTAATGATGAGTCCTGGTTCAGCATGAAATGTGCATCTTGGGGATCATACATCTTTTTCACATAAATTTGATCATAATATTTATGATTATCCATCCACAAGGTGTTTAAAATAGATATAAACCAGTCTCTACCTTGCATAAGAGTAGTGGAGTGAAAAATACTCTACAAAAATATTCATTAAAAAAAAAAATTCAAAAAAGAAAACGAAGTAAATTGCTACTTGAATGTTCAGAATCTGCTTTATAATATGATGGATTTGACATATGTTTTATATGTGAGTGTGTGAATTTACATATGCAATAATTCCACTATATTACTGAATTCATGATGAGCAGTTTGAAAAGGTATTAAATAAAACAAAAAAATTAGAAATTCATAGATTTTGCCCATATACTGCATTACATAAATGTCTTTATGAGTCATCAATTCTCAATCAACTATTTCCTTAATTTGCACATTCAGTCAATAATGTAGTTGCTTTCTCTCACTCTCTAAATTTAATATTGTACTATCTTTTTCATAATTGCACTATTCTATTTTTTTTGTTTAATTATAATTAATGTATAAATGGGTATACATTTTAAATTAAAGTTTATCATAAATATGTATATCATACTTCTACAAGATTCATTATTAAACATGGTTTCAGTTTTGATCTTTGGAAAAGCTTGAATCGAATAATAATGAATATGAAAAATTATTGTATATATAACCAACACGGCAGAATAAATTATGAAAAAAATACATGTGGCTGCATAAATGTATTTCTCCTGTTCCATTAACTTTTACAGTTGATGATCAGCTATCAATCTTCGACAGCTTAATCTTTATGCAATATTTTTTAACAACTTTTTTTTTTATTCTCTCAACTCCTCTCATTTGTCATTAACTGCACAAAAATTTATTATCCTCCATTACAGTGATGGAATGGGCAATGAATCTTTATTTAAAATAATGTTTCGAAAAACTATTAAAAGTCATTAAATATTCCAGGCACAGAAATATGTGGTTAGAACTATTTTTCAATCTCATTTTTATTCTTTACTAAAAAAAAAAAATCATGCATTTTATAATTCATAACTAAATATATATATAAAAAAATCCAGCCGTTATTACCTAGTAGTTTTATATTCGATCTAATGTCTAATTTCATTATACATTGTCAAAATAAGAAGGTGAGAGAGTTAAAAAAAATGTAAATACATTTTTAGAAATAGCAAGTAGCATATATATAACTTTAAAACTGCCACAATTAATTTTTTTATTTAAATTATTATTATTTAATCAATGCATGAGTATATGATTATATACAGTATAGTATTTGTATGTTGAATTTCATTGCTTGAAGATAACTTGAAATAAGTAGGCAATAGGACACTATAATCAGACAATAACATCAAACACTACTGTGATAGTTGCCATCACTTGTCATTTTCTTACAATAATTTACCATTTAAATATTTAGGAATATATAAAATTACTTTAACAATACAATCATCAATCAAAGCATATAATAAATGTTGGTGATTATATCTGAAGAAATATAAACACATGAGCATTGCATAAACGTTTCTTAGCATTGTATTAACTTTCAAAAACATGACAAATTTCAAAGCAAGTGAATTCTCATCCAATAGCTTGAAGAATTAAATTATTATGTGCCAAATGGAAATGTGCAAGATGCTCATACACACAGCTGAAAAAGCAAAAATTTGCTTGAAATTTGCAGAGGCTACAAAGACTTTTGCAAAACATGTTTATTTATTTCTTTTAGATCTTATGAAATAAGTGTGCTATTTTTACAAATTCTTAAAGTAGCTTATAAAAGGTTATTGATCTTTAAAACACCTGTCACCTGTGTAAAATGACTTTTTTTATCTTTTGAAATTATAATGTTTCAAGTACAACACATTTTCTCTATCTCACACATGTATATACCAGCAATAAATTTTTCATATTATGTTGGTATGCTTTACAAAGTGTTTAATTGTTCTTGCTTCAATGTTTTTGGTTTTCCATTCATCTTAATATATTTTCACTATTGTGAACTGTAATTATGGCTGTTTTACTTCATTTTATATACTGATTTGTAACGGTTGTTATTAATGTGCAAATTAACTGATTTACAAATTCCAGCAGTTCAATAATTGTATCCTTTCAGCTCTTTTATTTAATTATGTTATTATTTGCTATATCCCAAGTCTCCTTTACCTTTCTACCATCCTGCCCTATGCATATCAGTTTGACATTCTAAGGATCAAAGCAGCGTTCACTTTTTTTTTTAAGATCTAAAAACATCAGTATATATTCTGAGTTTTCTTTAACTCTTTTATATAAGTACTTATTCTTTGTTGATAGTGGTTTGAGATTCCTCACAGTACACTGCTTTGCATCCTGGGCTGTTAAATTTTAATTTGTACACTATTTGTGGGACTACTTTTTAATTATCTATTTTATCTTTGGCATTAGTGATCAGTCTGTTGAGGCTGGTTGGGGTATATTACGCATAAACAATAAAGTTTAAAATAAAATTATATACATATATCAATATAAAATCTTTCAGTGAAATAATTAGTATAATTTTAAAGTTCAGCTTTTAATTATTTGCATAAGTTAATTTTTTTTTAAAATTTAAAATATCCTCAAAAATGTATTTCTTTATATAATTAGTTCTACTAAATATATTATTTTTTCAGAAAACAAATGATGAAGATAATAGGTTAATAACATTTAAAAACACTATTGATAAGCAAAAAAGAAAGAAAAAGAACGAGTTGTCACTGAGGAATTCATGGAGTATCAAATTAAGTTGTGGCGCATTAGTTCTTGAGGTCATCATTCTACTACTGCTATTGCATTAAAACAAGTGAGAGCACCATCATATGATCCATAATTCTCTGTTGATTGATGATTCAAAAATATATTTTATTCTAGTATTTTAATATTTAGAAAAAGATAATTGAAGTTTACACATCTTTTTTGATAATAGTTAAATATTTCAGTCTGCAAATAAGTACTTACTATATAAAAGTTTGTCAAAACTTAATTGCTATTTTGAGTTAAATAATTGTTAATGTTAAAAGTTTTTACTACATATACATATATGCTAAGAAAAACTGATTAAAGTTAAAAAGTTGGCATACTATAACTGATCAAATCATTAGTTGCACAATTTTGTTGTCTAGTTACTTCAAATTGCCATTTTGAGAATTTAGTAGCAATTTTCTCCACAGTTATGCCACCCAATAAAAGCTATAATAATTAATAGATGCCAAAAAGTTTGGCATCCATCAATTACTAATTTGCATTATGTGGCACTAAGGTATGCAAAAACTGGTATTATTGTAATAGCTTGTGCAAAGAGAAGAAATGGTGATCATGTGACTATATAATAATTTAATACCTTAGGAATTTAATTTACAACTCATTTATGAATCATGTTTCTTCTTGATCTAGTAAGATAAAATTACATGGACTATTTTTTCTAAGCATAAAATTAGCAACTCTATAAAATTTAAAAGAATTTGAAAAATACCTTCCTTGAGAGATGATTGAAACTTATCCAGTTAATGGTGGAATAGAAGAGTTGTTACATAACTTTCAAAAATTATATAAACTTAAAACTATAAAAATGACTGAAGCATGACTAATAATTAGACTTCTACTAACTTTCGAGTAAAATTAAAATAAATAATATTGAAGAAAAAAATATTATGCAAAACAAGGATTAACTGTAATAAAATTGGATTGTTCTGGTACATCAATGACTTCAGTAGATCAATTATCTAATACTTTGTGATCTGTTGAGCTAATGTGAATGAGAGAATGTTCACACACAGTAAAAATGTAAATAAATAAGCTTACTAATTTATTATTCATAATTACATTATTTTTATTTAAGTTTTGATTTATACTACAATTTCAATTTGTATATGTATAATATACATGTTAAAAATGTGTTATACATATGTGTGCATGGTTGTGTTGAAAAGAAAAGTACAACAAAGCATGTCTTCCACTAATTCATGCTAATTAAGCAAATGTGAGAATGCTCTACTGTGGATTGCACTGAAGATTAACTATTCTAGAAATGTGAATTAAAATTTCAATTTCAAAATATGAAGATTAAACAAAACAAAAAAAAAAAAGAAAAGACAAAAAATGAAAATAATAATAATAAAAAAAAGAGAAATAACTGAAATGAGAAATTTATGAAAAGCTTTCATATAATTTATTATATACTTAAACCTCAACTAAGTTATTGGCAGTAACTATCTTAGTTATCAGTCATTGTGAATTAAGATTTATGATACTGTGAAGCTCCTATTATCCCTAAAACACAGTCGAATGAGATATGAACAAAGTCATTTTTTCAGGATGCTGATTCTTTCCAATAACTTTGTCTATTAATATCTATGGGCAGCAATATAGATATTAATGAATTTAGCCAATAGATGAATGTCATTGGCAAGTAAGAAAAATACAATCTAAGATTTTTATGCCTTTGCGTTGAGTGAAATCTCAGAAACTTTTACTCATTAAAAAATTGAAAATATAAATACATGTACAAACTGAAAACACACAGAGAGACAATCCTTTAACTACAATCTGACAACACTTTCCCTCAAAACATTGAATGTAATAAAATGTAGTTTGCATATTTAAATTTGCATCAAATAATTTATTATTTAGTTTAAGTATTTAAAAGTCTAAAATCCTTAATGATTAAAAAAAAAAAAAAGTTAATTCCTACCAGCATTTAAAGAAAATCTAATTTATATTTTCATCATCCACTACGCTGACATTAATGACAAGATATAAATTGAATTTTTATTCCTAGTGACAATAAAGAATAACAGAAAGTGATGAAGGTTCATGAATTATCTTGCTTTTAATGAGATTGGGGAAGGGGGGACCTTTGATGAAGCAAGATATCATTTTTACTATATCAGTAATTTTTGATAGATATTAAAACTGAAAAAATTTAAATCTGTTTTTAAATTTTCATTTCAATATATTCAATAATATTCAAAGGATTAATTTTGATAAAAAATAAATTTATTTACATAAATAGATCAAATGATCTGACAAAAAATAATTACAGAACAGTTAAGCAGAGTTAAAGTTACATCTTTATATTACAATAATTATAAAACATCTACAAAGCGATTTGTTTAAAGAAAATATGTTGAAGAAGATACAGACCATGCTATATATATATAATAATAATACTTTGATATTAAAAGGAAAGATTATTTTAGAAGAAATATGGGAAACTGATCTATATATTATACAAATAATTAAAATTAAATTATATATATTACATTTTTTATCTTTTAAAAAAAATTAGCTCATATCACTAAATATGATATTACAAGATTATTGAGATATATTTTAATTTCATATACAAAATACAAAAAAAAATGGAGTGGATATATTATTACTAGATACATTAGATATCTCAGCGACTTTCAAGTGTGAAAAAGTCCAAAACACATAACTTCTTTAGAATCCATTTAAGAACATCTATCAGAAATCATAGAAATTGCTACAAAGAATCTGTTTGTGATTTCTTAGCTTTCTTCTTTTATCTTTCAAATTGTTTGGTCATCCCTATCCAGCATTAATTATTGACTTTTTGAAATATATTTACATATTTGTTTAATCATGTTATCTTTAATTATTCTCGTTCAAAAATGATGCATTTAGAAAACTATGTTATACTCAATATCAAAATCTACAAAGTTTGCTGGAGCAGATGAATACATAGAATCCAATGTTTTTATTTATTGTATTATATGCTGTTTATAATATGTAGAATTGATTAGATTATATCAATCTATGTCAGAAATCATGTTGTTAAAATTACAGGTTCCTATGGATGTAACTTCAATTTATAAATTCTTTTTTTTTCTGAATAGCTTTATGCATGATTTTACTTAACAATTTTGGACCAAGATGAATAGTTTATTGTTAAATAATATGGGTAAACCTGCACTTTTGTGTTGCACAATTTATTGCTGCCTGACTGGTTAACTCTTTCACTGTCTATATTTTTTGACAGCCTCTAGCAACCATTTGGGTTAAATTTTCAACTTTTTATTTTAACAAAATAACTTCCATTCTATATTATATTTTCACAATTTTCAAATTATTTTTTTAGAAATAGGAGCTTAAAAGTAAAGAAAAATCTTAAAAATAATATTTCAACTTTGCAAATGTAGAAAAAAAAACTGAAATATATAATCAGAACAATAGCTTTTGTTATTTTGTGAATGTCAGTAAAAAGGCATTTAGAATGAAGTAAAATTTATTTGAACTCCATATTTAACATGCAAATAAATTTCATAAAGAATACATAAAATAGTGAAATTATGTTTTAAAATTTAAAATTCCACTTATAATTATGTTTAAAATTGAAAAAATAACAGTTATAATGGTTATAGAGGCATTTCTTTTTCAGCCAATCACAATTTTCTGCTTTACATTACTACATTTTTAGTGACTTCTATTTCTAAAAAATAAATAATTGTTGAATAAAATCTTGATCTAAATATAATATTCTTTTTAAAAAAATATTTCACAAATGTTCTGCAAAAATAATCATAAATATGTAAACTACTTTAAAATATATGATTTTTGTTTAGAGATGTGAATAAAAACAATCAAACATATTGTTGTCACAACTTTAACACAAACCTCTTGATGGAAGTATATTAATAATTTTTATTAGTCATTCATTAGACTAGAGATTATACACTTACTAAATGTACATTTTGGAATCATACATTTTTTTCACATATTTTTGATTATATGTTTATGATTACACCCATCCATCAGGGGTTAAAAGTCAATAGAAACCAGTCCTAATCATGCTTGAGAATGATGAAATGAAAATTGCACTATAGAAATGTTCATTAAACTGAATAAAAACAGCTCTCAAAAGAGCATTGACTACCATAAGAATGAAAAAATACCTATCACCAATATTTTGGCTTTTTTATTATGGACATCTTCAGGATTTATTTTAAAATAATAAATCAATATATATATAATTAAGTTCCAACCAGTAACCACCTAAACATTCACAGTAAAATACAGTAATCAAAATTTCTCACTGCTGTCAAGGCAACCTTCACACTTTTTAATAGCAAGAATGGAATCCATTCTTACCAATGGTCCATTGAATATATATGGACACTTAAAGCTTGCAACTTGACTACAGAGTTTGAAATATTGATACATAGAAGTTTAAATAAATCTCTTTAAACATGAAATAAACATATATATATGATCAATAGATGGAGCTTTACCAAGACCTCCAAACAAGCATATTTGTTTACATAAACATCAGTCAATATTCACTGTCTCTTTCATTTTGCTCCACCCTCAGATCAGCTGATTTCAAGCTGATTTGCTCCATCTATTGATCATTAATACAAGTGATAGCAGGTTTTTACGTATATAAAACTTGTTTTGTTTTTCATATATATATATATTAGTTACAGTACATCAGATGAATGCAAAATTAGCAAATGGATGCTACAGATAGCCACAAAAGATTGAATTTAAGCTAAGCAGTTGAAGTGGTACTATACCATATTGTAGAAAAGCTGTAAACAGGAATATGATTAATGATTTTTTTTTCATTTCATTAAATGAATTATTATTCAATTCTCAATAGTATCATGTATTTAGGATGTTTAGCATAGTTTCTGAAAACTTATCTTCTGTTTTTTAATTAAGTTATGAATATATATGTTGAGAATTATGTGATATACTCATTAAAAAAACACACATTTTAATAAATATCAGTAAACTAATAAATCTAATCAATGTAGGTATCAAATTTATTTTATTCTCTTCTGGTCAATTTTATTTTTGTTAGCAAAAAAGTTTCCTATGCAAAAGTTTTAGGGGACATGGAGAACTTAATCTGTAAATTTTTTGGTACTTATAACCTAATCGGACTTGGCCACTTGATGGCGTTCTGGCTCGCCAAAACACCTAACAAATGCCATTTACAAGGCCTGACTTACGGCTATATAAAACATCTAATGTTTGTCTTAGCCATTAGAAAGCCGTTGTATGATGACGTAACACAGAAATAATACGGCCTATTTCTGCTTCGCAACAGTTACTGTGAATCCACACACTTATCTTTTGTGTACAGTTTGATATATGTGTGTGGTTTGATTAGTCAAATTTTTACAATATACGTTACACAATCTTTGTATTTGTAATGAATTTTAAAAACCTGACTTTATAGTAATTTTCCAAATGGCCACACCCTTATTTAGCGAAGGTGTAATGTGTAAAAGCTTGCTGAGGGTACGTCAACAGAATTAGGCCGAGTTCGCCTGTGAAATCTCATTTTCACGTGAAATACCACGTAGTTCATAAAATGGCTGGCTATCGCGTAACTTTTTCTGCAGTTGCCGAAAACAGAAGCCGAGTATTTCTGCTGTCCAATAAAAATATACACGATTTTTTGTAAATTTCATAGAAAGCACATATTATAAACATGTTTAATAAGTAAAGAAGACATTTATATGTGTTTGTTATTGTTTAAAAAAGTTTGAGTTTCTTTCTTTTGTCCGACTATGGTTACGATTTTGATATTTTTTATTTTAGCATTACAAACAACAGAACACTAACCCTAACTCTAAAACTAACCCTAAAACTAACTCTAAACAACCCTAAAACTAACCCTAAACCTAACCCTACACAGTTGTTTTGTTATGTAGAAAGCAATAATTAAGCGAAAGACCGCTAAATCGACATCGCAAAAAAAGTTCTAGCAATCAATCAATTAATAACTAAAAAGGAGGAATGATGATAATTTGTCCAAAAACAGTGATTTAAAAATAATAAAAAAAGGTTGTCGTTTACTAAATACAAAATTAAAAAGGCATGAAAAAAAAATTATAGCAATCAATAAATTAATAACCAAAAAAAAAACAAACAAACTGTGATTTAAAAATCACACGGTCCCGTAAACCATACATTGTATTGTTTTTGACTGCCAACAACGCCATCAAGTGGCCAAGCCCGATTACATTATAATTACCAATTTTTTTTTTTTAAAAAAGCATGTGGCTTTATTGCTCGGGATTTTATGAGAACTTCAAGCACCAGAAGCAATCCCCGAGACCTCTTAATTCCAAGTTAGATGCTTTACCAACTGTGCCAGATGGCATAGACTTTAAAAAATAGATTTTAGTAAAGATAAAAATAATGTGAAGATATATATATATATATTATAAAAAATAAATATACAGAATATATATTATATTTAATATTTTCACAGGTATATTGTGTAAATAAAGTTTATATATATTAAAATTTATATGTGTTATTGCATTTAATATTTGTTGCTAACTTTTAGTTATATATGAGTGCTTTGAGATATACAAGAATTATAATGAGAGGGAATGTAACACATATCTTGGTGAATTATTCTCAGTTTAGCAACATTACTAATGTGAGATGGCGCAAAAACAAAATTTGTTTTCTTTAACAGAATTCTATCTAGTTAATATTTAACGAATTTGAGATTTTTTAAAAAAAAAAAACAGGTTTATTACTGAAAATGAAGAAATGCTAAAAATTTTAAATGAAGTAGACTTTTTTTTACTTCACTACTAAATAACATTGACATATTTATGTGATCTAATATTAAGACTCTAATTCATAATTAGAAAATATTTCGGCTAATTTATTAACTTTATATATTCAAACTATATGGAAATATTAATTTGCTCACATATTTTATTCAATGTCAGTTTTTTAATAATATCATTTTTAACCCGAGAAAACAAAGTGGTTCTGATAGAGAATCAACTGTAATAAATTCTATCTAATGTATTTGAAAAATTTCTCTCTTTTTTTTCATGCCCTAGATATTCAATGGGAGCATATCTCTTCACAAAAAAAAAAAAAAAGAAAGAAATTTGTGGTAGTATTATTTATGCTTTTGAAACTAATAAAATTATATTCAAGATATTCAGTAAGTATTTATAGAAATATAAGATAATGCTGTAAAAAAAAAGACTGTTATAGTAAATAACAACATTAAGAATTAACTTAGCATATCATTAAAAAGATAAAACTCTTTATAATTTTCTGTATATTTTTGTCTTAACTGAGTTTTATTTTTTCAGCATAATTTTTGTTAAATATAAACAAATTGGTTGATAGAAATAATTTTAATATTTGCTTAACTGATTTTGAAAAGTTATTTGATAAAATAAATTGAGTCAATTTTTATTGAATATATTAAAAAAGAAATAGATTAGAAAACATTTATTGAAAAATTTGTATATGAATTAAATATATAAAAATATTATGACAGAGTTATTTATATTCTGTTTTATTTTATATGCATTTAGATGAATTGTTACTAAGAATAGAATTACCATGGGGGACAAAGGAATTATTTATAATATCAGATATGCTGATAATATGGCAGGTTTTTAGTAGAAAATAAATTTGAGCTATTGAAATATTATGAAGAACTGACAAAATTTGTAGCAATTTTAACATGAAAATAAAAAACAATAATATTAAAACAATAAAAAGAGATAAAAAGATTAAGCCCTAAACAAAAAATTATAGAGCAAGTTATGCTTTTAAATATTAGGGACGTTGAAATAACTGATTATAGAAAATAGCTGTAAAAAACAAGAATGAGATTTGCAATGATCACTGACATGAGAATTAAAAAAAAGACTCATTAAATATTTAGTTTGGAAAATTGCCCATAGTCAATCAAAAAGAGTGTGGAAAAATATGGAAGCTTTAGATATATGGATTAGAAAAAAAAATGGAAAGAATAACTTGGAAAGATATGATTATAAATATGGAGATGTTAAAAAGAACAAACAAAAAAGAGATTATTTTTAAAAAGAAATATGAAAAGAAAAAGGAACTAGAATGGGCATGCACTAAGAGACAGAGCAATTATGAAAGACAATAAAGAAAGGAATTGGAGAATATATGAGAAAGAAAAAAGAGAGAGAAAAAAAATAATGTCTTAAAAAAAAGTTATAAATATTTTAAAAATAGAACAAAAAACAGAATGCTTTGGAGAAAATGGTTTGCTTTCATATGTGGTACTTGCTTATTAGCCGATAATTAATGATGAATTACAAGACAGCAAATTTTTTAAATATTATTAAAATATATATTTTAAATAATAAATAGTTTTCAAAAAAATATTTTCATTAAAATTGTAGGGTTAATATGTTTTCAACTTACACAAAATCTTGATTACATGAATCAGAAATAGCCTGTATATAGTAATTTATTTGCTCCACCCTATTAATGTAACTTAAGTAAATTGTACTTTTTGTTTAAATAATATCTTAGAATTGTGAAAAATTAAAAAGCCTTTCATAATTATATCTGACAGATAAAAATGCCAAACTATAGAGAGCTAACTTCATATTTTCTACTCACATAAATTAAATATAATTTGCACAATATTTTTCAACAATATTTTACATTTTAGAAACAAAAATATGTTCTCAGTGATATTAAAAGTAATAATATTATAATTCTCAAAAAGACCTGAACATCATTTACAAAATCTTTATATTATCTATTCCTATTTTTTTCAAATTGTCAATTATTTTGCATCAAATATCTTCTTCACTTTTACAATTTTAATTTATATTTTAATCTCTCTTGAAATCTTGCTTAAAATTATATTCAAAATAATGTTATATTTTAATCTAAATTATGTCTTAGGTAAGAACATTTAGTAAGAGTAAATCTTGATTAGTATAATTAATAAACTCTAAAAAAACTAATTGTACTAATTAAACACATGATATTTGAAGTAACCATAATAATTAATCGCATTCTAAAAAATAAAAATCACTCAATAAAATTATCAAGTTTTTTTTTTGTTGTTGTTAATTAAATAATAAGTGTATTACTAAAAAAAAAACAAAAAAAACACCAATACTGTTCAATAAAACATTATTCAAATTTTTTAATGTTTTGACACACACACATCACAAGTAATTTATTTGTAAATGTATTCAATAGCCTACATGTTTACATTGGTTTTAATATAAAATACATTTAATGATTTCATATCTTAATTGTGCATGTTGTACAATTTTAAAAAATATTTTCACTTTTTACGTTCTAATTATTAATCTATAATAGTTTTTTAAAAAACATTCTTATATTTTATGTAATATTGATTTTCCTTTCATTTATGTTTGTAATTCAAAATTTGCAAAAACATTCTAACATCTGCATAATGAAAAAGTTTTTCTTTTTTTCTTTGATGATATAGGATCAATTGAGGGCACTTTTGGCATGGCAAACATCACCAAAAAAGCTCTCAGCTGAATCTAAATCATCAAGAAAAAAAAAAAGTTTTTTAAATTTTGAATTTTTATACTTTACTAAATTATTTGTTTAAAGCTGAACAGAACTATTCATTCTTTCTTTTCTTCTGATGCATGAAAAAACTGATGACACGATATATTGCAGTGTGAGAATGATAATAAGCTGTAGCATAAATCATAACATATAATAAAGGTTGATAAGATTTTAATGATATAAATCAATAACCAACATGTGAATTTTAATGCAATTTGTAATTATAATAAAAAAATCTATCTGAATTTGGACTCATATTAAATAAGGTTTAATATTCTTTTTATAATTTTCACTATATTGTAGATTCTTAATGTATACTAATAAAGAACTACTGTGCTAGACATTTCTTTCATCAACATGATGTTCTGCACTATAATTGAATTTGCAAATCAATTTATTTAACTTCACTTTTCTACTTTTTCAGTTATTTTTACATTAATCTAATTTTTGTAAAGTAAAAAAAAAATTTTTTTAATTCTTCAATTACCTTACCTAACTCATTGATGAATTTCATGAATATATATACAGTATATTATTTTTAACAATCCTTCTTGTTTCCTTTTGTAATAATTTTTCTCTTATCATATGTAAAATCTGATTCTGAATATGCACAAGTTTTTATAGTACATGATTTAATTATGAATAAACAATTCTTATATTTATCAACTCATTGAACAATTCCAAAATTACTTGAAAATTAGATGTTCAACGTAGCATTATATTTTTATTACGATTAGTATTGTTTATTTTTAAAAAAAAAATATTACTAATCACTTTTAGTAAAAATATATCACACTAAATTAGTTTTATTGTAGAAGTCAAAGCCCTTGTTTTTACTATAATAATGCGATAAAATGCTAAAATATACATAGTATTATTAGTACGATGACAATGAAATGAAGGTGGAAAGTAATCATTCTTTAAAAATAAATAACACTATTTTATTTAAATTTCTAACACATTAATATTTTTAAATAATTAATAATTCAGTTACAATGAAATATCATGTTTCATTTTAAACACATCATTTATATATAATTAATGCATGTATGTTAGAACCATAAATAAATAAAATTTATTTTTAATCTACTTTAAAAACTTCGTTTGCAATCCATACATTGATTTGCTGCTGAACTTATATATTAATTTATATGTGTGAGTGCGCGTACAGTTTAATAATTATTTATTTTTTAAGCCTTAAAGTAAAAAAAAAAAAAACGCATAAAATTTTCAACAGTTAACTGCTAACATTGTAAATAAAATTGATTGCAGAGAAAAAAAAAAGAAATTATATCTTTCTTCTTTAAAAAAAAATAAATTAAAAATTTATTTCCATTAAATTTTAATGACTAAACACAACATTTGCTATTCTTTAATTTCTTTTGAATAATAACAAAAAACAAAATCAAAACTTTAAAATCTTAAAAATTGATTTTTAAAAAATACAAGTTTCAAAAGCCGCCTAGACTCCAGACATATTTCGTATTACATGAGGAGCAAACATTTGCTCAATTTATCAGTTGAAAGATACATTTTTCTTGCTTTCCTACAAAGAAACTGTGTTATATATATATAAAGTGAAATTATTTTTATGTTTGCATCTTAAAAATTTGACTATTTTCTTTAAAACTACATAGTAAAATCAATATTTTTTGTATGTTTATTATATGTAAATATTCCACATAATGGATCACTTTTTGAAACATTGGTAATGAACTTTATTGTAGATTTACATTCTCACAAATTATTTGATGACAAAAAAAAAGTCTCAAAAATTAAAATGCAAGAAATGTTTATATTTTATATGTGTTTATATATATCCAAAACAATTTTTCATATCCAATCATTAAGAGAAATAATAGAAGGAACCAATAAATAAAAACTGGCTTTATGCTTTGAATTTGTAAATTAAAAAAAAAAAAAACATTTGATTCTGTACATATTTCCACAGTGCTTAAAGCTTTTGACCAACATGATATTATCATATGCTGAATAATATTTATCAAAATACAACAACAGTGATTGGATTGCATGGTGATAATAAGACAAATTGCATATCTCCAAAACTTTTTACATCAGTTTTATAGAAATTATTTTGTGGATTAAAAAAAAAACTAAAGCAATAAAAATACATGGAGATCATTTAAGTCATCTGGATTTTGCAGTTTTTTTGCAATATTAGATAAAAGTACAATTAAAGAAAAATATTAAAAAGATTAATATAATGTTCAGTGGATTTTCTCAAAAGATATTATACATACTATGAGCAGATTATTAATACATACATTCCAGAGTCCAACATTCTATCACTACACTAAATAATGCAGGTCATCAGATTAATTCCAATTCTGATACTTGAAAGACTTTTGAACTCCCAGGCAATAAAACCATTTGAGTATTTATTTACTAGTACATGGAACACAATAAATAAAACTGATCATAGAATTAAACTTGGATGGATTGTTTTTGGTAGAAATAATTTAGTCCTAAAAAAAAATAAGCCTATGTGTTTGAAAAAAATCTGAGATTTGGACATTTAACAGAAAAGCAATGCATTGATTTCAGACAACTCAATAAAGTAAGGAGATATGTATTTTACAATTAACAAAAAAGGACAGAAAATATCTGGTTGAGAGAGCAAACAAGTATCAGTGATATCACTGAAATAATTTAGAGTCTGAAATAGAGCTGGGATAGACATATTATTGAAAAAGATAATAGATGGAAGTTAAAGCCTTAAACAAAATATAAAGAGATTTGTAAAAGACCTAGAAAGAGACTATATGTGAGATGGATGAAATAATTTGGTAGAGTGATGCAGAGAGGAGAGAGACTATAGATCAGAGAAACTGGATTAAACTTGGAAAGACCATCCTGAAGATGAATTGATAATGGTTGAAAATGATGACCCAAAACCACACATATATTTTTTTATACAACAGTTCTGTAAATATTATATTACCAGCTAAGTGAAACAAAAAGAACTAGAGAACCATAATGGATGAATTACAAAAAACAAAGATTAAACAATAACTACTTGGAAAGAATTATGTAAAAACAGGAATATTTGAGGATGATCAAATTTAATAGAAGATGAAAATAACAAAAATAGAAATATTGGTAGAAATCCATATAATATAAAACAATATCACACAATATAATACTAAAAAAACATATCTATGATTATAGAATTACTATCCATATTTTAAAAAGCAACAATTAGGAAATACAGAATAATGTGAATCAAAATATATTAAACAGAAGAATCCAGATCTTCATAAGAATATTCCAGAATATAACTATATAAACACTTTGTTTAGGAAATAATTCCAAAAGGTTACCAGAGATCAGGATTTAACTGAAAGAATCATCTTACAATAAAAAAATAATCAAATACTTTATTGCTCAATAATTAGTAAGAAGTTTGAATATTGAAAATGATAAAGCTGGAGCTACAGTCCGTAGACTTTAAGCTCTAGAGACTGCCCCTCTACCACTGCCCTTCAACACATAAAAAATCTTGCCGTGATATTTCTGGCTGAATAAATATTGAAAAATATGGACATTTTATAACTACTTAAAGGAACAATATCTTCTTAATTCATGTGCACAAATTAAAAATGATCAACTAATTACATTGAACTGATACATAGCCACATTAACAAAAAATAAAAATATGCTACACCAATTATCAATATAATCTTACAAACATTTTATTAAAAAAAATTATAATGAAACTTTAAAAAGGCTGTAATGATAAATCAATACAAATATCTGGCAATTTAACATAATTACAACATAATACAATTATTCATGACATAAATAATAAATATTGAAGCAAAGCATTGATAGTTATAAACAGTAATAATTTTAGCTAATATACATTAGCCATTTTCACAAAATTGCAGATGTATATATAATTGTTCACTGTAATAACTAATATAAATTAGTATCTCAAACATATAAAAAGAATACTTGAAAGTTAAATTTGCTCATATACCTTCTCCTCTGTGACACAATTAATGAACATTTACAAAGTTATGTTTTGTTTTGATATAATATCTATTTTCAATTGTTCATATATGCTGGAAAACAAAAACATTAGATCAAAATACCAGAAAAAAAAAATTGAAACACAGGAAACTATAGGTAAAACTTCTTGCATCAATGAGCTTTCCTGATGAAATAAAATACTAGTAGAACCATGCTTCTTTTTAGCTCTTAACAAATCTAAAGATTGGTTTTTTTATATAACTAATCTGAATTTGAAAAAAGAAAACCTTCTGGAAATATGAAGCAAATCAGACAATAGTAAAAATTCCATAGTGAAATATTAAAAATGAATTAATCTGAATTTGAAAAAAGAAAACCTTCTGGAAATATGAAGCAGACAATAGTAAAAATTCCATAGTGAAATATTAAAAATGAATTAAATCAAAGGCAACCATAAGTAACTGCATCAATGCTGCAAATGCAAAATTTTAAAAATAAATCAGGAAAATAATTCTAGGTTTTTTCATGAAATAATAATTAAATCATCATATAGTATTTCAAATAATTTCTTTATTGCAAGATGTAATGAAGAAGTCCAGAAAGACAGAATTTATACTAGTTTTTAAATTGCTGCATTCCAAGAAATTGTTTTGAAGAATAAATAAATACCTAGATATTTTTCTGAGATTTAAAAAATTGAAAAAAAAATCACACCATTTATCATCACCATATGAGAAATAATTGTGTGATGAATAAATTTTTGATTGAGATGTTTGATCAAATCATTCTCTTCTTTTGTGACATCATCTCTAAAAAGCAGTTTATAAATAAAAACATGTCAAACAGATTTAACATTTTAAATAATAATTTCAGTTTATATAAAAATGTGTTTACAAAAGATCTCTTAGCAGAGACTTCTATAAAATGTTTGTGTAACAATACTTTATTTATGCCATGTAAGGAATAGTCTAAAAACAAGTTTGTAAAATGTTTAGCCGTTGAAAGTTTTGATTTTAGTCTAATATCAATGTATACCCATATGATTTCACCTTCAGTTGGCAAAAAAATTATTAAAATGCGTTATTTTCCTGAATGTATTTTAGAACTTTACAAAATCTGAAAAAAAAAGTCTAGAAAAGACCGTTTCATTGACAAATATATCAGTAGTTTCATAAACAGAAAATATAGTAAGTTTTAAACAAACATTCAGGTATTATTAAAGTTCTCTAGCTAATAAAGTGTATATGTTGGGCAAATTCAAAAAGTTTAAAATTATTTGACTTTATTTAAGAAAAGACAATATTATTATGATTGTAAACAATTGTTATTAAAAAAAAGATAATCGAGGAAATAAACATAAAAAAACACCATTAAAACATGGCCAAATTAGTCTAAAATTTTATTTATTAAAATTACTACCCAATCATTTCTTTGATTAGTAAAGGAGAAGGGTTATATTTAACAACAAATTAATACTAATTTTAATAAAAAAATTATTATTTTTTTAAAAATAATATATATCAATTATGTCTTTTATTAATGCTGATAATATAGTAGTAATAAACTTTTTAAAAAAATCTTTTCTGTCTCTTCTCTCATTTTATGCTTATTTTAATTCACTTTCAATCATATAAAACAATATAGAGCCTTGTTATCACAAGCTCTCATGCTATGCATCTTTCTTTTACACCAAAAATGACAATTGAATTGTGGATTTGTGCAACCAAACTTCCATCTTTTAATTATATTCACAATAAATTTGACTTCAATTTTTTGAAATGTTTTAATTTAACTTGGAAAACCTGTTTGTTGGTTGGAATGTTTATTTGTAACATTTTGAATCAATTTAAAGTATTTAAAAATCAAGGGTTTAATGGATTTAATTTTAATAGAATTGCTTTAAACTTGGTATGCCAAGTGATAAATATTAGGAAAATCCATATGAAACACTAATCTGTTCTAAAAATGTTAATGTATAATAAGCTAAACTTGCAAGAGAGTGGAAATATTTTTTTTGTTTTCAATTTAAAATTATAGTGACATGTTAAAACTGAGGTTAGAAGATTTAAATTCAATATAATTTGTTAAAATTTTGTACTTTTTTAAAAATTTCTACAAAAGTAATAGGACACAATAATAATCTAGATAAGTGACTTAGTTTATTAGATAAGAAAGAATGGAAGGAGAGATTGAATATTTTAAAATCTTAGGATTTCAATGTTTTAAATAGTTTACAATATAATTTGGTTAAGCTTTTTTTTTTTTTTTTTTTATAAAAAAATGTTTTTAAATAATAAAAAAAAAGTCAAATAATTTTCAACAGAAAAGTAATTTATTTACTGATTTTTTACACATATAAAATTATTTACACAAATTAAATACACATTTTATTGCAGAAATATCTAGTGATATATATATATACACTATAAGTGTGAAATTGATTTAAAGCAAAATCATATATATTAAATGAAGTTCATTTACAATATAGTTTTGATATTTTTGTTTTAAAAAATTCTATCAAAAGCAAAAATATCAAACACTTTTTAGTTAAAAGAATATTTCATATTTTTAATAACTTATATACACCTCTATTATTATGTTTAGAATTGGTAAACAATTGAAAGATGAAAGTGCTATAGATAAATTTGGTCATGGTGACAGAAATTAGAGTTTGTATAAAAAAACAACTTTATATTATGAATTCTTTTTTTTTAAAGAATAATGTTAAAAGGAAATGGGTATGGAAGCATTCAAATAAAGTCACAAACAGAATTACATTACATTTTGACTAATAGAAAATATGTATTTCAAGACTGCAATGTTCTTAATAAATTCAACACAGGACATGATCATCGATTAGTGAGATGTAAGATACATGTTAATGAACAACTAAAACGACAAAAATTACTAAGAAAAAATAATATCCACAGTTATTCCTAATCTTCAAAAACATTCCAAGAAATTTAAATTAAAACATGCAAATCATTTTCAAATATTAATAAATTTTGAACATGATTCAATTTGAATAAAATCAGTAGGAAGATAATGAATACATGGATAGCTAGTACAAAAAAGCAGCAATTGACCAGTTAAATTTCTACTGAGAGAATACAATTTGTGAAGAAAGGAAGACATATGAAAATATATAAAAATGATGCATTAAGAAGGATTGAATATCTCTAATTTTGTAAAATGATACAAAAGAGTTGATAATGATGAAAGTATAATTGTGAACTATTAAGGAAATTTATAGAAGAAATAAAAGTGTCAAGAATGTAAAATAACATTTTAATATTAGTAGGAAACTTATATCTGCAATAAGAAAAAAAAATGGTATTATTAAAAAGAGAGATGATATTATGAAATGTGTAGAAGAATCTATCAAGAATTATATAGAAATAAAAAACAAGGAAAAGTACTTCCTACAATTATTATATCAACTGAATTGTCCAGAATTTTAAATGAAGATGTGAGACATGCAATTATATTTATGAAGAAGGGGAAATCTCCAAGTAATGATGGAATCATAATTGATATTTTATAAGAAGTAACTGAAGAAATTGAATTTTTTTTGGCAAAGTTACATCCAAATGTTTAAATGATAAAGATGTACCAAATGGTTGGAATAATGCAGTATTAATATTTAAAAAAATTGATAAAGAAGATATCAGAAATTATAGACCTATCACACTTTTGTCAGTTCATACAAAATTTTTATAAAAATAATTACAACTCGTTTACATCAAACTGGATTTTAACCACCAAAAGAATAAGAAAAATTTTCAAGTGGGTTTTAATAAAGTGGATTATATACAAATACTGAGAGTAGTTATAGAAAGGACTAATGAATAAGAGTTGCTATTATGCTTTGAGTTTGTAGATTAAGAAAAAGGATTTAATTCTGTAAGCATTTCTTGAGTGATTAAAGCATTGAATCATGGTATAGACCCAGGATGCTGTCATATTCTGAAGAATATTTATAAAATTGCAGCAACAACAATTAGATTACATAATGGTACTAAAAAGTTTAACAGTGAGATGGGGTGCATGATAGAGTGACTCCATATCTTCAAAAATTTTACAGTAGTAAGAAATATTTTATGGATTAAAATGGAAAGCTAAGGCAGTAAAAGAAAATGGAGATTATATAAGATATCTAGATTTTGAAGCTGATGTAGTTGTTTGCACATAATGCTTTAGAGCTTCAGAAAATGTTGCAAGAGTTATCAGATAAAAGTAAGAAAGTAAAATTAAAGATAAATGTTAAAAAGACTAAAGTAATGCTCAATTGATTTTTTCAAAAGAAAAGAAAAGAAAGATTGATAAAGATGAATTAGAAAAAGCTAACAACTACAAATACCTTGGTCACATTATTACAACAGATAGAATCATAATGGATGAAATTAATCATAGAATTAAACTTGTTTGGAGTGCTTTTGGTATGAAATAACAATATTAAAAGGAAATATGCCTATGTGTTCTGAGATTTGAACATTTAACAAAAGAGCAATACAGAAATTTCAGATCACCCAAAGTGTGGAGAAGCATGTTAGGAGCAACAAGAAGAGATTGAAAATGAAATACATGGGTGAGAGAACAAACAGATGTTACTGACATCATTGAAAAGGCTGGGAACAGTTGAAATCTTAAATTAAATTTCAAGAGATTATAAAATACCCAGAAAAAAACCACATGTGAGATAGATGAATGAAATGAGAAAGTTTACTGATATGATGTGAAGAAAAGTCTAAAGATCACAAAAAATAGATTGAACTTGGAGAGATTATTCTGCAATGGATCGATAATGTTTAAAAATATTATTATGTACACATACTAAATACGATATATACATATATCAGTTATAAGTGTCCAGTCAATTTAAAGTACAATATAGT